>JAGFMF010012163.1:1774553-2006232 GCA_019455555.1 Galemys pyrenaicus | reverse complement strand
GCGCCATGTGGGTCCCCTCCCTGGCCGGCAGCAGGGATCAAACTCGTGCTGCAGTGGCTGCGGTCTGCTTCATAGTGTGTTGCTTAACCCACTGCGCCATCAGGGAGGCCCACCCCCTTATCATTTTAAAAATGTTTAATCTCTATTTGTGGCTGAGTGTCAACGTACACACTGTTTCAGTCCCTCTCCTGTGTTTTTTTTGGCAAGCTTGAGTATGAGAAATGTAAATATACTACAATAGCTATTGACTTAGAGGCGTCTTTATTAAGGATTTTGGTAAAATGAATATTCTCTCAGCATTTTGAGTTTTTACATACTGACATTTTGGCTTCACTCAAAATGTACAAAGGGCCTCGCCAAATGAGAGCCCATTAAGTTTGTTGTTTTTATTTATGTATTTATTTTTTAAAGCTTTATTTATGCATATAAGAACTGGGGTACAGGCCAGAGGTGCGGGTTGTGGGGGTGAGAGGAGTCACCAGAGACAGAGCGGGGAGCAGAACAGGCAGATAGACTGAAACACACTGCTGAGGGGAGCAGCAGGGAGGCAGGAGAGGTCTGCACCCTGTGGGACCCTCCCTGGCCGGTGATCGAACTCGTGTTGCAGTGGCTGCAGATGCTTCATAGTGCAGTGCTTAACCCCTTGTGCCACCAGGGAGGCCCTGATTGACATTTTAGACAGCTAAATGTATTCAATTGAAAAGCTTATCTTTCCTAATGCTAGGATGATGACCTTTCTTTATGGATGCTTAAAACCCCTCTCATCAACTATGCAATGGTTTGCATAGTTACTTTTTCAAAGGTGTCCTAATGTACCAAATATTAAAAATAGATCACCCTGTAAGTCTTCCTTCCCTTTTTTTTTTTTGTAAGTTAACTGATCCGTGAAACTCACAAGCATGGACCCCACTGATGCATTCACCTTCCAAATGTATCTGCCACCGTGACAATATACTGGCCCGGTGGGAGTGGTGTTTGAGCCAAGAGTAATCCATCCGATGAGATAACTGTGCGCTTCCTCTTGAAATCATATATAAAAATAGTTCACTGTTGAAATAGGTGCAGTCAGTATGTTTTCCATGAATCATTACATATTGTTCTCAGTTATTGCAGTGCTTGCTTTGTGTTTCCCGAAGTAAATTTTGTAGATTGCTAGTTCCCTGGGTAATGGTTTTTCCCATGTGGGGTAACAAATTACTCAAGTTAGCAGTTTTAACCAACACTTAAGATCCCCACTTCTGAAGAGTCGTTGCATTCCACAGGCTCCATTTAGCCCATTTGCTTTATTATACGTGCTGGGCTAAGTCCGTAAACCTGACTTTTATGGTGAAGAGCGCGTCTACACCTTCACGCTCGGTGCCAGGGATGGGCTGTGTTTGTTCTGAGTGTAGCCCCTCAGCTGTGTGTTGGAACCACAGCCCCCATGTGACGGTCTTTGTGTGGGGGAGGGGTGGGTAGGTTTAGCTTAGGTCCTAAGGTCAGGAGCGGGGGTCCCATGATGGAATTAGTGCCCTTGTAAGAAGAAGTGCGGTCTCTCACTCTCTGGGAACACAGCAGGAGGAGCCATCTACAAACCAGGCACCTGCACCCTCAGCAGACCCGAATCCACTGGTGCCTTGACCTGGAACGTCTATGAGAAAGCTGTGTTTATTATTTATTTATTGAAGATGTTTTATCAGGGCTCAAACTCGTGCTGCAGTGACTTCTGATGGCTTCATGGTGCTGAGACGTAACCCCTTGTGACACCAGGGAGACCCCAGTGTTTATTTAAGCCCAGGCTCTGGTACTACAGCAGTTTAAGAGATTAAGTCAGGGCATCAGACTAGAAGCCAAATCTTCTATTCAAATTCTGTCATTTACCAGATATCTTAGTCCAGAAGGTCACAGACTGGCAGCTTATAAACAACTGAAATTTCTTTCTCTCAGTTCTGGAGGCTGGAAGTCCAAGGTTGGGGTGTAGCATGGCTGGGTGAGGGTCCTCTTGTGGATCAGACTTCTTAGGTGTCCTCCCAGGGTGGAGGAGACATGGTGCTCTGTGCGGTCCCTTCTAGAAGACCCCAACTCCTGGGGGCCCTTCCTCATCACCTATGCACCCCCAAGAACCTCCACCTTGTAACACCATTGCATTGGGGGTTAGGGTTCCAACTTGTGGATTTCGGGGGACACAGTCTTCGGGACAGAGCACCACGGTGACATCAGGCATTTCCCCTAACCTCATCATGCCTCAGCTGCTTCATCAGTATAAGGGGTGTAATAACACCCGTCTTAACTACCGCCGGATCAACTGTGAAAACCAGTTCAGGGTGCCCCTTGCTGAGGAAGCAAGCCGCACGTGGTAGGGCCCGAGTGCAGCAGCGAATCACGAGCAGCCCCAGCACAGCAGACGGCTGCGTGTGGACATCCAGGTGTTACAGGGCAACCCTAATATAAAAGGGGTTTCCTGACTGGGTCCTCACCCACGCACTCAAAAGGCTTTCTTAATAAGCCTCAAATGCAGACACACGCGACAAAAGTTATTAAAGGGTTTTATTTTACAAGAGAAGGGGAATAAAATAGTAAAAATACAAAGAGAAGAGAGGGAGACAAATCCGCAAATATCCTACCAGATCTTCCAGCAATGGCGTGTTGTGAGCCGGCTCCGAGTCAAGTGCAATGGCCCCAAAGGAAGAGAACCCAGGGCTCAGCTCTCTGGTTTTATAGCCAGCCCGGCTGCTTAACTCCACCCTCGGGTCCCAGTGATCCGCTCTTCGATAATCACCTTATCGGATCTGTGGTTCTGGAACACTGGTGGTCTGGAGTGGGGGTTGGAGTCCACACACCCATCTGTGTCATCCATTCAGGACGACCCTCCCCCTAACACAGGTACCCCAGAGCGTTCTTGCTAGTGATGTCGTTTTTGAGTGCGGGGTTCGTGGGTTCACTCTGGGAAAGGTTTCCCCAGAGCCCCCTGTTCAGCAGCACACGGTGAGTGCCCAGGCGAGTTTCTCTACGAGGCAGAGACGTTGGTTATTTTAAAGAGCAGGTGTATCAGGGGAAGGGACAGAAGAGGAAAGGACAGTCGCATAGACACGGAGGCAGGAAGAGCTGCCCCGAAGGGACAGGGCTGCTGAGAGAGGCTGCGTGGCTGCAGGCGGGCGGCCTTGGGGAGAGCTGCCTCCGCTGAGGGGGTCAGTGAGGAGAAGTCCAGCAGGTACAGGTCAACGGCGGGTAGGAGGCCGCCGCCCTCAGAGAAGAGAGCTGGTGGAGAGCAGCCCCTGCACGGTCAGGTGGGCAGAAGGGGGCTGCCCGTTGTGGGGGCAGCGTTCGGTTTTATCATCTCTTGGTGGGGAGGGGCTCGTCTCTGGGGGTGGCTGGTTCATTCCTCCCCTTCGTGTTTGTGCTCTCGACGCTCCCTCCAGCAGCCTGATCCCTGTCTGGGTGCTGTGTTTCTAGGTGCTGTGTTTCTTAATCTGGGTGTTGACACCTAAGGGTCTTGGTGATGTTTTATGCTCATCCCGTCTACCCCTAACCTCGTGGTGTCTCCTCCATCCTTTCTCCTCCATCACTAGCAACACTTTTCTTCTGTAGAAACTGCGCTCCTTCTCTCAGGCTGCACACATTTTGCGGTCACAAAATACTGGAGCTGACGGGAAACTGAGCGATCAGCTCCTACAAGCCCTTCCTCTCAGATGTAGGAATGTGAGTCCCGGAGCGCTAAGCAGCTTGCCCAAGGACACTTTCAGTGAGTGGCAGATGGAGGGATAAAGCCCTTATCTTCTGCTTCCCAGCTGGGGGAATTTTCCACTGGCCCATGCCAGACACACACAAGTGTCAGTTTCTGTATTTCTAGACTCTTATAGCTTCGCCTTTGCTTTTTTTTTTTTTTTTTGCCTTTGCTTTAAATGGTGATGTTAATGAATTCCATGAGTCAGTGCTTATTTTCCAGATTCTGCCAATTAATTGTGGTTTGGGGGTGATCCATTTCAAGGCCCCGGGCTGTAAAGTGTGGCGTCAGCTGTTTTTGAAGGTAATTTATTCTAAAACTTGGCCCAATTACACCTAATGTAGTTGAGGGTTAGCTGAATTTCTCTTTAAATGTCCTTGAATTAAAACCAGTGGGCCTGATTTCCCCCCCCAGCATGGTCACAGAGAGCAGCCGTGGCATGGGGGGCTGCGGCTCCTGGCACCTAGGAGAGGACTCCCTGGGGAGCATAAGGACACCTGGGGGACCGGTGGGCCAGGAGCCGTAGTGAGGGGGTCGCCCTCTGTGGTCGCAGCCGGAGGGGGCAGACCCACTGACCTGACCCACCACAGCAGTCCGGAGGGGCTCGACCACCTGGGAAATACCAGGGCTTTAGTTATTTCACTCCATGCGGTGGTTCCTGCGGTCTCTCTGCATCCTCACCAGGAAAACAGGAGGTGGGGTGTGGGGTGCGGTGATTTCTAGCACCCTCTCCACCTGAACCCCCTGCAGGCTTCCTGCTCCGTGGTGGGTGGTTGTGGCCAAGCAGCCTGGGGCCATTGCCTGGGAGACAGACCCGCTGGGTCTCAGGGGTCCTGTCCAGAGCTGCTGAATGAGAACCTACATTTGAAGGAAACCCCAGGAGTCAGCTCTGAAAGCCCTGGTGCCTCTGACCCTGCATTGGCGCTCTCGCCCCAGGCTTCGGGCCTCATTCTCGCGGCGACCTGCAGGTGGCGCCCACGAGCCGGGCGTGCGCTTCCCGTAGGGTTATTTACTTGGGCCACTCGCCCCGCCTGCCAGGTTGGGTCAGCTCCTTGGCTCCGCACCAGGGAGCCGTCCACCCAGTGTCTGCTCTTCAGAAGGGCGCTGGCGCCTCAGGGGGAGCCTCCTGGGGAGTGACCAGAACACCCCCAATTCTGTGCTTCAGAATTGGGGCAAAGCCAGTGAATGTAATATAACGAAGCAGGAATCCTTCCACAGTTTACCTGTGTTTAATCACGTATTTATGAAGGCGTCTTCGTCGTCTTTAATTGTCAATCAGTTCCCTACAATTTTAAGTTATAATGACAGTTTTTCCAATACACCAGAGTCTTCCATGTCACTATAAAATGTTATTTGTGTAGATCTCTAGATTTTTGTAAGGCACTTTCAATTTAACTTTTTTTTTTTTTTGCATAGAAAAACTGGTGTAAGCCAGAGGTTGGGGGGAGGAGTGTGAGAGGCTTCACCAGAGACAGAGTGGGGAGGAGCACAGGCAGATCCACTGAAATCCACCGCTGAGGGGAGCAGCGGGGAGGCAGGAGAGTCTGCTGCTCCACGTGGGTCCCCTCCCTGGCGGGGGATGGGACTTAACCTCTGGGCCACCAAGGGAACCTCCTAACACGGGCTTAGTCCTTGCCACGTGAGGTGTGCAGCATACAGCAGCTTACAGAGGCTGGAGGGCCAGCCAGTGAGTTGGAGAAGTAAGGCGTGGGTCCCAGCCTTCTGACTCCAGGTGCTATTGAGTAGTTTACAAAATAGCCACCTCAACTGTCATTGGATTTTTGCTGAAGAAATGGCATCAAACTGCATTCACTATTGTGATTTTTTATTTGGAGATTTAACATTTTTACTTACCAGTATTTTTCTACCAATGCAATTTACCAGCAAACTCTAACCAGTATTAGAAATAGAATTTCCGGAGATGTGGTTGGGAAGCTGCCAGTGGGCAAATGCACTTTAGAAATAATAACATATATAACATGCCGTGGGGTAGATGAAAATGACCGGGCTTTTCCGCCCTCCTGCCGTCAGTGTGACGACGGACACCTGCGGTCCTGCACGCACGCCTGATGGCGGCACCGCGAGTAGGTATGGGCATGCGCCAGTGGCGCACCTGGGCTGAGACTGGGTGTATAAGGGCGGCGTCATGGGGCCATCAAGAGACACGAGGGAGCATTAGGAGATGAGCAGCAGGAGAGAGACAGAGAATAAAGGTTCGCCAGGGGCTAGCAGGTCTGCCAGCCTCCTGGCCCCCCGGCCTCCCCGCTGGCCAGGTACCTGGTCACCTCTAATGCAGAAAGAGCAACAAAAGCCTGAAGAAGCCCCCGAGGGCTCCAGGACGCCTCCTTGACCGGTCTGCCCAGATCACAGCGAGCCTGCCCTGTGTCCTCCTGCCCTTACACGTGCCGAAGTACCTTGAGACGGGGCTGTTTCCCTAGAAATACCCCTACCCCCTCTAGCTCTCTCCAACACAGACAGGGAGGAGTGTCCTTGCTCTCCTCTCTCTCAGATACCAAGCCTTGGGCAGACCCACCAGCAGGTGCCGTAACACTGGCACCCAGTTCCTGCCCTTGTGGAGCGGATGACCTGGCGAGGCCGGCCCTGGACAGACGGGGGCGCTGATGTGACGGGGATGAGCAGAACCGTGCAGCTGGTACTAAGAGGACATACCCAAGTGAGGGGGTCAGGGAGGGCTCCCCCTAAGGCCGTGAAGGACAGAAAGGGAAGGGGCGGTGAAAGGAAAAACTCTCTCTGCAGGGGAGACGGCACAGGCTTGTCAAGAGACTCGCATCTAGGACCGGAGATGGGCAGTGGGGACAGGAAGCGGCTGGAGAGATGGCCTGGGGTGGCTCGCTCCCAAGTCATCAGCGCAAGTCTGTTTAGACATTCCAGTGGGCGCGCCCTGCGGCTCCCAGTGCTTCCAGAGCTCAGAAATCCGCGCTGGGACACACCGCCCTGTTTCGAACTTCAGCACTAAGTCTGTACCTAAGAGGGGGCAGGCTCAGGGGCAGCCCTGCCATCTCCTCCTGCCTCGTGGTGACCCAGCCGTGCTCTTCATGGGCGTATTAATCCTGGTAACGTGTCCTAGTCTGGGATTGCAGAGTCCATGACCACATCATCTGCAAGTACTCAGTTTTGTTTTTTCCTTCCCAGTCCTCACACTTTTTATTTATTGGTTTTGTTTCGTTTCTCGCTGTGCGGCCCGGAGCTCTGGCTCAGGCTGCAGGAACAGAGATGGGAGCGCTTTTGCCACATCCCTGACCCGAGGGCTGCCAAGGCGCCGCTGAAGCATGTGTCCAGGCTTTGGTGAGCACCTGTCTGGGCAGTTCCCACCCACCACGCGGTGGGTTTTATTACTATTGAGTATTGACCCTCCTGTTGGGATAACATACACTTTTTATCCCTTAATCTGTTTGTGCGCCGATTTGCGTACGTAGATTTCCTGATGTGAAGCCTGTTTGCATTGCCAGCATAAAGTCCACACGGCACAGCCCGGGATGCTTTTTGTAGTTCGCTGCTGCTTCTTGCTGGGATGTTGCGTTGGGTGTCTGCGTCTACGTCGACAGTGAGATTGGCTGTAATTTCCCCCTTTTCGTGTTCTTTTTCTCGTGTTGTGAGCGCTTACCTGTCATGTCATCTGCAGGCTGTTGTTTAGAATGTCACTGCACTTGCAACTTTAGGATGTGTCTCTGGCCTTTAGAAGCATCTGACTTGCCGTCTCCCTGTAAAGCACACGCGTGCGTGACCCTGTAAAGCACACGCGTGCGTGACCCTGTAAAGCACACGCGTGCGTGACCCTGTAAAGCACACGCATGCGTGACCCTGTAAAGCACACGTATGCGTGACCCTGCTCTCCGTGCCCCTCTCACTTGCCTCTAAGACACTTTTTGTGTCTTCTCTTTTTTGTCTCAATCAGTTTTGCTTCAAGCTGTCGATATTGTCTTTCTAAAGGTCCGACATTCCGCTTGCAGGCCCGTGATGGTGTCCACTGTGTGGGCACACCTCTCACCTGTCCACCCACTGGGCGCTGGGCACTCAGGTTCTTCCATTTTCTGTGTGCCACAAAATTGCTGTGAACATTTACATGCAGATCTTGGGTGAACCTGTGCTTTTTTTTTTTTTTTTAAGATTATTTATGCCTACGAGAACTGGGGTACAGGCCAGAGGTGTGGGTGGTGAGAGGATCCACCAGAGACAGAGTGGGGAGCAGAACAGGCAGATCGAAATACACTGCTGAGGGGAGCAGCAGAAGAGCAGAAGAGGTCTGCTGTGTCATGTGGGTCACCTCCCTGGCCAGGGATCGAATTCGTGCTGCAGTGGCTGGTGATAGCTTCATAGTGCTGAGATTTTAACCCCTGCACCACTGGGGAGGCCCTTCAGTCAATATAATTACAAAGTACCTAGGTGTAGAGTTTCTTCATCTTCCACATGCTTGAAGTTCATTAAATTTTAAGGAGCTAGAAGTCTCTAATTTTCACCAAATTTGGAGAAGATTCAGCCATTACTTGCTCAAATGTGGTTTCTGACTTTTCCTCCTTCTCGACCTTCAGTTATATATGCATTTGCATCTGATGTTTTTCTATAGTTAACTAATGTTCTACTCATTTTCTCCATTTTTCCTCTCTGTGTTTCATTTTGAATTCAAGGTACAGAGAGACCCTTTCTTCTGCA
Organism: Galemys pyrenaicus; assembly: GCA_019455555.1. Taxonomy (NCBI): domain Eukaryota; kingdom Metazoa; phylum Chordata; class Mammalia; order Eulipotyphla; family Talpidae; genus Galemys; species Galemys pyrenaicus. Next base: position 1,997,858 of record JAGFMF010012163.1, on the reverse strand, counting down.
AGCTCTAACCTATTAATCACAGTACATTTTTAATCCACATCAGTGTTTCTGGTTTGACTTTACTAGATGGGTAGAAAATGGTGTAGGACAATGTACTCACTGGTCAGCCTTTTGCACCGTCGCCTCTGTGGCCCTCACCTGCGGCCTTGAATGCAGGAGGCACTTGGGAGCAGTGGACTCCTGGCGTGTGGTGTGGGCGTGTGTAAGTGGGCGCACCTGGGCCTGGAGGCCGAGGCTGTAAAGGTGGGTCTCTACACAGGACACGGCTACAGCAGAGCGTGGCACAGGGGACCAGTAAAGATTCGCCAGGGGCTGGGAGTCCTCACCCCACCCCATCCCCTGCCCGCTCTGGGCCTGGCTGCCGCACTACATGGATTTTGTCTTGGGGGCGTCATTCTAAAGTAAACCTGAGGGACCGCCACTCCCCACCCAAGAGCGTCTTAAGCGGAGGCACCATGTCCAAGGAGGTCGGCCGTGCTCGTGAGTAACTCACGCGAACATTCTTTTGCTTAGACCGTGGACTCTCGCCATCAGAAAATACCGCTGCCCAGACTGGGAGATGGAGGGCGAGAGTGGGCGTGGGGCCGCGCTATCTGGCAGAGCATCCCCGAGTCGAGGGAGCTTGCTCTGGACTTGCCTCTACGACAGGTCGAAGTGGATCTGCAGGAATGAGGCGTCCTCACGCAAAGTCCCCGCTGGTTTCCCACAGACCCACCCCCTGGTCCGTTTCCCCACTTCCCTCCCCCACCCTGCACGTCTCTGAACCCCGCCTGCCCTCTCTCTGCCCTGCTGCCCAGCACTAAGCTACCTGAGGAAGACCTGGACGGACTGGGCTTTACATCCTTAAATGAAATTAGGACTCCGGTTTGCTGTGCTCGTGTGTCATTGTGCCTCAGAAACCCATGAGGGTAAGACATGGACTGTGGCTGCATACCTCAGGAAACAAGCTCAGTATAAATAGTAATCAGCTCTTTATCTCGATTTAGGAAATGTCGCCGCATTCGCTATGATTAGCGTGTGCCGGGGGACCTGGCTGGCATTCTTCTTCGCCTAAAGTCACACAGCTCCAAATGTCAGACAACTTCCTGCTCAGTCCCACTTGTGCCTCAAGAATAAATAAACCCGCTGAGTGATTTTAGAGAGGGGAGGAATCACAGTCCCCCACATGCGGCCTGCAGAGCGGCTTGGCTTAACTCTCGCACATGGAGGCCCCGAACTTGGTCCTCGCCAGCACTGAGAGGAGGGCAAGAGGTGTGTTGGGTGGACACACAAGAGGGCAGGGAAGAGGGGCCTCTCCATGGAGGCCTGGACAGATGGGGCCCTGTCCACGGCGGGAGTCCAGAGACCCACTTTTCTCTGGTGACGTCTCTTAGCAAATTATCGTGGCCTGGCGTCAGGCGTGCCCAGGGGTGCCAGCCGTGAGCGTGAGGTGCCAGGATGGTGCCATGGCCTTGGGCATGCCACACCCTCCTTGGGTGAGAGCCCGGAGCTCCTGACCTCCCAGACACCCTCCAGCTCTGGCAAGTCTCTCACATGCGAATGGAACTAAGGGCAGCAGCTGCCCGAGGAGGCAGCGAGTGATGGTCTTGGGGCGCCTCACAGCGCGTCTCTCGCTCACAGCCCCGTCCTCCGGTTCCCAAACACCTTGTGGCGCTCTATCCCACCACGCCCCTGGCCTCAGCCGCCCAGCCTCCCAGCTGCTGCCAGAAAATGACCAGCACATCCAAACCCCAGAGTCCGCCCTCACGCTTTCGCGTCTCAGGACAAAGAAATCCGACCAGTGACATGTTGTCAGCTTTACTGGAATTTTTTCTTTACAGAAAGGCCTGATGTCCTTTAGCGCTGAAATACAGGCCCATGGTTATGTCCGTGCCTCGTAAGTAGGGTTGTAAACCAGTAGACTTTTAAGGTTCAAACACGAGTCGCTGTAGTTTTTATTTGATGTAGAACAAGGCTTCTTTTTTCCTCCCCCAGGACCAACGTACGTGGGTCCTCCTTGCTGGGGTAAGTGGGTCTTTTCCAGGACCACCTTGAGAGTTTGTTTCATTCACGTCACATCTCTCCACCTGCAGTGTTTTCTTCTTTCCATGCAAACTTTGCAAGTGCGGTCTACCTGGGCGCGGCCTGTCGGCCCGGGAAGGGCACGGGCCCTGCGTGTCACCTACGCATAGCGATGGGCGGGCAGTCTGGCCTCCAGGCCGTCGTGAATACTGAGTATAGTGCAAGCAAAGGACAACCAACAGCACATACCGCGCCAGCAGCCCCGGGCACACGGGTGCTCCCCAGCCTGGCCGGTGAGCGTGCAAGGGCCTGGCCACGGGTCTGGCCGGGCTTTGGCCCCCCAAGCGAGATGGGTCTGTGCGCACTCGCTGCCACACAGCCCGTGTGGCGCGCCTCGGCCCCTCCTGCTGCAGAAGCAGGCCGTGGTGTTCCGGGCGGGCACAGCAGGACCTGCGGTTCCCGGGCCTCCTGCGCCGGCGGCTGGAGGGTCCGTTTCCTAACACCTGGGAGGACCCACCAGGGCGCGTGGTCACCTGACCCCAGGACTGCACCCAAAGAGGCCGGCGACGTTCTCTATCATGCCCTCCAGACAACGCAGAGCACGTGGCTTTACGTCCGCTGCCAGATGCTAAGCGCTGGTCTCCACCTGGCGTCGCCCTCCATCAGCTGCGTGCGTGGCTGGCCTGGGGCCAGCGTGTCTGACCTCACGCTCACACCCGAGGGCTTCAGACTTTGTAACTCAGTCACCCATGTGCCACCCCAAGCTGCCAGCTCAAGCCTAGCATAGGCCCGCCAAGGTGGACGCGGTGGCCAGTCGTCCTGTCTTCTGACTCACAGGCCAGGCGAGGGGGCAGTGCCTCCTGAGGTGCCCCAACCCGTGGCACGGCTGGCAGTGAAGGGAGCACAGGCCCGCTGCCACCATCGTGTCTCACGACCCACGCATGGCACCCGCGTCTCCCTTCTGCTCCTCTGGGGCACGCTGCAAGGAACACCTGGGGGCAGAGGCAGCGCAGGGGGGGACCTGGAGTCGCTGGCGCCGCCTGTGGCTGGAGGGAGGTCGGACCATTGGTCTGCCGGGTCTGGGGGTGACCTGCAGAGAAAGCCAGCCGCTACGCCCCTCCCGACCCTGAGGCGCTTCTCCGCGACACCCCGTCAGCGTTCATGCGGGGCTAGCAGACAGAGGAGTGTGGCCTGGGACTGGGGCAGGAGTTCAGGAAGCTGGGCAGGCTGGCCCAGCTAGCCGGATCGCACGGGGCCAGGGAGGGGGAGGCGGGAAGTAGATGCAGACGGCTCCTGGGGATGTCACGAGGGCGAGGACCGCAGGCTGCCGCCGTCCCGGGAAGGCAGAGCTGGTCAGTGTGGCCCGGGCGCCCCTGCCGGGGTGCAGGAAGGAGCCACCGCGGCCCCATCAGTGCTGGCTGCAGGTCACCCCCGCGTCCTCGGCGTGCCCGCAGTTCGAGACCCCCCACTTGGAGAAGCTGCAGTGGAAGAGGCTGTCCTCGGTGCCCTTGCAGGCCACATCGTCCATCCAGATCCTCCCTGTGCCTGCGGGGACAAGTCACAGGGCCTCAGCTGCGGGCTGGGGTGTGGGGGCTCTGCCGTGTGGCCTTGGCCGGGCGCGTGTCTAGAGCTGCCCACCTGCCTCCTCCCCCCACCAAGACCCCCCCTCTGCTCTACGCTGTTTCTTGACGGCAGAGTAGTAGTGGGTGGGGCTGCGGCAGCCCTGCCCAGCGCCTCCTGCGTCCAGCATGGCACACGCGTGGTCTGCCTCTGCCTCTGTGCTAACTAACCCATCTGACAGGTGGAAAGCCAGAGCTCAGCAGCTCGCCGCCTCCCAGCCCCCAGCTCCTCCCAGCCCGGCACCGCAGCTCTGAGCTGTACGACTCACGCCCTGTCCCGGTGGAGTCAGGCAGGACCTAGCCAGAGGGCCGGTGTCAGACAGAAGCTGGGCTGCCCCGCGCCACGCCCACGCCAGCCAGGGCCAGCTCTTCCTCCCAGCTCCTGAAGCTGAGAGCAGATGGCCTGTTCCACAAGCTCGGCCAGTGTCACGGCAAGGGCAGCCCAGGACGCAGCGGTGACCCCGGCAGTGAGTGACCTGCAGGTGCGTGCTGGCCGCAGTGTGGCCAGCAGACAGGCAGCTGCCCGGGGGAGCGGCTCCCCGACGCCCGGCTGCGTGCCCTCGCCCGGGTGCAGAACCTGCCACTCTGCCTCCATCGAGGACAGCACAGACTGGCTGGCTCACCTGGGAGCCCCTGCAGCCTCCGGGCCTCAAGCTGCCCCAAACAGGGACGAAGGGGCGTGGCCTCCGGAAACTCCCTACCAGCCGCGGGCAGAAGGGCTTGAGCTGGGCAAGAGAAAGGGGCCCGGGCAGTGCAGGCGCTGGAAGTCCTGTCCTCTGAGGACAAGACGCCGAAGTTGAAGCTGCTGGTCCAGACACCAGCGGGCGGGGGGGCAGGGGTGGGGAGAGGCGGGGCCAGGGCTGAGTGAAGCAGGAGCAGCGGGGGAGTGGAGGTGCAGCCCGTAGTTGCACCCACGTCCAGTACTGGCGAGTTCAGCACCCGCCAGCCCGCCACGCCCTCCACAAAATTGCTAGCTGCGGGTGCCATAGGCGGGAGCGCGCGCAGGGAAACCGCATCCGAGTGGGAGGGGCTCGGCCTGCGCCCCAGACTAGTGTGAGGTGCGGAGCGGGGGACGCCCGACCGGACACGGGGAAAGAGAGGGAGCCCCGTCACGCCCTGCCCGCGGGTGCGGGGGACAGTGGGTGGCCAGAGCAGGGGCCGGGGCGGGCCGGGTGGTCTCGGAAGGAGACCGTGGGGTCCCGGGCTCTCCGCGCGCCTTACCTTGCCCGAACCGCGCGGTGCGGTACACGGCGTCCGCGCCGCGGAAGCCCAGCGTGCGGCAGGCCACGTCGCCGTCCTTCTTGTCCCAGCCGTCGTCGCACACGGTGCCCCAGCGCCGGTCATGGTATACCTCCACGCGGCCCTCGTGAGGGCCCGAGCCGTTCACCAGCCGGATCCGCAGGGCCTCCACGCCGCCTGCGGGGAGCAGGGTCACCGGCGCTCCTGCCTTGGGCACGCCCCGCCCCGCCCCGCCCCGCCCCGCCCTGCCCAGGGAAGGGGGGCTGGAGCCAGGGCCACACCGGCAGAGTTAACAGCATCACTTGTGATTTCTTCTCCCACCTTTTACTTTAAAAAAAAAAAAATCTTTTTATTTATGCATGCAAGAGCTGGGGTACAGGCCAGAGGTGCAGGGGGTGAGAGGAGTCACCAGAGACAGAGCAGGGAACAGAACAGGCAGATGGACTGAAACACACTGCTGAGGGGAGCAGCAGGAGGCAGGAGAGGTCTGCTGGCCCTGTGGGTCCCTCCCTGGCCGGGGATCGAACTGGTGCTGCAGTGGCTGCAGATGCTTCATAGTGCCGTGCTCAACCCCTGCGCCCCCAGGGGCATGGACTCCCCCAGCTCAGAAAACCCCTCTCTGTCCTCTGGACTAGGTTTTTCTGCCTTTTAGAACTCAGCTTAAAAATGTCTTCTCCCAAAAAGCTTCTCCTGGCCCCTCATGGGACCCCACTCCCTCAGGCATGCTGACCACATACTGTCCTGCCAGCTGTCACTCAGCCGTCTGCGAGAGGACACAGCGCACGGCCTGATGCAGTGCCCAGCTGCCCGAGGCGCCAAGCTGTGCATGGGGCAGGGGGCGTGTAGACGGCGGGGCTCAGTGCGTGGACGCCCGCTGGGCAGGTCCTGTCTCGTGGGCACTGTCCCCAGCCCAGGGCTCTGGAGGGAGCCTGGATGGAAACACCACGGGTGTCCACGGCCGTAGAACCCCTTGGGGCCTCCCAGCTCTGCCTGGCCACTCGCACGCCGATGGTTCTATGCCTGGAGCCGGCGCCAGGGCCACGCGTCCCAGTGGGGGCACCAGGCGGGGGCCCCTGCACCTTCCCTGTCATGCAGTTACGGCGGGTGCGGGGGAGTCTGGGCAGTGCGCTGGCGCTGAGATCTGGAGCTAGCACGTCGTCACTGCGTGCGGCAGCGACAAGAGTATTTGGAAACAGGACGGTGAGGGGCGGGGGGGGGGCACGGCATTAGTTTCAAGGTGGCCCCTGCTGGCCCGAAGCTCCCCGTGCACCAAGCGGGTCTTGGCGCCCTCAGCCCCCACTGCTGGCTCACTGGGCGCTGGAGCCTGTCCCTTGTGCCCAACCCTCCGTCCAGGGCTCGTCGCACGAGGAGGACGAGCGTCAAGGACTGTGAGAGCTGGCCCCTGCAGCTAGCCAGCCCCGGCGGCACTTCCCCCAGCGCCATCTTACAGGATGTGGCCCCAGCCGGCTCTTTGCCTTCTCCCCCCTGCTGACATCGGGGCTCTGGGGTGCCCCGGGAACACGTAGGCTGAGGGCTGATGTGATGGTGGCGCAAACGGCCCGTCCCGGAGGGCAGTGCACGGGCTGTCCCTGGTGTGTCTCCGGCCCCTCCAGCCTGGAGCTGCAGGCCGCAGCCAGGCCCTTCCCAGGCCTGAGGAGGATGCCCCCCCAGGAACCCACGTGGGGCTCGGGGATCGTGGGGATCGCGGGGATCACCAGATGACCCCCAAGGGCTCCTCCCAGTCTGGCACGGACGTCAGGAGCGTAAAGAGGTCTGGGTTCTGTGGGCAGAGGGTTTAAACTCTGCTTTCCCCAGAAGTTTTGGCTTCAGGGAAGAGCTTTCTCCCCAGGGCATCCACTGCCACTCAGGAACATTCACGCCCGCAGCTGTGTCCCCCACAAGCTCAGACGGTGCCTGGGCGGCCTCGGCTGGGCTGTGCGCCCCTCCCCCAGGGCACCTCGTCCAGGGAGCTTCTTCCTCGGATGCCCGCCCAGCATGACCTGCGGCATGCCGCCTCCTTCACAGGCACGCGGGAGAGGGAGGTGGAGACTCCTGGGAGACTCAGAGCCCTGGGCCAGCCAGAAGTGGGGGGCGAGGGTGCACAGCGCGTGAGGGCACCTCGACTTTCTCCACTGCGTGCGGTCCCCTAACGGCTGCCCGGGCCTCGACCAGCAGGCCCGGGACAGCCTCGTGTGCCCCGACCTCATCCGCCCGGTGCTGCCTTCCTGAGCACCGCGCTCTGCCCACCTTCCTGTGGACGGCCGCTGCCCACTCCGCAGGCCCGGGTGAGCCTGTCCGGCTTTCCTGCTAGCCTTGCAGCAGCGTGGCAAGGCAAGGCGTCGGGCCACAGGCCAGCGCGCCCCGCTCTGCAGAGAGCCTGTCAACATCCGGCTCGTCCTGGAGACCCAGCTTCAGGGAGTCCACGTGGCTGCAGGCCAAGTGGGGTTTCTCTGGGCACAGCGCGTGCCCCAGTCTCTAGTCCACCAAGCCTTGTACCCCTTGCGCCCCTGTTCCCCCATAGCAGGGACACCCAGATGTTCGCAGGCCAGATCTCTGCTTCTCTTTCCCCTGTTTCCCCAGGTGGGGCACAGGGTCTCCCCTTTTATACAGGGGAGCATGCGGAGAAGCGCCCCTCTGATCAGAGCCCAGACCAGCACTCTGCCCTGCTGGGTGGCCCGGGGGAAGCTGACATGGGGTCTCGGGCAGGGACTGGTGAGAGCATCTGGCCCTCACGTCTGCGTGTACCAGGCTGAAAGCCCCGGCCACAGAAGCCACCACCCCCTTCCCGACCTGCCACCACCCACGCTGCTCTGGGCCACCCTCCTTCGCGGGACCCCAGTCTCCTCCAGACCTGCCCCGCTGAGGGGGCCCTGAGGTGCAGCCCGGGTCAGGGGCAGGAGCAGAACGAGACAGGGTGTCGAATGAGGCAGCTTTGCCTTGGGGTGGGGGGTGCTTAGAACAGGCTCCTACACGAGGGTGGATGGGGTGCATGCTCTGAGGGGCCCTAGGACACCCCACAGCCTGCCCTCTGTGTCTCGGCAGAGCCCGAGGGGCCGGGGATCCCCTTCTAAAGGAGAGGAGGGGATGGCTTGGGCCGAAACATCACAGCGCTCAGGTTTGTTTATCCCGCTTCCCAGCAAAACGAGTGGGAGGTCCTGAGAACAGAAATAAACACGGGGGTGGGAGAGTAGGCGCTGGCTCTCCGCAGCTGCGGAGAGCGGCGTGATGCGGCCCAGCTGCCCTCTGCGGCCCAGCTGCCTCTGCGGAAGTGGACTTTCCTTCAGACGAGGGCTCCCTGCGCTCCCCCAGCCCCAGGCGGGGTGGGGGGCTCCCTCTTCTCAAGACAGGACAGCTCTCTGCCCTGACTGCCCCACGTCGCTCTTGTTCAGGGGCTTCTCAGTGGGCAGGGGGGTCACTGAGTGGCCCCGGACGTTGGGGAGAGAAGCTGGGAGAAGGCGGAGGCAGGCACGCCCCTGGCGCCTGCCCTGGCCTGCTGGCTGAGTGCCTGCAGGAGCACTGCCCGCCACGGGGCTCCCTCTGAGCGCCGCAGGCCGCTGCGTATCCCAGGGCCCACATCTCGAACCACAGGCCTCTCCCATGTTGGGCTGGAGACTCTGTCTGGGATGCTCGCCCTCCCAGCACCCCCGGGACAGGAGCAGCCTCTGGCACCCAGTCCCCATCTAGTGCCGGGGCCTGGGGCATATAGCTGACCCCCAGAATACCTCCCTCACCTGCCAGGGGGGCCGCCACGTGCATCTCGGAGACAGTCACAGCATGTGAGCTCCCTGACAGCGCAGGTGGGAGGGAAGGGGAGGAGCGGGGATCTCAGTAGAGTGTTATTTACTTCTTGTGCCCCCAGGGATCAAGGTGGGGGTCATGAGGCACTGTGTGGAGGAGCCCCCGTGGCACTGGCATCAGGCAGGCACCAGCCACGGCCTCTCCGACCTCAGCTCCCCATGACCTCCACGCTCGGCTGCAGGCGTCACCCCCTCTCCCGTCAGAACTGGCCCGCAGCGCGCCTTGGAGGAGTTGGGAGCCCTTGCCAGGGAAGCAGCTCCTTCTCCAGACATCACCGGCCCCAGTGGCCCGGAGGGTGTCTCCCATCTTCAAAGGGCAGTGAGGGTCACGCGGTGGCCGCCAGAGCCGAGCCAGATCCATCCCAGATGCAGCGGGCCCCCCGGGTTCAGTCTGCAGCACCACCCCCCCCGCCCCCCAGCAGCAGAGGCCGGGTGTGGGTCACGGGGATGGAGAACAGCTCCGAAGTTTGTTTGGGCTGCTCTCTGAGTAAACAGCGAAACCGTCGCTGGGTTTAGTGCACGACTCAGCTTTAAATGTTCTTGCACAAAACCCGCAGCAAAGACCGCTCTGCAGCTCTTCCGGCGTCAGGGCACTGCTTGCGTTTGTCTCCTTGTTCACCTTCAGCCTGAGGTTCTATCGCTGCAAGTTTTCTTGTGAGGAAGAGCACAGACACCACTGCCTGTCCTCCGGGGCATCGGGAAGGAAGCTGTGGGAGCTGTGGCCAGGCCCGCCTTGGGCAGTTCAGGCACGCCGTCGCTGAGGTGGGCAGTGCGAGGACGTGGCCCCCTCACCGACCCGCCAGAAGACAGTCAGACGCTCGGGGCCAGCGGGCACCTCCCCTCACGGCCGCGGTCACCCTAGACTGATAGCCCAAAGCAGCAAGGCCTCCCAGGCGCCACTCGCTGCTGACCCGCTGCAGACGCTCTCGGCTGGGGCGCCGGCCAGCACGCACGGTGGACACTGGGCCCTGTTGGGGCTGTGTGGGCCGCTTAGAGCGGCGGCTTCCTCTCGCGGCTCCTTGTTCACAGATTGGACTCCGACGCTGCAGGTTGAACCTGGGGATACGGGGCTCCCGGAGGGAACCCGGAGCATCGAGGGGTTCGGTGTCTGAGGGGTGGTCCCGGAGCCAGTGCCGGGGCTGCGGGGTGGCTGTAGTTAACTTTGGGGAGAGTCAGAGTTTAAGTGAGGATTTTCAACAGTGGGGGCAAATGAGAACCCCTCGCCCTGCTTTTTAGGGTCCACTGTATCTGGAACACCAGTCTGGGGTGCCGCCCGTCACCGCTTAGTGCTGTGCTCTGCAGAGAACAGCCTCGGGGTTCTCCTCCCTGCTCTGCCTGTTACAGACGGGGAGGTAGCCCACGGTGCGGGTCCCCCCAGGGGTGCAGGACTGAGCATGGGGTCTGGCCAGACAGGCCCCGGGGACCTGGCTGTGCCCCAGGGGATGCCGGCGTGCAGAGAGGCCCCCTCACGGTGTGTGCCCGGCCAGCTAGTCATGTCGTGCGAGCGGACTCCCCAGAGCGTGGTCCGCCTCTAAGTCCCGGCGTTAAAGTCACGGTCACACCTGACATAACCTTATGGGGCAAGGCGGCGCCCACCACAAATCAGTGCCAGCCAGCGGGGTTGTGTGGGCTTAGGGCGTGGGTCTGCGTGAAGGCTGTGCTGGCTATCCGGCCTGAGACCCTGCTGGCCTCGTGCCACCTCGTCCTGAACCGACCACCCAGGGCACCGGTGCAGCAGTGGGGCAGGGAGGGAGGAAGGGAAGCCAGACCCCAAAGGGCCCCGTCACGCCCCTCGTTCTAGCACACAAGCAGCTCCGCAGCTCTGGGACAACTGCCTGGAACCCGCCTCCCTCGCTTGTTTAGAGCCTGCACCACACGCCGGGTGCCCAGTACCCCCCTCCACACACTCTTGCTTTCATTTTGAAAACACAGGGCCTCCCTGGTGGCGCAGAGCGCCGCACTGAGAAGCATCCGCCGCACAGCAGCGCGAGTTCGATCCCCGGCCAGGGAGGGGCCCCCATGGCGCAGCAGACCTCTCCTGCCTCCCGCTGCTCCCCTCCACAGTGTTTCGGTCCATCTGCCTGTTCTGCTCCCCGCTCTGTCTCTGGTGACTCCTCTCACCCCCCATACCTCTGGCCTGTACCCAGCTTGTGTGCATAAATAAATAAATCTTTAAAAAAAAACTTTTAACAGCACACACAAGACGTTCATCTCGTCTCCCACGTGTCTGAGGCGCCGTGATGACACAGGGGCTGGGGCTCCCTGGGCCCCTGCCTGTGGGGCTCGGGGAAACCAAGTGCTGGACGCCCTTAAACAGCCCGCACCTGCGTCCTGCTTTACATTCACGCTGCGGGACCGAAACCAACGGACTCCGCGTCCCGCCCCTCACTGCAGAAACAGAATTTATGTTTCCTGTAAATGAGCTGTATGGGAGGGTGGGACAAGCCCCTCCCTCGTGAGCTGTGCGTATGTAACTGTTTTCTCCTGGCCAGAACGCCCCAAAACCAAACATTTAACAGAATGACTGATACCACCCTGGCCTGGGAAAAAAACAAGACAAAACCCAACAAAAGGCCCCACACTCGTCCAAGGACAGAAGCCAGGTCTGGGTGTCAGGATGGGGCCGAGCCCCCTGGAGCCGGCAGCAGGCCCCTCCTGCTCTGCTCTGGGCCCTCAGTGTGCAGCTCGGGTGAGCCCAAAGCTCCCTGGGCTGTCCTAAGTCTCAGCCCGAGGCCAGAGGAGGGTGAAGGGTAAAGGATGCAAGACACTCCTGGGGGGACACTGCAATTGCCCTCGTCCAAGGAAGCCCAGGGAGCTGCTTTTCCTAATGGTCCCTTTAAAGTGGTAACATCCCCACCTGCTGGAGCCTCGGGCCTTGCCTGCTAGGCGGGCCTGGTAAGGGGCCCAGGCTCACGCACAGCTGGGGTGCCAGGACCGCCTGGGGGTGCGCCTCCGCCACAGTACGGGCTTCAGAGGAGGGCAGAGCTGGAGTGCTAAGAACCCTCCTTCCTGGGCATAAGCGCCTCCCGAGTGACTAAGCACCCCACCCGGCCACCCCGGGGCACTCAGCTGTGGTCAGAATTCCCACACTTTCCTGAAAGACGATCCCTGGCTCTGTCCCCCACGCTGGTCTGGGGATACAGTTAAAGCCTCTGGGACCTGAGCGCCTTGGAAACTACCAGGGAGTTTGAACACAGTGGGGGATGGTTTGAGCAGGCGAGGGTGGGGCCCCATTCCAGAACTAGGGAGCCTAACGGCCGGAGCTCAGCTCCCCATGCCCGGCTTCCAGGATCGGGATGTGGGTGCATGCCCCCCTGGCTACCATCCGGCCCTCCCTCCTGTCCGCGTGGCGCTGTGGGGTCCCGCCAGGGGGCAGGAAGGAAAAGCCTGGTGCAAGGGCTGGCTGTGCCTGGCTCCAGCGAGGGTGCAGCCTTTCCGGGCGGGAAGAACGCCCGGGGTGCCCTGAGCGGGGTCCAGTGCGGCATCAGCCTCCTGCAGTCCGTCCACAGACCAGGGCCAAGCGGATGAGACGTCCCTCCTGTATGCTCCCCCACCCTGGCTGGGGGCCCCACTCCCCTGACTCCCCACCCTGGCCTCCAGTGCACACCCCCCTCCCCCCCGCAGAATCCAGGCAGAGGTGCGAAGCATCCACGGCAACTGACAGCATTTAGCTCTGGCCGTGACGGCGCCCCTGGCGTGTGGGCAGCAGTCTGGTCACCCTGAAGGTCACCGTTCCACAGCGCCTCCCTTCCTGTCCTACAGGACACTGGCTACATGCCGGGCTGCACCCGGAGTTCTCAGCAACCCCCTCCACGTGGCGGGGAGGACCCCCGGAACAGTGTCCTAAGTTGCCCCCTTGTCGAAGTTAGGAGGGATGCTCGGCAGAAAGACACCCAGTCCCAGGTCCACACGAGGTGTCACCTCCCCTTCCCGTCAGTGACACGGGGGCGAAGGGGGCTTGGCCGGGCTTCCACCGGCACCTGTGCCGGGCGGGTACCCAGGAAGCCGGGCGGGGTGACGTCTTAGTAGCCGAACTCCAGTGGGCCCTGCAGGGGCGTTGCCAAGTCCAGGCGAAGTGGGGCGTCGTGGAACCTCGATAACAACACTCCCGAGTCCTGACCGGCCTCGCGCCCCGACACGCGCTGGGCGTGAACCCCACATGCACTGCTCCTCGTCACCCGCCCTCTGTGTGGAGGGCGCACAGACCCCCGAGCTGGAGCCAGGCCGCTGGGGAGTGGGAGGTGGTGGCCCCTGACCGGCTGCCTCCAGCCTCCACCCTGCCACGCCCTCAAACCACCCACGTCGGTGCAGGCCCCGCTGCCCTAGCTGAGTCCCGGGGCAGATCTGCGCAGGGGCATCTCCGAGAAGGAGGGGGGTCTCTGTTTCCTGCCCCACGGGAGGGGGAGCCAAGTGGCCAGGTGAAGCTGTGCGGCACGGAAGCAGGGCTCAGGGAGATAAAGAAGGGGTCCCGCTTGTTTCTGCAGGCCGACTCCAGGCCTCAGCACCCCTGCCTCTGGCTGACCCTGTTTAGTGGGGTGTTGGCCCCCGTGGGGTGGGGATTTTGGGGAGTTTTGTTGCAATGTGAGTGTCCCGGTCCTGTTAGAGGCCTTTTACGCTAAGTCTGCCCTTGTGTGCTGGCAGACACCCCCAGGGCATGCAAGTCCGGGTCACGTGCCCACACTGTGACCATGGCTCCAGCTCCTGGACCCCCAAACTTGGGGTATCCCTGTGCCCACACGGAATGCCCTGACCCCAACAGAACTGTCTTACTGGCATCTCCTGACCGATCTCCTCTCTCTCCTTTCTCTCCTTTTGGGCCTCGGTCACCTGAAACAGAGGAACAGATAAGCCTAGCTGTGAATAAAACATTATCTGCTGGAGACTTATTACCCCAAGGCCAGAGAAACCCTGGCTGGACCCAGCAGCCCCGCAGGCACAGCCTGCGGACATAGGGCAGTTTTAGCCAGCTATGGTGCCCCGTCCCTTCGCCACCCCGGGCGGGAGGAGGGGGCCCAGCTGAGGTTTCCCGTCCTCCTACTAGAGCGGAGGGCAGCTGCTGCGGGCACAGCTGGAGGAGGAGGCGGTACTCAGAGGAAGCCAAAGCAAAGATACTAAATAGCCCCGCTCTATGCCCATTTCCAAGGTTGCCGTCCCTCTCGGGCAGCTCTTCCTGCCCGCTTGTGAATGTGCAAGTGTCCTTTACTCTTCTATCCCTTTCTCTAATAAACCTGCTCTTTAAGTACAAAAAATCCCAACCAAACAAACCCATAACATATTGTCTGGTGCAAAAGCAAGGCAGCAAATTCCAGGGGAGAATGATTTGAGTCATCCAAGCTTTGGAAACACAAGGCAACCGTGAATGTACTATGTACAACCATGTGTGTACTATGTACAACCATGTGTGTACTATGTACAACCATGTACAACCACGAATGTACTATGTACAACCATGTGTGTACTATGACTGTGCCTAGAGAAAGGTCTGGCAGGACTTGCTCCAAAGTGTGCAAGGCACTCAAGCAAGTGCGGGGCAGGGGACTCACTTTTATCTTTACCCTTTATAGATCTCTGTATTAATTTCTTAAACATGCTCTTTTTGTAGTCTTTTAAAATCATTTTTTTAAAGATGTGAGTCATAAAATGAAGGGAATCTTCATCTGTTTAATCACCAGCCAGAAAGTAAGGGTTCCCAGTGGTTCCAGAGTAAGTGGCCATCCTACGGGTGGGGGGTAAGAGAACTTTCATTGCGTTTTCATTGAAGACTGAGGAAGCGGAGCCTCGAGAAAGAGCATTAGGTTTTCTTGTCTTCTGCAAAGATGACAGAATATGGTCCCCTTGAAAGGGACGTGAGAGACGGGCTGTCTACAAAGTGGTCCCCCTAAAAACGAGCACGGTGATGATCTACAGGGAGAACCCAGAGGGAACACTGGCTGGCAGTGAGCTGAGGATGAACAGGTCTAAATGCTGGGGATGAAGGACTCCGAGCGGGGCTGACGCATACCTTTGAACCCACGCATGCCCATCGGACCTGTGGCGCCCAGCTTCCCATCATCACCCTTGGGGCCAGGCAGCCCTGGGGTTCCTCTCTCACCTGGCAGACCTGGGGAGACAAGAAGCAGGGTGTAGGGTCAGTGAGAAGAGGCCAGGCTTCTCCGCCCTGCCGCCATGGGTGTGATGACGGACACCTGCGGCCTTGCACACAGCCTGGCGGCCGCACCTCAAATCAAACATGGGCATGTGCAGGTGGGCGCACCTGTGCTGGGACACAGGCGTGGAAGGACGGTCTCGCAAGGATGCCAGCAGAGAGGAGAAAGAGAAGCGAGAAGACGCCTAAGCCGTAGCAGCCCAGAGGGAAGATGCGCCGGGGCTAGGGCCTGCCCGCCTCCGGGCCCCCTGGTCTCCCTGCCTGCCGGGCACCTGGTCGCCTCCGATGTGAGGAGTAACAAAAGCCTGACAAGCTGCCGAGGGCTCCAGGCCTCCTCCTTGTCCCGTCTTCCAGGATGGAGAACCTCTGCGTGCCCTGCTGGCCCCACGCGGGGCAGATCAGCTCAGGACTGGAAGGTCTGAGAGGTTCTGCGTGACCTTCAAGGTGTCAGCATCCAAGCTCACGTTCACCCCCTCCTGTGTTCTCAGATGACTAAAGATTCCTTAAAAACAGTGCCCAGAAGGTGCACACAAATCTTGCCAGCAGCAGTTCCTACCCAGCTGGGCTGCAGCCCAACATGCAGTTGCTGGAGAGGGAGGGAGCCCTCAGGTGCCGGGGAGTTAAGTTCTACAAACTCTTCTTTTTCAAGTGTCTATAGCCAGCAGGTGGCATTTACTCCTCATACCCCGAGGGCAGTATTGTCTCACTGTGTTACAAATAAAGAATCTGAGGCCCAGAGAGGAGCAGAATCTGTGTCTGGAAGCTCTTGCTGAGTTGGCTTTTTCTCACGCTGGATGGAAAGGGCTGACTGGCCCTGCGGAGGAGGGTGAAGTCACCCCCCCCTCCGAGTTAAGGAAAAGACAGGGAGGTCCTTCCCGAAGGGTCAGCGGAAGGCACTGTGGGCACGGAGGTGGAGCCAGCAGCAGGTCAGCCAGAGGGGCTGGCCGGCCACGGGTCAGGCCCCAGGCTCCGGCCCTACATGTCCCCTGGAGACCCAGCATCGACAAGTGCCCTGGGGAGGCCCGGGGCAGGCCTCGGGCCCACAGTTGTCTCCCGGAGCAGAGCACTCCGATTAGCTGCCGAGTGGGTCTTCAGTTTGAACGTTCAGTTGCTTTTCTTGGGCTTCTCCGTGACTCGGGGACCCATCTCCAAGCACATCCCTCCAGCGCTCGTCAGCTGCGGGAAGCGGGCGCGTGGTCCGGGCGGGTGATGGGGCCTCAGAGAGAGCTGCCGGATTCCTTCTTCCCCTCAATGTTCCCAGAGACCGGAGCTGCCCCGACCCCCCAGAATTCTGAATCTGAACCCACGCATGCCTATCACATGACCCACGCATGCAGTACGCCTGGGGCCTCACCCCTCATGTAATAAGGCAGAAAACGGGGCCCCAGGGCCCTGCGAGCCCAGAGCTCCTCGGTTCTGGTTTTAGGGAGCTCCGCTGTGAGGGGAGACAGCGAGCAGGATGGATGTGGCTGCGGGCAGCCGGAGGCGCGAGCCCTCACAGACCTGTCCAGCTCTGGTGCTAAGGGTTTGCGCCACCCTGTGGCGACACCAGCACCCAGCCGGCCAGAGGAGGGCATCTGAAGCTGAGTTGGTGGGGACCCCCTCCGGGGCCCCCATCTTCCACACCCATGAGAAACTAGAGGGTCAGGGTGAAATGCACCCCCTCCCATTCCCGGTAAGCCCGGGCCCCTCCCAGAAGCCCCCCATTACCTCGAAGTCCAGGCAATCCGGGGGTCCCAGGCTCGCCTTCCTTCCCTTCATTGCCCTGATCACCTTTGGGGCCCGGAGGTCCTGAAAGAGTAACACACAGACCAGGTTAGAGGCCGCCCTTCCAGAACAGGCCGCCTGCCAGGGAGACGAACCTCCGTCCCAAAGAGAGGACGCGTCAGTGTTACGCTGTGGAAACATCCAGGGTGCCGCCGGGTCCAGCTCTATGTTTGGGGGCTGGGGGGGCGGTCAGGGAGAGCTTCCTGGAAGAAGTGATCTCCAGAGTGAAAGCTCGAGGGGCAGAAGGGAGGAGTAAAGGGAGGAGTGGGCTGTGTGAGGGACTCAGTGTTCGTGCCCCGCCCAGATGAGTATGTTGAGCCCTAATCCCCAGCGGGGTGGGATTTGGAGGGGGCCTTTGGGAGGTGGTTAGCTTTAGGTGCGATTACAAGGGCAAGGACCTCGGGATAGGGTTAGTGCCTATAAGAGGCTGGCTCTGTCTTTCTGTCTGTCTGTCTCTCTCATAAGGACGCAGCAAGAAGCTGCCCCTCTGCCAGCCAGGAAGGGCTCTCTCCAGAAAGTGACCACACTGGCCCGGCTGCAGAGGTTCAGCCTCCGGAACAGGGTTATTTTGTTACAGCGGCAACCCAAGCCGCTAAGACCGAGGAAGTGGACAGGCAGAGTGCAGAGAAAGGGCGCAGTACCCATCAGGCCTGAAAATAAGAGAAAGACCCGGGCCATGATGGGCGAGGGAGGGGGAAGCGAAGCGTCTTGGCGACCTAAGTGTTGGACTTGACCCCAAGCCCACGGAACCCCGGGGGAGGGGGGCAGTGTTGAGTGTGACGGGCCTGCACACAGGACGGTGGCTCAGGCTGTGGCACGGGCCGTGGGACAGGGCAGGGAGGCAGGGAGACCACGGAGGAGGCCGGGACCCAGGGCAGAGGCAGGGAAGCGTGCTCGGGGGTGCGGGTAGCTGCCTGCAGAGAAGAGACGGACCTCGGCCACATGGAGGTGGAGGCGGGGAGGCGACCAGGATGGCGTTCGGGTTCTGGCTCAAAGCGCTTGGCAGGAGGGACTTTCGCGTGGCTGCTATGTGGGGGGCTCTCCCCAGGGAGCAGCCCCGGTGGCAGGGACTCTCATGTGCTTGGACCCAAACCCGCGGCCCCCGCGCGTGGCCTCATCTGAGGTTGCACCCCCAGCAGCGCGTGAAGGAGCTGGGTGGTCGCCACCCAGGTCTGCGGGGCCATCTCAGCCTCACTCCTCGTGCCAGAAACCAACAGAACGCGTCACCAGCGCCACTGTCCCAGGCTGGGGGCGGGGGAGCGCCCCCGTCAGCCCGCACCCCTCCCTGCCTCTGAGCCTGCTCACTGCCGTCTTCCCAGCCCAGCCTTTCTAATCCAGCTCCCCCGAAATCACAGACCGGCTGTTTGCACTTGGGCCCGTTGGAAGTCTGTCTCGCCGCCACTGGGGTCTGTGTGTGTGCGTGTGTGCTTGCACATGTGTGTGCGTGTGTGCTTGCACATGTGTTCTGTCTCTCCCCACAAAATGACCAGCTCCCCGAGACAGGCCGATGTCCTCACATTCCCAAACCATGTGAAATCCAGACTCCCAGCCACCCGCTCCTGCTGCCTCGGGAGAGAAAGAGGGAAAGAGAAAAGGTCAAAACCCCCTTGGGCTGAAGAGGGGCCCCTCAAACCCACATCCTCTCTGCAGCTCAGACTGGGGCCTGGCATGGACATAGGTGTTGCAGGCGCCTCAGCGAAGATGCGGTCGCTCGGAGCTGGGCGATCTCACAAGGAAAGAAAGGACAGGCCGAGGGGGGAGCACGGGCAGCAGTTGGGGGTGTCTGCAGCCAGGCCCACCCCCACTGCACCCGCGGAGCGGTTTGGAAGAGGCACGGAGGACGCCCCCCCTGGTGCCTTCACAGGTGCCGTGGCCCTGGGGACACCCGGACGAGGGTGGCAGGTCTGCCCTCTGCCCCCAGTTCATGCAGCTTGTCACAGCAGGAAACCGGCAGCGCAGCGGCGACCCCCCCGCAGGCAGTGACGCTTGCGCAACCAAGGCGTGACGGGAGGGGCAGATGTAGCCAGAGGGCGTGACCACAGGCACGAGAGCCGGGCAGCCGAGGTCAAATGCGCTGACACGTTCCAGAAGCTGGCACTGTCCTCGGACCCCAGCCCAAGTCGACAGCTGCTCAGGAACCCGGTGGCCCAAGCAAGGGGAAAGCAGCCCCAGTGTCCACGTGCCGAGGACGCTCAAGGACGGGCCGTGGCCCTCTTTTCAGAGAAGGCGGCAGAGCAGATCCCAGCTCGCAGGCCGCAGGATGGACGCAGGACGACGCCCGCGGGGGCCCAGCAGAGCAGAGGCGGCGGAAGAAGCCAGGGAGCTAACGTCAGGACGTCTGCTCCCGGGCCGGTTCTCCCGCCGGGCAGGGCATGGGACGGGCTCCGGAACCAGCGGCCGACCCTTCTTCTCCGGCCCCGTGCACCCGCCACGCCTCATGGCCTCTCGCCACCGGGATCCCAGGAACTGAGCGGGTCAGGGAGGCGGCAGATCCCACACCCCAGTCCCCTGCAGTGGGGTGACGAATGGACCCTCCAGGGACTCCCTCTGGCGGGGGGAGGAGGGGTGCCCCGGAAGGAGCCTGAGGGCCAGGCATCAGGTGGCTACAGCTTTTGGAAACGAGGCCTAGCGAGGCCACGAGTGACCTGGGTCAGGTGCTGGGAGCTACGTAAAACCCTTCGTGGCCTCTGCAGGGGCAGCGCGTGCACGCAGTGGACACCAGGGGCTTGCGCACCGCGAGCGACGCCAGGCCCGACCACCCGCCCCCACGCGTCACGGGGCTCCGCCGGCTCCAAGGCTGTGCTTATCCTCAGGCTCCTGAACCCCGCTGCCGGCTGGGCTGGGCTGGCAGGGAGAGGCCGGTGTGAGGAACAAGCGACACGGGCTAGAGCTGCCCAGAGACGAAGCCTCAGTGCACGCTCACGCCTGCAGGGGCGGCACAGCCTGAGCTGGCCTGTGGGCCCCGGACCGGCTGCGGGCGCTCCCGGGACCAAGCATCTTCAAGCCGCGCTGCCCCGGGCTGTGCCTCTGGGCCTGGCTTCCTCCTCTCCAGGGCAGGAATCTCAAGCTTGCTTTGAGCCTTCCTTTCTCCCCAAGGTTTGCCATCGAGGCCCCTCCCTGTCCTGTCTCCACCTCCTTCCTCGCCAGGCCCACCTCGTGGGGCGCAGGATGCCCCAGTGTCTGCAAAGACCTCCCGCCTCCGGCGTCTCCAGCCCACACTGCACGTGCTGCCCCACTCATCTCTGCACGTCAAACCAGCTCCAAATGGGGGGCCCTTCTCAGCACCATGGGCCGAGGGCCCCCCGCTGTGGAGACCCCTGCACTCACCCCCATCCCTTCTGCAAAGTCCCCCTCCTAGAGCCGTCCCCCCACTGTGCCCAGAGTCAGCCAGCTCCTTCATGAGTCCCGCCCTCGCGCCCCCGCTCACCTTCACGCACATCCTGTGGTCTCAGGGCCCCTCGGTGAGCCCCGAATCCCAGAGCTGGGGCGCCCCTCCCTGTGCATGAGCTCCTCCCAGGAGCACTGCCGAGCTGGCCACTGTACCCGTCAGCACTGTCCTCACCCGCCGCGGTCCCCAGGAGGGCAGGCCTGCTGCAGAGCCGAGCCCCCTGCCCGGCCTGGGCCTCAGCGGCGCCTATGCCCAGTGGGCCTCAGCTGGCCGCCCGGCAATCTAGAAGCGGCCAGGATGCTGGTGGCCCAGGTCCCTGCGATCATTTTAACTTCGGGACCTTGTCACTTTCATCCTCTCCTGGCTGGGACGGGGATGGGGGTGGGGGCGGGGGTCTGTCTCTGCCGAGTCATGAGAACAGCCCCGCTCACCCCGGCGGAGGACCGTGCGCGAGGCCTCAGGCGCCTCCTGGCCCTGCGTCCCAGTCGGCTCATCTCCTGCGCTAGTGCTGCGTGCGTGAGGACCCCCGCAGATGTCGGGGAGCGGTGGGCTTTGAGCAGGGATGATGTGGGAAGGTGTCCTTCACAAAAGGCTCCCCCTTGGGCAGCCAGACGGATGGGGAGCAGCTGGGGGTGGGGGGAGCAAGGCGGGGCTCTATTTGTGGGATGCAAGCGGATACACTGGGGACCCCCACATTTTTGCCATGCTGCGTGAGTTAATTTTAAGAAGCTGTGCAGTAGCGGGTCGAGCGCTGCGCTATGAAGCATCCACAGCACAGCAACGTGCGAGTTCGATCCCCGCCAGAGAGGGGGCCCCCAGGGCGCAGCAGACCTCTCCTGCCTCCCGCTGCTCCCCTCAGCAGTGCTTCAATGGATCTGCCTGTTCTGCTCCCCGCTCTGTCTCTGGTGAATCCTCTCACCTCCTGCGACTCTGGTCTGTACCCCAGCTCCAGTATGCATAAATAAATAAATCTTAAAGGAAATAAAAAAGCAGCTGTGTGGGGCCAGGGCGGGGCAGGTACCTTTGGCCAGGGAGAGGTTTCTCAGCGCCAGGGAGTGCTCCCAGTCCTTGAGGCGCAGGTCCTCCGTGACGGTGTTGAGCACGGCCAGCTCCTGCTTGAGCTGCCGCTCCAGGCCCAGGTGCACCAGCCGCATGCGGCGTGCGTCCTCGCTGGCGTTGCTCACCAGCACCTGCAGGTCCTGCAGCCGCGTGCCGTGCAGAGCCACGTCGTAGGACAGGCTGTGGTTGAGGCCTCGCAGCGCGCCGCCCACGTCAGCCAGCTCCTCACCCAGGGCGCCCACGCGGCGCGCCAGCCCGTCGAGCTGGCCCGCGTGGCGCCGCAGCACCAGCTGGCTGCGGTTGCTCTCCACCTGCAGCTGGTACAGCTCCAGCTGCGCCGCGTCGCTCTGCTGGCCCGTGCGGTCGCGCAGCAGGGCCAGCGCCTGCTCCCACTGCGCCGCCTGCGCCTGCAGCCCCCACAGCGCGCCCTCCAGCCGCTGCACCGCGCCCGCCAGCACCAGCAGCGAGTCCGACTGGTTCTGCAGCGCGTCCTGCGCCTTCCACACCTGCTCCGTCAGGTCCGCCTGCAGCGGAGCCTGCAGCAGCCGCAGCTGCAAGTCCCGGAGGCTCTCGTTGAGCCGGTTCACGTTCAGAGTCAGGGCCTTCAGGTCATCGGGGGAGCTCCGGGGCCTGGACACTGCGGGGAGAAGGGAGGGGGGAGGTGAGCACACAGGCAGGAGGTCCCGGGTTCCCAGGGGCAGAGCCCTGCACAGCGGGGGCTCAGAAGTATAGATACCTGGGAAGCAGGGGTGGCTGCGGCTGCTTGGCTGGATCGCAGCCACTGGGCTTAGCCCCTGGTCCCCAAACTTCTCTGCCCCTATAATCGCCTGGAGGGGTCCAGCTGCAGAAATGGTGACTGACCTAGGCTTTGAATGCTTCAGAGTCCCAGATCATGCCGGGGTGCAGATGAGTTTGGCAAGCCCTGCACTCATCCAGCCAGGGTGTGTGACACCCCTGTCTGTACTTGGCAGCTTCACAGCATGGTCCTGACTGTACCGGTGCCCTCCAAACTTTAGGGACTGGGGCTACTATGCTCCCCTGTAACCGAAGTCGTGAGACGAAGGCCGTTTGTAAGTTCTGATTCCAAGGAGGCTGTGAGTGGCAACAAGATCCGCAATTCGCTCCATTTAAATCACAGGGCTGCTGTAAAGCTGCTTTAGCCCAGACCTGCAGAGGTGGCATGGGCGGGCAGTGGGGGGCAGTTTCCCTTGGTGCCTTCAGTCCCTCCTTCCCTGGTGCCTGGGCCCTCGGTGGTCACTCGCCTGGCCCGCCACCCGCTGCCTCTCAGAACCACCAGCTCTTGGACCCCTGTTCTCAGGCTCAGAAGCTAAAACTTGTCCTGATGGTGAGGGCTGAAAATCAGCCACTCCTCCCAGGGAGTTCATCTGGGTCTCTTACAGTTGTTCATTGTGCAACCGACATTAACATAAGTGCAAACAAAAGAGAGAGAAGAGTCCCCCACAGTCCCACAAGGTCCAGCAAAACTGGTTTACTTGTCTTCTTTTTCTAGCTCCATCCACATACGGTACACCCTGTCTTTACAATATGCATCCTGGGGCTTTTTAGCTTAATAATAGTAGTTATTCATGTTTGTGCAAGCAGCTCACTTATCTCTCTACCTGGTATAGCTACTTAATGTGATTTAATTATTTCAAATAATAATGATGATGTTAGTGTTATTTTATAAACACTTTCCTAGCCTTCTCGCTGGTTTTATGATTAGATGTTGATGGATGCGTTACAACTGACCCATCCTCCTACCAGTCAAGATTTTTTATCAATCATGATAAATAAATGCAGAAAGTCTGAAAATTTTCCTAATAGTAAATTTCCAGTGATTGGGTTTGTAGGTGAAAAGGTGTAGATAATTTTTATGATTCTAGCAAAATCCAGTCCAATCACTTTCCGGAAAAAGTAATACTGATTTATAGCTGCATTGCAGATTTAATGTTACAATGTTTCAGTGTGACCTTGGCCACAGTATTACTAAGGTTATGTTGTTGAACTTCACCCATAGGAAACAGTATCTTGCTGTTGTTTTGTTAGTGCATTTGCATTATTTAGGGAGACTTTTCAAGGCAGCGTATTGACGAATAACAGAGACATCGAATAACAGAGACATCTTAGCTACCCCCAGTTAATCACAACAGAAATGTTTTGGAGGGTAAATATCCAGGCGTCCAATTGTGTCGTACTAGCCTGGAGCCTTCCTTTCCTGGGATCACTTACCCACCCCAGAAATGAATGATCTCCTTTCAGCAGTAACAGTGTGTTCTCAGCTCGCACACCACCGCCACCCACCCTCTTCCCTGTGATTCCTTCCAGATGTTTGCTGCCCTCAGCAGGGAACATTTCTGCCTTGAGTGTGACTCTCTTGACTCGTGTTTGTGCAAGTGGCTCATTCATCTGTCTGCCTGGCGCACCTACTTTCCATGTGCTTGAGTTGTTCTTCGACTTCTACGCTTCCACAAAGGGAGAAATCAATCATAGAGTGAGAGCAAGTGCTGGCATTTCCCAAGTGTTGACCGTGTGCCAGGCAAACTATGTGCCAGGAGGGACGGACCCGGCTTCCCAGGGGCTGCGCAGGACACCCCCTCTCCTTCCCCCCCAAGGGCCAGTCACTTAGAGGTGGACGAAGGATACACGGGACCTGTGGTGACCTGCATTACTTCTGTAGAAAACTGTAAGGTCCTAGAAGTGAAAATGTTTGCCTCCAGAACTAGGATCAAGCTGGTTGTTCTTCCTAAAATGCCTGGTCTTTCCTTCCTTGAGTCCTGTATGGACCATCCTTCCCTGCACGCCTCTTCCAGGAAGCCCTCCTGGAGCCTTTGTACTCCCAGTTGTATCAAGATTTTGCTTCTGCCTCTTCTAGGCTCACAACCACCGTCAAATGCAAGGTCAAGGGCTAAGGATACCTGCCTGTCCTGCACCCTGAAATCCCCAGGGGACAAGGCTCCATGCCATTCGCATGCAGCAAGTAGCTGTTCAAAGAACTGAGTGTGCAAAGTGCCGGCACAAGAGAAACAAAAGCACCATTTCCTTTACTGTAACTTAAGACGGGGCTATCAGGGTGGGTTGGAGAATGCCTGTCCCCCACAATTCAAGTCCATGTGGCGCCTCCGGATGTGACCTCATTCTAAATCATGCTTCTCTAGATGGGGCTGGGGAGGATCTCGCTGGCCTGGTGGCCGGCGTTCTCATAAGGCCAAGTGACCGGCGTTCTCATAAGAACAGGGGCATGGAGAAGACGCACAGAGGTGGGCAGTGCAGCCCCAGTCACCACGCTGCATGGGCACCTCCCGCGCCGCCTCTGGGCTGAGCTGAGATGGGGTCTCGGGCCCCCAGCCCGGGACAGTGAGCGCGCCTGTCTGAGTCAGCCGTGTACCCATTCCCAGCAGAGCGGCCGGTGGGGGCCGTGGGGGCCAGACCCTGCTGGCTGCGTGTGGGCTGGGAGGAGCTGAGGCGGGGATGAAGCACACGGGGAAGAACAGTGCCAGGCCGTCCACAGGGAGCCAGGCCCCTTCTTCACCCATGGCCCACACGGTCCTCCGCCTCGTCTGTCTGCAGCTCCGGGGCCACGGGCAGTGTGGCCATGGGCCCCAGACGCCTCCTTGTGGGGCCTTTTTCAGGTGAGCGATGAGCCAGCCCAAGGTCTGGAAGCAGCGTCCAGCACAGGCAGAGGCGGGCGCCTGCTCCCCTCTGCATGGCCTCGACCCCGGGGAGCCCTGCTGCATAAACCTCTCCCGGACAGACGCTCTGTCCTGCACCCACAGCCCCCGAGGCCAGGCGGGACCGAGCCCTGTGGCTGGCACACACGGCTGCGAGGCACGTCCTGCGTGTGCTCTCCCGCCTCTGGCTCCCCCGGCCCCCCAGGACCCTCCTTGCGGGGATCCGCAGCCACGCTGGCTCTGACGCCCAGGAGCTCCCCCTTGTCGGCACCTGGCAGCTCTCCCACCTCCCTCTCGCTCGCTGCTTCTTCACTTCTGTACTCCCCACGGCCACCGTGCATGCCTCATGCAGGGTCACTGGCAGGTGGTGTGTGGGGTTGAGTGGGGGCTGGTGGGGGCCCCGGGGCGAGCCTTCCCGGGGGACAGCAGGCAGTCCCGAGGGAGCCGGTACAGAACAGGGTCCTACTGTGAAACGCTTCTCACTTCTCCACACGTTCACCAGGAGAAGCCCCGAACCCAGCACCAGGCTGAGCTGGAGCCACTGCCACGGGGGTCCCAGGTGAACCCCCTTCAGCTGTTGGGCGCGGGTGATCTCTGTACTTTGTGGGGAGCAGGGACAGGAGGAGGGCAGGGCCGGAGGCCGGGTCCTGGCAGCTGCAGAGGGCCGTGCCTTTGCCAGCCAGGAGGGGCCTTGCGAGAAGGGGACGGGCGGGGCGGCCTCAGGAGCTGGAGGGCGAAGGAGAAACGGGCTTTGGTGCTGATCACGGGCATGTCTGCTGGCAGGAGGCCCCCGGCCCCGCAGACCCAGATGCTGTTGGGGACCTGCACGTGATGCCAGGCCACAGGGCCGCCTGGAGCGGACGCGTTCTGCTCCCCACGATCAGCAAGGGGTGCGTGCGTGGCGAGGGGTTGCAGCCGAGGCACGGGAGGGGGCTGCAGGCCTTGCCCCGGCAGGGCTGGGTCCCCACCTTGCCTCAGGGTGTCTGGATTCCCCCCACGCCTCGGACACCAGAGCACACAGGCCGCCAGCCCCCCGCCCCACCCCATCACCACCAGAGCTGGGGCCCGTGCCTGCGACTCCCCCTTGTCTTCACGGTGGGGAAAAGCCCAAACATGCATGGGGGGGTGTGTGCTGGGGGAGTCACGCGGTGACGGCCTCGTCAGGCGGGGTGGGCTGTTTGGGGCGCTGCACCTGGACCCCTGCCAAGCGCGGCCGCCAGCCGGCGGGTCTAGAAAGCACCTGATGCGCAGGTGCTTTTGCTGTCGCTGCTGCTGCGTCTTGGTTTAGGTCTGTTGTTTAGGTCTGCTGTCCGAGCAGCTCCTTTGGCCGTGTTTTGTGAGGCACAGGACGGGGTGTGAGTCTGCCACCTCTCGCAGCTGCTGGTGGGGGCCGGGAGCACGCGGCCCCCCTGCATCTGTGTCCTCGTCTCCTCCTTGCACAGGCCAGTCCCGTGTGGGGCCTGCCCTGTGCCCTCTCTGCGCTGCGGTCATCTCTTTCCTTAAGGCCTCGCCTGCAGGGAGGTCACGTTCTGGGGGCCAGGGCTGGGTTCGGCCCGCAGCTTTGAAGGTGACTCACGCCGGTCCTGAGGGTTCTGATTGGGGCCGGACAGCGAAGGAGGGACAGTGACGGGTGATGCAGGGGTTTGAGCCTCTTGGGCAGCAGACGGCCAGGCCCACAGGCCCACGTGGCCCCGTCTCAGTGCTTCTGCGTCTGCTGGGCCGGTGCCACCTGGGATGTGACCAAGGCGTGGTGGCAGCCCCGTGGGGCCGTTTGCTCTGTCCTTCCGTCAGAGGCCTGGGTGCTTGCCGGCCTCCTCTGCAGGGCCTCCCGTCTCTGCCTCCCCAGGCCTCTCCGTCTCCTCTGGCCGCGCCTGACCGCTTCATGAGGGAATAAGACAGGCTCACAATCCAGCCTCGGCGAGGAGAGCCGGGAGCTTGCCCTGGCTGACAGTCTAGTCAATGGCGAACCCCCTACGCCCCACCCCCACCCCGAGGCTGCCCCGCCCCACTCCGGGCTGTCCACCCGCTGGGCTGGTCCAAGTAGGAGCTGCCTCCCTCTCTCCAGGCCGCCTCCCCCAGTCCCGTGAGGCCACGATCAGCGGGAGGCCAGCAGCGTGTTTCTGTTCCCATCTTCTGGACAATTTGTTCCATGAGTGCTTGTTTTCCAATAGGTCAGCACAGGTCCCTGGGGCGCCACATGGCTTTGGGCGGGAGCAGTGGAAGCCCTTCCCGCTGGCTGCCGGGCCCGGCTCCATCCATCCTCCCTGGGCGAGCCTGCCACGCAGCTCTGGGAGGCGCTGGGGAGGCTTCGCACTGTGCGCAAGCTGGGGACCGGGCCAGGCTTGGCAGGGGCCAGGCACCTGCTGGGCTTCCTCTTTCACAGCGTGGGCTTGTAGCCCACGTGCCAACGTGCTCGCATCCCGGGTGCCATGAGGTCACGGTGGTGAGGTCATGCTGCTGTGAGGTCACGGTGCCGTGAGGTCACCGTGGTGAGGTCACAGATGGTCAGCACGACCTTAACAGTCAGTTGCTCCTCATTTTCAGATGAGGAAATGAAGGCTGGGAAAGTGATGTGAATGTGCCAGGTCCTCCGGGCAGCCGGTGGCAGAACAAGGACGAGCACTCGTATTTTCTGAACCCCGATTCATCTCTTTCTGCCGTGCCACACAGCTGTTGAGGAAGCCAGACCTGGCCACCGTCTCGCCTCCCTTGCTCTCTTCCATCCATCCTTTCTTCCTTCCTCGCTCCCCTCTTATACCCGCCACTCACTCGCCCATCACAGCACAGAGCACAGAGCTGGGTGACCGTGGCACACTCATCCCTCCGTTCTTCTGCATATCCCTCCCTGCTCCCCTCCCTCCCGCCCGCCCTCCTTTCCTTCTTTCCCAATCATCACTGATGATCCCATGAAAGCATCTCCACCAAACAGGTAGTGTTTGAGTCAACGACGCTGACACTGGAGTAAGAGCTATTTCGAAGGGTGCCTGGTCCCCGGATGGTCTCGCGTTATTAAGCAGGAGATCTTTAGTGCTGCAAAAATACTAGCCTTGCAAAAGAGTCACATGGACTTGTGCCATCATCCGTCACACTATGTCATTATGTGGGCACAGAGCCCTTCCTGCAAAAGGGGGGAAATGCGATGACGACGTCTGACGTATCGTAACAGGAAAACGTGCGCACCGCTCTCGGTCGCATCTTACAGAAACTGCGAGCCCCATGTGACGTGCACACTGCAGAAAGGAAACGAGCTCTAGCACCGCATAGGCTCTAAGAACTGGATCTTACTCTAAGTCGGAAAGGAAGGAACTCCGAACTTAGAGGCACAGGATCCCAACCACTTGTTGCTGTGGACACGGGAATTCATTTCAGCATCTCCCCGTTCTGATCTCTAAGTAGAATTAGCAACATCTTTATCTGGGGTTCCTGTGACGCCCAGAGACAGAGCAGACGCCCCAAGCACGCGCCAGGGGCTGCCTCTGTGCAGCTCTGACTCACCTGGGGGACCAAATGGGCAAGAGGAAAGCCCCGCGTGACTGCAGCCCCTGTTCAGACTGAGACCGGTGGTCCGTGCACGGCGCTCAGCAGCCGCGTGGGCGCGAATGTTCCCAGCGGGAATTCAAACAGCTGTCGACAGCTTACATGTTACAAAGCTCCGTTATGCTCACTGTTTAACCGCAGACCCTCCAGCAGCGGGATCCCCCACCAGCCAGGACCCCCAGCAGCCGGAACCCCCAGCAGCCCACTTATACTTGGCATAGACCTGAGGGGAATGGGTCTCCACCAGCAGGTGCCAGCCGGGCCTTGAGTGACACTGGCTCCTGGGCCCTAACCAAGCGCGTCCTGCGAAGGTCTGTCCCCTCCCAAGGGGTGACTTCCGGGCACCTGCACACACACCCTCTTTAAAGCGCCCGGGGGGCCTCCTCCATGGCTCCCCCATGAGCTGGTCACACTTGGAATCTTCCAAAGGGACCCAGCGCGCTGGTACCCCTTCTCATCACTGCACTACGGGCTGTGCGCCCTCCGGAGGGGCCTGTCCCCCGCAGCGACTCTCCTGCAGGCCCTCCTCCTCCTGCTTGTGGCTCCCTCGGGCTGCGCCTGCCGTTGCCCTGGGTTCCCTTTGCCTGAGGCACCCGGTGCCCCGCACCCGCCCACCCCCACCGGCAGCTGCACCACCCGGCTTGGGCCTGGGCTGAAGACGCCTATGAGAATGGGCGGGCTTGGGGCGTTCTCCGGCTGTTCGTGTACACCGGAGCCAAGAGTGTCACCTCCCTCCCCCCACACTGTGCCTCTACGCCCACGCACAGCTTTTGGTGGGCAGCACGTTTGCTCTTGCTGCTAACCGCTGACAGAAAACCGCGCTTTTAAACTTGCCCTCGAGTGCCTCGTCTACACAACCATGCGGCCTCGTCTACACAGCCAGCGGGACCCCGTGCGCATCCATTTTCATTCTAGAGTCCTGGCTCCTCTCTGGGGGTCAGGCTCGCCTTGGACTCGGATTCTGCATTCCTCTGACTTGGATGCATATCTCTGAACCACAAAGATAAATACACTCTCTGGGACTGAACTACGTTCAAGATTTATTGAGCTTGCACAGTGTGTAAAGTACCGCGCGGATGCGAAGACTCCAGAGTAAACAAGATGCGATTGTCCACTGCAGGCCTGGGAACATCAGAATTCCTTCTTCCACTTTCCTGGTAACCCCAGAGCACCCCAGGGGAGCAGGCGTATAGCAGATGCTTAGTAAATATCTCATCGATGTCACATAAGCAAACAGACGAAAGACTGAGTCATCGCTCCCTTAAGAGCCGATACAACTAGCAATCAGATGAATGCAAAGCTTTATGCAGTGAAATGCAAAAGAAAACAAAAAGTGAAATCACTCTACGCTTAACGGGGCCAGCGTTATTGGTGCATTGGCTGGCAAGACCCCGGTGGAACTGTGCGTACGCTCTGCCGCTGACAGTGGGAGTGCTTTCGGGAAGCCGTCTGCCAGAATGTGTCAAGGGTCATAAAAATGTTCATATGCATTGTTCAGTCCCGCCCCGGGGAACTGCCCTAGCCGTAGCCAAAGGAAGAGCCATGCCACACACGAGACCCCTGCACGCTCCGCTGTGACCGCGAAGAGCTGCAATGCCAGGCCGGCCTCCGCAGTCATCACATCACGGACATCCTCCAGCTGGGCTCTGACAGAGCCTGGGGTGAGAGGTTCGCTGCGGACCGGCCTGGAAGCCAGAATGCCGCCCCACTCAGCGAACACACCCAGACACGCGCTGAGATTACAAGAAGACTGGAATTGTTGAAAATAACTGATGTTAGAGGGCAGAATTATGCGTGATTTTGATCGTTTCTGATGGGTGGTTATGCTTGAGCAATATAAAGAATTGAAAGTAAAGAGCTATTGAATCAAGGTGGAAAGGGTCATATTACAGGTAACTGCACCCCTCCCCTTCCCCACCCACATTTTTTTTTTAAGATTTTTGCATACCAAAAATAAATCTGGGGTACAGGCCAGAGGTGTGGGGGGTAAGAGGAGTCACCAGAGACAGAGTGGGGAGCAGAACAGGCAGATCTACTGAAATCCACTGCTGGGAGGAGCAGCGGGGAAATAGGAGAGGTCTGTTGTGTCATGGGGGTCAGCTCCCTGATGGGGATTGAATTCTTGAACTCGAGCTGCAGTGGCTGCCCATAGCTTTACAGTGCTGTGATTAATCCCTTGCGCCACAGGGGAGGGTCCCCATCCATATCTTGAGCCTTAACGTCTTAGAGTGTTGAACCTTTTTGAAAAGACTCTTTAAAGTGGTGATTGAGGTAGTGCCAGGGGAGGCAGGAGGCCGGTGGGTGGAGGCTGGGGGCAGATCAGGTGCTGGACGCAGGCACGCTGGTGGGTGGTTTCCAGCGTGCCCACGTACTGAGCTTACGATGGCCGAGGCGTACTCATGTCTGATGCAGACAGATTCACCACAGGAGAAACATTTCAGGGGGGCTGAGAGAGGCGCTGGGTGGGGCGGGGGCAGGAAGAGGGACTAAGCTGGCTGGGGCTGGGCCCTGCCCCTGGGGGTGGGCGGTGGCTTGGGGAGGCCTGGCCCGTCAAGCACGCACTTGCACTCTGGCAGGCGAGCATGACTCAGCCCAGTCCCACCCAGGAGGGCAGATGATAGATGGGCGGCAGAGGCCAGCTCAGCTTTCACAAGCGAAGTCTCAGGACCTGGCCTGGGGCCGAGGACTGGAATCCTCTCTCCCTCTCCCTCCATCCTCTTGGCCCTAGAACACAATGGGGGGCCTGGGGTGGGGCCTGCTCTTTGGGGCAGCAGGGTCTGCCCCTGGCCTTTCGGCCCCTGGGGCAGCACAAAGAGCTGGGCTGTGTATGGGGGAGAGGGGGGGCTAGGGGGTGGAGGTTGCTTGGGTCTTGCACTTCAAACTGGCCATTCCTGTGGGGTTTGGTGGGTACTGCTCCCAAGACCCTCTCCAAGGAAGGAAAACAAACAGCTGGGCACCAGCGGCTCCAGCTGCAGGCTACTTGCCAAAACAGAGAGGGAAAAATATTCCAGTCCCAAACGCCCAGTTATTTCAAAAGCAATGGCTGCAGGAGGGAACGGGGATTTCGCCTCCATAAGCCCTGGCTTTATCAAGGAAATTAAAAAATCCGTCCCCAGGAGTCTGCCCATTTTACAGCACAGCCTGCAGTTGCCTTTATAGCCGAGCTGCAAGCCACACGCTGCAGAAGCTGCTGGCCTAGGGAGAGGGCCGGTGGGTGGGACAGAGCTGGCTTGGAGGAAAACCCCCCTAGCCCTCAACCCAGGTGCCTCAGTTTCCCTCTCTGCTTCTTGAAGATGCTGGGTGGGCGCAGGGAGGTGGAACTGTGACCTTGGAGACACGAGTCTCCCGTTCAGCCACGGGGAGCACAGCCCAGCTCAGGCGGAAGGACGCTCCTGGGGGGTGCAGAGGGGCAGGCTGGGACCCTAGGGGGCTGTGGGCCGAGCTCCTGACTGTGAGCTCCTGACTGTGAGCCCCGAGACCGAGCCCACTGTGACCCGCCCCGACCACAGGTGGCCTAAACTCAGTGACTCCAAGCCTGGAGAGAATGGGGAGAACAGCTGAGCTCGCGGCCTCGGGCTTCCTGCCTAGAGGTGGGCGAGGGGACCACCTCGCAGTCCCCTCCCTGGTGAGCAGCAGGCCCCAGGCGGGGCGGAGGCCTCGGAGGCGATGGCTGCCATGTGCTCGGGCAGCAGGGGTAGGGCGTGAGCGCCCAGCACCGCGGAGGGACCCGCAGAGGCAGGCCAGCAGGAGCGCCCAGCTCGCCCCGACAGACCTGCGTCCCCTCGACCACACCTGTGAAAAGGGGTCTCCTGGAGAGCTGTCCCCCCCCCCCCCACCCGTTGCTTTCCTGGTTCAGGGCTGGGTCCTGGGGGGAGACAGGGCTATGGATGTGGTCCTGCTCCTGGGGGGCCGCTGGGGGCTCTTGGGGTGTGGGCCACAGGGGGAGCCCCGGCTCAGCCCCGGGAAAGCAGTGCCGCTGCAGGTAGCGCCGGGTTGGGGTGAGCGGCTGGTGGACGGGCCACTGCACATGTGAGCGAACCGCTGGCCCCAGCAGGTCAGGCGATGGGCCCTGCAGGGTCAGAGCAAAGCCTCGGGCTTCTCCGGCGAGCACGGGCTCAGCGGCCTGAGTGGCCGGGCGGCCACACCGCCTGCCAGTGAGCAGAGGCCCCGCGTGGGAGGCCAGTGCATGGGGAGCACGTGGGCTGAGCACATCGGCTGCCAGCGGGGCCCTGCAGCTTGAGGCAGTGACCGGTCGCTAAGGGCCACATCTGGGTCTGCCCGGGACCAGCCCTCGGAGGTGCTGGGAACCCACGCCCTGACCTTCATCAGAAAACCTCACACCTGTCCTGTCCCACTGGTCTTATGCCCATGCTTGGGGACACTGGCCTGGACACCCAGGTCCTACCCCGGGCCCCTGCCAGTGGCTCACTGTTGCCACACACTGGGATTATTACTCAGCTTTTAAAAAGAAGGGCCCCCTGCCGTTTGCCACAATGTGGATGGACCTGGAGGAAATGACGCTAAGTGAAATAAGCCAGACTCGGGGAGACAAATGCTGCAGTGCCACTTATAGGTAGGGAACGCATATAGGTATCTAAACGTAGGGAATGCATATAGGTATCTAAATGTAGGGAACGCATATAGGTATCTAAACGTAGGGAATGCATATAGGTATCTAAACGTAGGGAACGCATATAGGTATCTAAATGTAGGGAACGCATATAGGTATCTAAATGTAGGGAACGCATGAAAGCAGAAAGCGGATGGTGGTTGCCAGGATTGAGGGTGAGGGGATTGGGGGATGTGACCAAATGGTACAAAGTTGCAGTTACACAGGACGAGTAAGTTCTGGGAACCGCCGTCCAGTCGCCCACCCGGTTAACAGCTCTACACTGTGGGATTTGCTGGGAGCAGATCTCGTGTGCTCTCGCTCACAGAGCCAGAGTCCCAGCGGTGTGGGTGACGGCTGTGTTCGCCGCTGCACGGAGCGGCCGTGGCAGCCATGGACGAGCAAACCTCACACACGCCCCTTAGTGCACACAGTCTCACCTCTGCGGGCTTGGTCCGGAGGTGCCGGCCCCACGGGGTGCTGGTGGTCAGGGGGTACTCGAGCCCCACGGGGGCCGAGTTGGGGAGGGGTAAGCCATAGGCAAGAGCTAAGGAGGGGACGAGAAAGGGGGAGAGAGGCTTAAGGGGAAACCCGGAGCATCTGACGTCCCCCCCAAAGAAACAGACGTCACGAAATGACAGTGGCATCCAGAGGGCACCAGGGAGTGGGTGCTGGGCGGGAGGCACAACCAGGACCCTCCTTGAGGAGGGTGCCCCGGGAGACACAGCTTCTCAGGGTGTCAGAAGTTTGGGTGCTCCAGGCCCCCAGGGGCAAGCCCCGTTCTCCCCACACACGGGCAGCGGGGCAGGACACCGCAGCGGCCCTGGCCGCCAGACAGCGTGGACCCGCGTCCTTCCCAGCCCTGGTGAGACTGGCCCTCTGGCCTCGCCCTCGCCCTGTGTCCTGGGGCCCAGCCCAGCCCCCCATCTGAGGCAGGAGGGTCCTCTGGCCACCCCTGGACGGCTCTGCCAGCACCCCTGGAAGCGGACAGGGCAGCAACAGCCTTGGAGGCGCCGGCCCCGCGGGGTGCCGGTGGTCAGGGGGCACTTGAGCCCCACGGGGCCGTGTCCTCCGCTTCCGTGGCTGCTCGAAAGGGCGTGTTTACGTAAACAACAACAAGGGCAAAGGATGCTGCATGGGAAGGCGTGTGCGGGGGCCTGCCGCTCTGCGTGTCCTGACCGCCTCCCAGGCCCCCTCCGCTTGCACAACTGCCCGGCACGCACGCACGTGGGCGGCCTGGCTCCCTGGGTGCCATTGCACAAGCCTCTCCCATGTTGCTCCATCGCGTCGCTGGGGCGGCCGATCACGGTTTCTGGGTGTTGATTTAGCATCATGTTAGCTAAACAGGCCCTACAGCCGGGTCCAGGTTTGTTCCAGTTCTGCGTGGTCACAAACACCGTTGCTAGGCGCTTTGTACACAGCCCGTTCCCTCCCCGTCGTCATTTCCTTGAGACCCACGGAGGAGGGTTTCGAGCCAAAGGGGACAAATGACCTTTCCAGATCCTCAACGGACGTGTGCAGATACCCACGTTCCCGCGCCACACGGCACCAACACGCGGGACACGCCTGCCCACGGGCCCCGGGACTGGCCGGACTTGGCCAGAGGGATTCAGCTTTCCAAACACTGGCAGATACTGCGCTGACAACAGCTCGCAGGCAACTGGCCAGGCCCCGCGGCTGGTGACAGCTGGAGAAGAAACAGGGCAGCGGCGCCTCCCCAGCGGCTCTGCTTGGCTGAGCCCGGACCACCCCATGCCCACGCCGGGCGCGGGCACCACAGCACCTGGTGGGCAGCAGAGTACCTGTTCGCTGCCTGCAGGTGCTCAGCGGGGGAGGCAGCTCTGTGCTGGTGGCGCCACGTAGCCCCAAGACCTGCCAGCTGAGCTCAGACCAGGGGTAACCAGAGAGCAGCAGTGAGAGGGGCTACCAAGGGATCCCCCACACCCCAGAGCTGGAACAGAGCTCGAGCTACTTCCTGTTGGGAGTTCCTGAGGATGCAGCAGTATCAGATGCCCCAGCAGGGTGACATGGGATACAGGGTGCCTCCCTCTGCCCCCATTCCCTGCACCCTGCGGTTTGCTCCAGAAGGACTCAGGACTGTGGCTGAGGCGGGCAGTGCAGGGGACACTTCCTGTCCCGGGCCTGCGGGGTGCCCCCTAGAAGAGCAGCTGGGGCGGAGGGGACTGGGGTTTGGTCTCTGAGGTGCTTCTCAGAGAGGGAGGGCAGGAGTGAAGCTTGGCATTATCCTAACCAGACCAAACACACCCGCCCAGAGGCTGCAGTGCGGTCCCCGGCCTCTGGGAGGCACCAGGGGGTGCATGCTCCACAGCTCCACGCACCCCAAAGACGACCCTGGCCGGTTAGGTGAGAAGCCCGCTCCCTCTGCTCCCTCCGGGCCGGCCCACAAGTCGTGGAGACAGAGGACGCTAGAAGAGTCTTCATCAGTGACGTGAAATTCAAACGTGCCAGGCTAAGCGGCATTTCCCTGGCTGATGCTGGCTTCTGGGGGGGTCAAAGGCGTGCAGGTGAGAGGCGGGGGCGAGGACGGGAGCAGGTGAGACAACATCGGAGCCTCGGCTGGGCTAAGACACCTGGGCAGATGTGTGTGCCCTTGAGACGGCAGTGAGGATTGGGGTGACGTGTTGGGAGGGAAAATCAAGAGTTCTGGTTACGCGTTAAGCTTCCGACTTTTATTCAGTCGCCGGGGGCGCTGTGCACCGAGGCAGTGGGACGTGTTAGTCTGGACTCAGCAGACGTGAAAGGGGGAGACAGAAAGGGAAAGTGAGGACGGGCCCTGGACCTTCAGTCGCCGGGGAGGGAGGCTCAGGGCTGAGCTAGTTACCCCGCGATGGAGAGGTGAGGGGGGGAGGGGGGCTGGGGCCGCGGAGCCCAGCTGGTCGCGCCGTGCGTGACCAGAACTTCGCCAAACGCTTGGAGGGAGAAGCCTGCGGAGGCCCTGTCACGAGCCACAGCTGGGCCGGGCACACCGTGCGCTGTCGAGCTCTGTGACCCCGATGAGCGACCTGGTTCGCCGCATCTTAGTAGGGTCGTGGTGAGGCTCAGGCTCAGCACCGCGCAGCCCACGCGTCCCTCCAGGCGCCCTGTGGTCTCCGGGGCACGTCCGCCGCCGCCGCAGGACGCTGACCTTCCTTGTCCGCCGTCCGCGTCCCGCGCAGCGCCGGGCACAGGGTGGACGCCCGGCAAGTGCGTGTTGTTGGGATTCGACGCAAGAAGGCTCCAGGTCCTTGGGTGGGGCGGGCGAGGCACGGAGCCGAGGCATCTTGGCAGAAACTCCAAGAGCCTCCACGGTCGCTCCAAGAGGGCGGAGAACAAGCGCGTGTCCCTTGCTGGGCTTTCGTCCCAGTCCAGACTCGAAGCCGTGCGTGAGGGCGAACCTACTTGACAGTTCTGGCTCGGCAGGGGACGCGCCAGGAGGCGCAGGAAGAGGGTTGAGCCGTGGGGTGGATCGGGGCAGCAGGAGGCCACGGAGCCCCCAGTCGTCTCTGCGCACAAATAAGAAACTTCCTCTTCTTGGCAAGATCCGGGGCTGCCTTCAAAGCATCTTTAAAGTTTCTTCTCATCTCGGTTCCTGGGGCAGAAGTCAGAGCACGTGGTCTCCCGCAATCTCCTGGGTGGCGGGGGATCACCGCCGGGGGTGGACTCCGCCGGCTCAGCCAGCGCGGACCGCACTGACCGCTGCCCTGCACCCTTCTAGGCGGCTTGCTTGCTGTGTTCGTTGCACCCTCACCACGTCGCTCTGAAGCGGGCCCCTCCTGCCTTCTCGAGAGGACGCCTGGGCCCAGGTACTTGGTAGCGCGATCTCGCAGTAAGGGGTAACGGCAGGACCTGGGCCCCGGGTCTGATTCCAGCATCGCTGCCCTGCCCACCCGATGGCAGACCCCGCCCCGGCCAGGACGTGGGGCAGGAGAGCCACATCTCAGCCCCTCGTCCGTGGACCGGCCCCCTCCCAGCACCGCTCCCTCTGAGCCCCAGCCCCCTGCCCGTCGACAGCAAACACACCCCTGCTCCTTCAATTGTTAGGCAGAGTGGGCGACACATGTACATGAAAATCCCCTGGAAAGGGCCTCCCCGGTGGTGCAAGGGGTTGAGCACCGCACTGTGCAGCATCCACAGCCACTGCAGCGCGAGTTCGATCCCCGGCCAGGGAGGGACCCACAGGGCGCAGCAGACCTCTCCTGCCTCCCCGCTGCTCCCCTCAGCAGTGTGTTTCAGTGGCTCTGCCTGTCCTGCTCGCCAATCTGTCTGGTGAATCCTCTCACCCCCTGCACCTCTGGCCTGTACCCCAGCTCTTGGATGCATAAATAAATACATCTTAAAAAAAATTCTCTGAACACTCAAAAACACAATTCAGCGGTCCGAGCTGAAAATGGGGCTGAGTCATCAGTATAAGCCCAGACGGGGGTATTTCTGGAAAGAGCCATCCTGGGTCCGTGGTCTCAGTCACAAGCACCACCTCTGCCCTGCGCATGAACACTCAGTGTGTGAAGGGCCAGTGGCCGTGCCAGTTAAGGTCGATGGGCAGGAGCAGCCACGGCCGGACTGGCCCCTGGCCCAGACGGACTCCCGTAGGAGGAGCCGATCTCTGGCCCGTCCTGGCCCGTCCTGGCTCACATCTGTAGCTGTTTGTCTGCAGACCGGAGGGTACATTCCACATGGAGGGGTCGTGAGCTCCCTTCTTCTCACCTCAGGTGTGCCTGAGAGCCTCCAGCAGCGGCAGAGGAAGCACAGACCCCTCACCTGGAGATGGCGGGGTGTCAGAATCCTCATCTTTCCGGGGAAGCTCTGAGAGCTCGCGAAGGCCACGGAGCCTGGTGGCCGGGACAGCGGCCCCTCGGGCGGGAGAGGGCCAGGCGCGTTAGGGAAGGCCCTGGGTGTCCGGAGCGGCGTGTGTGGCTGGCGTGCCTCGTGCCCTCCTGCGGGGGACTGGGCTGGGCTACTGGCTCAGACGGGCCTGGTGACAGGAGGCTGCAAGGGACGCTAAATGACAGATGTCTGAGTCCAGATTCAACCCGCTCCGCAGGCGGCACTGGCAGACAGCGGCATGAGGACACGTCCCTGGGACCGCCAACAAGAGCTGCATCAAGGGCAGGGCAGCACCGGCCAGGCCCAGCTGGACTGGCCCGGCATGGAGGAGCCCCGGGAGGCAACGTGGCCTTTGGGGGAGGAGCAGGATGGCGTGACAGGGGAGGGCCCGGCGGCCAGGGACTGCGTACTACTCCACTGGACCAGCCTCTGGGAAGGCCAGTGCAGACTCAGGCTACGTCAGCCTGCGGGGAGCACAGCCCAGCACACCCTACCCCGGCCGGGCCACTCAGCATGGCTGGGACTAATTCCTTCGCCACTCAGACATGCTACCTGATCCCGAAGTGTCTGGTTTAGGCCAAACATTAACTGAGCACCTACTATGTGAAGGGAGACACAGGGACTACAAAGACCAGACATGCAGCGGCTGACAGTGAGAGCTCTTTCGGCCTAGGAGGGGAGCAGCACATCCTGGTACCTCTAATAGAATGTGGCAAGCGTGAGAGCAAGACACACAGGCCTCGTCAGCCACTGTGGACAGAGCAGCACTGCTCAGCCTGCTGTTTGGGCTTGTTGAAGGACAACCGCAGGATGAGGTGAGAGCTTTGCTATGAGTTGTTCCCACGAGAGGAGCAGAGACAGCGTGTGTGGGACTGGCGAGAAGGTTCAGGCAGAAGTTTCTGTCCCTGTGGTTGTTCTCAGTAGAAGCACAATAGCACGTCTGTCTGGGAAGTGGGGGAGGTGCTGGCCAGGACGAGACAACGGAGGCCCCTTCCAGGACGTGGCTGTCAGAGCCAGGGCCGGGCCCGCAGCGCTGCTGGTCACTCTGTCCAGTAAGGGCTCGCAGCACCGACCGACCGTCTGTGATCCGAAGGAGACTCTGTGCATCCGAAGGAGACCTGGTCACGAGAGCCCAGGGCCCCTTGCAAGCTCTGAGGGGGGTGCTGTGGGCATGTCCTTCCCGCCACGCTGACCACTGTCCTTCTCTCTGGCTGGACATGAACGCACCGGGCACTCAGGTGCAACGGCGGGTTCTGCTCCTTTGCTCTTCTGACAGCAGAAGCCCTCTGGCTGCCCAACAATGACAAGGATCATGTCTGACATGCTTTTTATGAACAAAGAGTTTTCATCTAACGATGGCTCTAATCCTTACAACCACCCCATGGGGTAGGTGCCATTACCACCCCACTTCATAAATGACGAAACTGAGCATCTGAGAGGTTAAATTACTCGCCCTGAGAGTATCAAGCCATCCAGGGCACAGCCTGGATTTGAGCCCAGAAAGTTCAAAGCCCCCACCCCTGAGAAAATACAGCTATTCTCTTAGAACGTCTGGAAGCACAGAGGTTGTCTGTCAGACTGTGACTTGGGCCCTTCATCCACTGTGGCCCGTGACCACTGTTTAAAAGATGAATAGAAGCATCGAAATGTTCGTGCCTTGACCACACATTTAGGTCATTTCAGTTGTAAGCTGGCTGCGATGTAGAACATACTCCTTCATGTAGGCCCAGGTCCCAACGTTGAGAACCACCGATCTAACCCACCCACGCGTTACCAACGGGTACATTTGGGGTCAGACAGTGAAGTGAGCTCCCCCAAGACCACACGTTAACAGTGAGCCAGGGGATGGCCAAGTTAGCTGGACTCTGCTCACACGACCAACTTAACCAATGATGAAGAAAACAAAAAAAAGCAGGAGAAGCAACACCAAGGGTCGCAGCACCACGGCTACGGGACGGTCATAGTCCCAGCTGCTTCGGCCACGCCGGCTGCACGCCGGACACATCTCGGAGCGCCTTGGATGCGTTAACTTATTTAACTTTCCTAACAACCCAAAGAGATGGGGACAATATTCCCTCCGTTTTCAGAGGAGGCGACTGAGGCACAGAAAGGTCAAGTTGACCGTCACATCGTTGATGAGAGAAGGGGGCCTGACTCCGGGTGGCAGCCAGTAGGACCTGCCTGTCTCATGTTCCTGGAGTCATACGTGCCAGGACGGTGTGTATGTAGCTGGGTTACGTCATTTCCTTCAACACGTTTCACTATGATGTCCCTGGGAAAAAAACAACCGAGGTCAACCTTGAATGAAATGACGTCATTCAAGAGCCTGCTCTGGTTGCTGTTTCTCTAACATCACGACTTCCAAGAATCTATCAGCGACTTAAGGGAGGACTCACTGTGCACCACGAGATGTGTGTTACCATATTAATCACACACCTAATGCTACTCCCCAGTGGGGATTCCACACGTCTCTTGTGCACAAATAAGCTCCCTTCCCAGGCTGCTTGTCTGGACCGTTCGTTCATGCATCCACACCCTTATTCCAGAACATCATCATGTACGTGCAGGACTGAATAGAGTGGGTGGATTTTTTTTAAAACAAAACTGTATATAATACCCTTCCTGGTGCCACAAACAAGGTTGTCTACAAGGCTGCATGAAAAGCACCCAGATTAGAGGAGAACAGGACAAGGGAAGAACAAGCTAGAGGCACTGAATGGAGCCGACATGAGACGAACTTACAAGTCCCTAAGCCTGTACCCTTGGGGCGGGCGCGCCACAGAGTTGTCTTCAGGTTTTCCTCTTAATTACCTTCAAATTCACACATCTTGCAGCAGATGACAACAGACTCCCAGTTTGCATTAATTACCTCCTTGCAAATGATTTTAATTACTTTCAGATTCAGTTTCTTAAAGTTAAAAACACCAAGCCTAACTCTTCAAGGAGAGCATCTCTCCTGCTGAGATGACGACAGAAAGTGATGCGGACGAGCGCCCTCAGCGGGCACTGTGCAAAGGACGGGCGGTGCTCTCCACGACACCCCGAGGACACGCACAGGGTGGCGCTTCATGGGGCCTCTCCGCAGGGCGTCGTCCCAAGAGAGGCCAAGGACCAAGCCCTCAGCTCCTGGATGAAGGTGTCCACGCAACGCGCAGCGTAGTTTCAAACACATGCTTCTTTGGCTGCAGCGCCAGGGCCAGAACTGCTTGGAACAGGCCATCCAAAAAGGTGCTGGGTCCAGTAGCCATCTGGGTCACTTGTGTCCAGCTCCGCCTGGCTGAGGCCGCCCAGTCTCCTTAGTGGCTCCCATAAGGACTAGCGAAGGAAGGGTAGCCGCATTTGCCTTAAACTGGGAACGATTGTTCCACCCCCTTTCTCAAATGCCCAGGATGTCTTGGTAGAGCCTACGCAAGCCCAAGTCGGGAGGAAAGCCACGGCCACACTGGACAGTGCCACTTCTGCCCACGTCCACGCTCCACGGAGATCTGCTCTTGGCAAGTCCGCACACCCTCTGGTTCACCCTCCAGGCCCTTCCCCCATGGCAGCCTCGACACCAGGCAAGAGCGTCCAGTCCTTGGCCAAGAGGCAGTGACCCTCCGTGCCCAGGCGTCCGAGGCCCGGCCCCAGGCCCCCTCCGGCCCCTCCCATCACCAGCTCCCGTCCAGTAGAGCCATCGTAACACCACAGCCCAGCTTTCCTGCTGTGCTGAAACTCTTTCCAGACATTCTGGAAATTTGCTATGGTCTTGGCTGCCAAACCCACAAAACCTAGATCCCAATCTGTCTTACTGAGTGGACTAAGAACATATTCAAACCATCCTCTGAGTGGACACCGCCCCTGGGCCCCTGGGCTGGATCACCAGTGTCTCTTACTGCTCTTGGCGGCCCCCGGGTCGGTGGTTGGCGGGATGGACGTCACCTCAGTGCTGCCCTTTTTCCTGGGTGTGGACACCCGAGGGCGCAGGTACCCTTGATCACCCCGTCCTATCGTGAGAGGGGCATCAAGGGATGATCATTTCTTGACAGTGAGTCAAGACCAGGAGGTCCTGGATTTCTGCCCCAGCTTTTCTAGCCAAGGGCCATTTGCAAGGGCTCGACCTCCCAGCGCCTGCCCGAGAGTTGACGCAGGACCCTGCCCTCAGCCCGCCGAGCCAGCCCTGCCTCCAGCAGCCTCATCCCCACCACCCCGTCTCCACCAACACACCCTTGCACCGCCGGTCCCTCGTGTGGACACACACTGCCCGTTCCGGTCCCTGCGGCATCTGCCTCACGTGGGCTTTACCTGTGCCCCTTTGTCCCTAGGCTGGGAGCCCTTGAGGGAAGCCCCCATTCGGCTGTGTCCCCACCCCTGCACGGAGCCGCGCTGAGCAGGCAGAGCGAGCCCTCACCGGCTGCCTCTCGCGGGTTCTCGGAAGGCATGACTTTGAGCAGAACGGCGTACGCAAAAGCTGCCCTTGACCAACGGCATTTTAATCAGCAGCTGCTGGGGTTGTTGTTTGCTCATCAGTGTTATAACAAAAAGATGTGGAACAAAGGACATCTTTAGGCCTCCCTTTTTATGCAAGATGGTGAGGCTGAAACCGGTGGGCCCATGGCCTTCCTGTGTCAAACCTCCCTGCCCCCCGTGGAAAGGTGCCAACTGAGCAGCCTCCTCTGGGCGCCGTCAGGAGACCCCAGCCAGAAGCGGTGACCTCTGCCCCTGGCTTCACCAGCTCCATCTCATGGGGTTACCTGCGGGGGATAAGCTGGTGCTCTCAACCGTGGGCCCTACTTGCTCCCTCCAGGAGTTCAGAGCTCTGCGTCTCCCCACCTGGGGCGCGCTCAGCACCCAGCCCCACAGCCTGTCTCAGAGGCCGGGGTGGAGCAGCGCTGGCTGGGCACGCCCGTCTCCATCCACGGATGTGAGGGGCAGCTGCTGCCCAGACCACGCGCTCCTCCGCGGGGAGTCTCAGAACTCGGGCTGACGACCGCCAGCGAGGTGGGGCAGCCTCGCAGCCCTGCTCCCGGTCCCCAGCCGCAGAGAGCTCCGGGCCCACAGCCCTAGACGCCTGAGAATGGGCCGTGCTACAGGCACGAGCCCTGGAAAGGCCCCCCAGCTCCTCCCTGAGCTTCGTGGTGAGGGGTGCGCTCAGCGCGGGTGGGAAGCAGCCGCAGACCAGACGGGCTCCCCTCCGCTCTCATCCGCGCCTCCGTCACCCCCACGGGGCGGGCAGGAGGCGGCACTTACCTGCCAAGATGAAGATGCCCACGAGGGTCAGGAAGACCAGCAGGTAGAGCCCGAGGACGGCGTGCTTCAGGGCCGACAGCGAGCCCAGCTGGGCGCAGCAGCCCGCCGCCCTGCGACGCCGGCACGGTCCTGGACGGCGGGCAGAGGGGAGAGCGTGAGAAGCCGGCACCTCCGTCCTCCCGCTCTCTTCCCCCCGTCCTCCCCCCCTCCCGCGCTGTCCTCCCGCTCGCCTCCCGTCCACCTCGTCCTCCCGGCTCCTGCTCTCCTCCCACGTCATCCTCCCTCTGGCCTCCTGCTCGCCTCCCGGGTTGTCCTCCCGCCCCGTCCTCCCCGCTCTGTCTCGCCTCCCGAGCACGCGGACCGCGCGAACTCTAAGGCCCCGGCAGCTGCAGCTACGATGACAACGGTGCTTTCCCGACCACGGGAGCTCAGCTCTGTTCTCCCCCACGCTCAGGTCACAAGTCGCAGGCCCCAGTCCACAAACACCCGCCCCCAGCGTCCGTGCACAGGGAGCGTTGAGGCCGAATGTGCGCCCTTCCCGGAACAGCACTGCCCCGCGCGACCCCAGCAGTGGGGAGCCTGTCACATCTGGGCTCGGGCTACACCTCACGCGGGAGGAAGGAGCCAGCGGGGCAGGCGGGACAGCCAGCTGTGCACACGCCGCTGGGAGAGGCGTGGAGGATGGAGCCCGCCAGGCCAAATCCAGAATGTTCCCCAAAAAACAGAGTGAGTGATGACGAGCAGCCTCCGTATCTCTCAGTGCTGAGAACTAATCAGACAGACAGACAGGCAGGCACAAACCACCAGAGTGTAAACAAAGCACATCTGCAGGCGACTGACCCCTGCTTGGCTCCTCCTCTTTCCATTTACAGGAAGACGCAGTAATTTTATCTTGTGACGCTGCACAAGACACCCCAGCTTCCAGCCAGAACGGGACCTCGACTGGTGGGCCCGTCAGCCTGAGCCCCTCGTGCGCAGACGTTAGCAGGGGTCCTGGCCGAGGCCCAGGGTCCTGGCCGCCGGCGTCTTCAGCTGGACTCCCTCGAGGAGATGCAGCGCCCAGGAAGCTCCCCGTCACGCCCATGGACAGAGGGCGGAAGGGACGCTCACTTCCCTGGCCCCAGAGGGCAGGTAAGAGGGGAAGGCAGGCATTTTTCCAACTCTGCACCCCCTTTTATGCCACTACTCCCCCCATCGGGTAACAGTGTCCCCCATGGAAGGTGTGGGGCCAGAACAAGCTCGACAATGGCCCTGACATGACACGTGTTCAGACGTGTTTTTTTTTTTCAGACATGTTTTTAAAGCCAGTGGGTGTTTGCGCTTCCCTGGTAACTGGGGTTAGCAAGGGAGGCCGCTGATGACCTCGTGACCTTCAGAAGATTTGTTGCCACGAGAGAAACAGTGGGCATCTCCTCCCCAGAGCCACTGGAAGTGAGGAAGCTGTACCCCATTCTACTGACGATATCGCTAGAACAGTTAAATAGAACTATTATGTAACATTTCCTTAGAACATTGGGTACAATTTGGAGCAAATGTTCAAGAAACACAAATCCAATTGTCATTGTCATCAACCTTTAAATGTTAGCAAAAGTGGAAGAGTTGACCCAATTTTCCACTGATGTGCTGGGTGCATCTTCCAAACACACCCTAATCTTTTTCTAGAATTTTCTATCCCTCTCCGCACACTAGGATCTAGAACCTATGTTGCTCCTAACATGTAAGCTTCTCATGTAAGCATTGCATCTTTTCTTTCTTTTTTATTTTTTCCTTGCGACCTTCTGGTGGACTTTATTAGGGAAGCATCTGTTACCCT
This sequence comes from Galemys pyrenaicus, assembly GCA_019455555.1. Lineage (NCBI taxonomy): Eukaryota > Metazoa > Chordata > Mammalia > Eulipotyphla > Talpidae > Galemys > Galemys pyrenaicus. Next base: position 1,953,166 of record JAGFMF010012163.1, on the reverse strand, counting down.
GTGGCGTAACATGATGTAGGATTCAAATACGGGTCATCTTACTGCGATGTTTCTTCCAACTCTTCTCTGCACCCTGCATCCTCTGCAGCCTCGTGGCTGGATGGGGAGAAGAAAGCCACACAGCCAGCAATACTGAATCCTGCCTTTGTCCTTTGCAAGTGTGCTGTTACCACACTGTCCTATGGCGCCAGCGGCAGTGACAGAAATCCGGTTTTCCCATCAGAAGTCATCCCCTCCCCTCCACTTGAGACTTCTGTCTCACAGCAAGCAGCCGCTGGCTACAGGTCTTTTGTTAACGGACATACTCAACACTGGCCTTCCCCTAGGAGAACAGAGTTCTATTAGCAAGACTTGATCACATTACAGTAACGTCACGTCAGTGGTAAACAGTCTATTTTAAATGGCGCGTAATAGAGCTTCATGAGAACTTTTCCACAAATGCTTGGATGAGCGGGACATGAACAGACCAGCAAGACAGCTAGAGAATAGGATTTTTTTTTCCCCAATGGAAAGGAACTTTAATACAATTAGTGTGCAATACAGAAAGGGGGAAGAATATAGGTTCCAAATCAAGCCCCCAAATTTACCCGTCCCCTTGTTGGAGGGGATTTACCCCACCAAATTCCAGACAAACGGGGTTGGCCCAAAGGAGGGCCAGTTAGAGAACAGGATTGTGGAAGACGATTTAGATGAACGGCAAGTAACTAGGCCTGCCCAAAACACACACACTGACTTTTTCATTTAACTCGGCAGGAGGATGTTAGCTGCGCCAATCATTCAACTTCTTGATTATTGATTAAAATTACTGATTTAAAACACTCTAAAACCTTACAGTTAACAAAGCCGGGGGGGGGGGGATATGCTTATTTTGGGGGGAAAGAGAACAATAAATGAATTATCAAGTCATGGAAAGACATGGAGGAGGCTTGAATGCATATTGCTAAGTGAAAGAAATCAATCTCAAAGCGACTTAGGGAGTGGTTCCAGCCATACGGCATTCTCGAAAATACAAAACTATGATAAAATGATCACTCTGGAAATACTGGCTGAATGAGAGATGAAGGTTTGGCCCTTCAGATGCTCACACCTGAGGGGGAGAGACAAACAGGTAACATGATACAGGTGTGAATGCTGTAGGTGTTGCATTCAGAGGTGGCGCAATCCCAGGGTCTGCTTGGAGGAGACAGCAACTCAGTGGGGCTTTGAAGTACAGGCCATCCTAGACAGGCTGAAACCTGCTAGCTCTCTCTTCAGCTTTATTGCTGATTTACAGCTATTATAAACTTGAAAACGGGACTTCAAGAAGACAGTGTTTTCTCTCCATGTTCTGAAGAAAGTACTAAATAAAGCTGTTATTAAAAATAATTGCTTTTTGCACAGATGGCCATGCACAGGACCCCACTGTATCGGGAGAAATGGTACAAAACAAACAAAACAACTCCTCCTAGATCTAGCAGAGTCCAGACCATGCTTTCTCCATCTTGCCATAGCCTGCAGGAGGGAGGGCAGCATCTCAGCGGAGCCAGGAGCCAAGAGAAGGTGCTTGGAGACTGAGAGGGCAAGACGTGAGGCGCCAACAGAGCAAAGGACACCAAAACGTCCATGCAAGATGATTTGAAGAACGAGCCCCAAAGCCAGCCCTGAGACTGTCTCAGCAAAGAGTGTGGCCTGGAGGGTGGGCCGGGAGCGCTCAGACGATGCTCCCCTCCCTCCATCGTCCTGCCCACAGGCGGTCCGCAGAGCCGGCCAGAGCTGCATCCCTAGGGAGTTACAGTCTTTGTCCTTTTTTTTTTTTTAAACTTAAATTGAGAAAGAAATTTTATATCATCACCACAAGTAGAAGATTAAGACCTTCCACTACCCATTACAATAGCTACTTGACTATTACGATAACAAAATAACAAACCTGTATATCTCAAAACATCCTGGGATGCTCGGGCCACGTTCTGGGGACTCTGATTTCAGTAGAAGTAATTAAATCACAGGTCAGTGACAAGTGTCAAGAAAAGGTTTGAGGCACTCCCAGGTTTCATTTATAGAGAAGCAGAACCAAACTCTTTAGATAGTCAAGGTTAAGAACACTCCAGAAGCAGGTCCCTTAAGGACTAGGGGCCGCTGGAAGAACCGGCCATCTCTCCAGCACAACCCCGATTTTCATCGGGGAGTCCCGAGCTCTCCCCCTTGCCACACTCAGGGGAACTGCAGTAAGGTTCTTGCAAAGACGCATGCAAGGGGTTTGTTTTCATCGCAAAGCTCATAGATGTTCTTTTGCAAGTAATGGATGCATTTTTGTTGGCGGTAAAACTTTATTTATAAGCTGAAAAACCCTCAAAATCTTGGCTTTCCTTGCTCACCCAACCCCCGACTGCCACTGAGCGTCCGCGCAGAACACGGGGTCCGTCAGCGGGCACCGAACTGGTCCTCGAACCACAAGCACGCTTTTAGCCAACCCGAGGCCCGAGGCCCCGCCCGGGTGTTCTGGTGCGGCTTCGTGAGGACCGCGCAGGTTCGGGCCCCCAGAATATGGGGCGCAGTTTGAACCCCAGATGTTCTGGTGCGGCTTCGTGAGATTTGGGCCCTAGAACACGGGGCAAAGGGCGAGCCCCTATTATTCTGGTGCGGCTTCGTGAGGACCGCGCAGGTTCGGGCCCCCAGAATATGGGGCGCAGTTTGAACCCCAGATGTTCTGGTGCAGCTTCGTGAGATTTGGGCCCTAGAACACGGGACAAAGGGCGAGCCCCTATTATTCTGGTGCGGCTTCGTGAGGACCGCGCAGGTTCGGGCCCCCAGAATATGGGGCGCAGTTTGAACCCCAGATGTTCTGGTGCAGCTTCGTGAGGACCGCGCAGGTTCGGGCCCCCGGAGCATGGGCGCAGTCCGGCTCGGCGCTGTCACAGCACAGCCGCGAAGGCGCATCCCCGGGGACCCACGAAGTCCGCTGCGCCAGAGATGGGCTTACTTTCTTAAAAACTCTGGCGTTATTCATAGTTCACACGCAAAAGGATGTTCTCTCAAACGGTTTTGTTCCGGGCGGTTAAACTGTGGCATTCCTTCTCATTGTGGAACAGGAACCCCCTTAGTTCTGCTGCTACACAGTCCGCTGAGAGCGGGCCTAAAGGTCCCGGAGGTTCCCCAGAAAAGCACTCCGCCCTGAAGCCCAGCGAGTCAGGAGCCCGCGCCAGAGCCACCCCCACGGACCCTCTGGCCTCTGGGCCCCGGGCCTGTGAGGCAGGAGTGAGGTCCCTAACACATGACCCTGGGGCACGTGACTGGGGCCCCCAGAGGGGTGAGTCTGCCCGACACCTGTGGGCCAGGACCCGGGAGGAAGCTTCGCAGCTCCCCCCCTTCATCAGTTTTCTTACAAAAAATTCTTTTTAAATTTCTAGATCCTAATTTTAGAGCATTGGGGGGTTGTGTGTTCCATTCGTTTTCCCCCCACTAAGAAAAGACTCCCAATCATCTGGTAACAGGATATTCCTTATTTCCAAAGCACCAGGTTGAAACAAGGGGAGCCCCGTCCTCCCCGGCCGTCCTCCCCTGCCCGTCCTCCCCGGCCGTCCTCCCCTGCCGTCCTCCCCTGCCCGTCCTCCCCTGCCCGTCCTCCCCTGCCCGTCCTCCCCTGCCCATCCTCCCTTGTCTGTCCTTCCCGCCCTCTTCTGTCCTCCTTGATCCACAGTTCAGGAGCAGCGGGTGGTCACCTGGAGGGGCCCAGGACGGATGTGAACGTGCCCGAAGGGGGCAGCTTCATCCTCCTTCTCCTTGGGTTTCTCGTCCCTCATGTGCTCACCATGCTGGGCCCCAATCACCGGGGAGCTGCTCCCACTTTCTGGTTTTAGTAGGGGGCTGTTTACTTTCCCTCAAAAACGGAAAGAGGGGTGCGAGCTGTGACCCTGCAGGAGCCCCTCAGCCACCCACCTGCAGGTTCATCTGACTGTTTCATCTAAGGCTCCCAAAACACCAGTTGGAGTACAGTGAACCCCAAGTTCTGTGTCCATCTATGTGTAAGAACGGGGGGGTGAAAGGAGGGAAGGCAGGCGCTACATGGGGTGAGCCGCTGCGATGACCTAGGTCCCAGCACTGGGAAGTTCACGTGTCCCGCACCTGGACCGTCCTTTTTCTCGGCCTTGTGCACTCCCAGGTTACGCCACGGTCTTGAGGACAAGCGGCGCGGCCCTGCAGGAGGATGCAGGTGACCCCGCCTGGCTTGGGATATGCAGCTGGGATGGGCCTGGGACGTGCTGGGGTGAAGCTGGGGGGAGGGGCTCGAGGGGGGAGGAGCCAGGGAGGGGTGGCAGGTCCTGGGGGGGAGGCTGAGGTGGTCTCTTGTCCCTCGCGGCACAAAGGTGGGAAGAGATGGGGCCACTGCGGAGACCCCTATGGCGGACTCGGGGTCTGCAGCCGTGGACCCAAGAAGCCTCCTGCTCCAGCGCGGCTGTGCGCCCCTCTCAGCGAGACCCCACCCCGGTCCTCGCCCTCACCGGAGGACGGCGGCCGTCAGCTGAGGCATCTGCGGTGCGAGGCTGGGCTCGCCCTCTCCCCCAAGCCCCTGCTCCTCCAGGGCAGCCGCCTCCCCGCCCGCAGCCTGTTCCAGCAGCAGTGGGACACCCCGCTTGCTGCCCAAGTCTCACCGCCGCTGAGGGCCGGGGCCACCCCAGGCCCCGCCACCTCTGTGCCTGGGCCCTCAGGTCAGCCCGGAACCCCCTGTAGAGCAGGGGCCCAGCCAGCCCGACAGCGCCTGCCAAACCCTTCGGCCACCTCTGCGCGGAGGCCAGGAGCCCAGGGGGCTGCGGGGCGAGGGGGTCCTGCCCTCTTACCTGCAGCCCCCAGGGGCTCCTCCCCCGGCTTCCCTCCGAAGCCATTTCAAACTGTCCTTTGCTCTTGTCCAAGCCCATCTGGCTTCCGCCCGGCACCTCCTAGGATAATTCCTTCCATGTGTCCCTGCATTTCAGCCATCAGTTCCCACGGCCCCACCCCAGCTTCGTCACCGAGCGAGCGGGCAGCTCCACCTCTGAAACCAAAGCCCGAGAGCAGCGGCTCCAGTCAGGCGGGCGGGGTGGGGGCCCTCCCACCCCGGCCGCAGATGTGGGTGTCGGCCCCGGCCCTGGCCCTGCCTCGCACAGCTCCGCCTTCTCGTTCACAGCTGGCGCCACAATACACGTGCACACGCGCCGCTGGCCCTCCGTCCTGCACGACCCGCCACTGGCCCTCCGTCCTGCACGACCCGCCACTGGCCCTCCGTCCTGCACGACCCGCCGCTGGCCCTCCGTCCTGCACGTCCCGCCGCTGACCCTCTGTCCTGCACGACCCGCCGCTGGCCCTCCGTCCTGCACGACCCGCCGCTGGCCCTCCGTCCTGCACGACCCGCCGCTGGCCCTCCGTCCTGCACGTCCCGCCGCTGACCCTCCGTCCTGCACAACCCGCCGCTGGCCCTCCATCCTACACGACCCGCCGCTGGCCCTCCGTCCTGCACGTCCCGCCGCTGACCCTCCGTCCTGCACGACCCGCCGCTGGCCCTCCGTCCTGCACGACCCGCCGCTGGCCCTCCGTCCTGCACGTCCCGCCACTGACCCTCCGTCCTGCACGACCCGCCTCCAGAGCTGCAGGAGTGAGGGTCTGTCCGGCTGCTGGCTGGTGGACAGCCCGAGCTACAGAGACTCCAGGTGACCGCCGACCGCCCAGGACCAGCACCGGGCTTCTCCGCACTTGACCTCTGGCCGCACCGGTGCTCCCCCTCGGCGTGCTCCCCAGGGTGTGGCAGCGGGCAGCAGCGGGCTCCGAGCACCGGGCCGCGGGCTGTGGTCAGCTCTGGCCTGCCGGGCCGGGCCCGCCGGTGCCCCGCAGAGGTCAGACCAGCAGGGCTGCGCACTCTGTGACTCCTGCAGGGGCTGGGCACTCGACGCGTCTCTCCAGAGGCTGGGGGGGTCGGTCCTCTTCGAGGCCGGTGCTGGCCCGAGGCCGTCCAGCGCACCCCCCTTCTCCCAGGAGCCGGCGGCGTGCTGCCCAAGCTGCCCTTGCTCTGCCCATGCCCCCGCAGGGCCCACGCCGTAGCCGCTGGACCTCGGGCAGCCTGAGAGCCGCCCGGGCCGTCACCGCCAGTCGGCTCATTCAGTTTCCAGTTCAGGCCGTTAGCTATGAAGTGAGCCGGGGAGTCCAGCCTCTTGGTCCGTTTAACTCGCACCTCGTGGTCCGTTTTAGCGTCCCGGAGCCAGATACAAAGGGCCAGGCTGCCGCCTCTATCGGGGAGCGCAGGCCGCTGGGCTGCGTCTCCGGGGCCATGGCTCCAGCTCCCGGGCCTGGGTCTGGCTCGGAGAAGAAAGCACCAGGGAGGTGGCCCTGGGCAGAGGCGTGCCCATGTGACCCAAGGACTGCGGCCTCCCCACCGCCCAGCTCCTGAAGGGCCACCTGGGGGGCAGCCCTGCAGGCGGCTGGAGCGGGGGCCGCAGGAGAGCCGCGCACGGAGCCCAGTGCGCACGCATGGCTCCCAGCCAGGCCCTCGTTACCAGCCCGGGGCCCGAGCTTCTGGAGGGCCCTAGGGGCCAGCCTGGCCGCCAGCACCCCGCCAGGACGGCAGGTTCACGGAGCAGGCCTCGCTCTCCGCTCTGCCCTGGCGGGGGCCTCACCCCCCACCCCCACTCTGCTCCCGAGCCTGCTCCCCAACCTGCAGGGGCGGAGACCTGCGAGGCCCAGCCAGACCCAGGGAACCCACTCCTGCCCTTGGGTGGGTCCCCACTGGGCGGGGGACTGGCTGATGGGGAGACACGTGGGGCTCCCCAGAGGAGTAATTTACTTTTACGGGCGGGAAGGTCAGAGCGGGGGTGCGGGCCGGCAGCATGTGGGACGCATTACCTCCCAGCTGTGTGGGGTGACGCCGGCGAGAGGGCGGAGGCCCCGCGGCGGGTGGAGCGGGGCTGCAGTGTTTTTCTGACACCAACACCTCTTCCCGGCCCTGGAGAAGCGCCGAGGGGCCGGCCGGCCGGCCCAAAGCCACCCACACCCTCCACTGCCTCCTCCACCTCCTGGCGCCCGAGAGGAGGCCCCGAGCCCTCTGTGAGAGGCAGGACCGGGAAGAAGAGAAGCGGGGGGGGGGGGGGGGGGGGGGGGGGGGGGGGGCGGGGGGGGGGGGGGGGGGGGGGGGGGGGGGGGGGGGGGCAGCGAGGGAAGGACGCAGGACGAAGGGGCGGCGCAGAGGCAAGGGCCAGGCCAGCGGGCCCACGTGGGTCTCTGCCGCAGGGAGCAGCCCGTGAGGAGAGGCGGCTAATGGGCCTCGGGCCGCTCTGCCTTCTGCATGCTGTGCCACGCGGTGGCCCCGGCCAGGACCCCGCAGAGGCATGGACGCTCCGAGCGCCCTGTCACTGGGGACGCCCATCGCTGGACGGCGACACGGAAGGAAGTGGGGTCCTGAGAGATGGGCCCGATCGGAGGCGCCCAGGCGGCCAGGGGGCGCGTGCAGGGTCACGCCAGGCGGGAGCTGGGCCCGTCTGCTCCAAGCCGCAGGAAGGAGGCCCCGCCCGCCCGGCCGGCCTGAGAAGGGAGGAGGCCGTGTGGGGGGCCGGAGGAGCCCATGATCCGTGAGGTCCCGCCCACGTTCACCCCGACAGCTCGGGGCGCCTGTGCCGAGTGCTGTCTGCATGTCTGGGGTTTCTGTGCCTCTGCTTCCTGGTGTCAGCCCAGGCCAAGAGGAGGCGCCTCCCACCCCACCATCCTGCCGTCCAGGGGAGAACCTGGCGGGGACTTGGCCCCCCAGGCGTGGTAGAGGGAACAGGTTCGCTCACTGGGGCCCCCCTGCCCTGTCCCCGCACCCCCTGCTTCCCACCAGCCTTCGTCTTCCTCTTCCTCTCCCTCCACTGCGCCCCTCCCGTGCCTGTCACACTCCCCAGAGGCCGGGCTCAAAGGAGTGAAACACCGCAGAACAGCTCAAACTGCACTTGACTTTCCCCGAGTCCGAGCCCCCATTTTCCTCTTACAACGGAGGGGGGAGGGAAACCAGACGGGGAGTCCACAGGCGCCCAGGTTTCTCCTCTGCACGCCAGCCCCGCAGCCGCACCTGCCCCTGGCATCAGAGGAGGGTGCGGGAGACCCAGACGACTTGGAGGCCGGGCTGAGGATGCGCTCGTCCTGCCAACGTGTCTGTCAGGGACTCGCTCACCGAGTCACTTGTTCACGCACTTGGCAAATACTTATGAGCGCCTACTACGTGCCAGGGTGGGAGATGTGGGCAAACGAGGCAGAGATTCCAGCTTCTGGGTGTATGGCCCTGAGCTGTCTCTACCACCTTGTCCTTGCACCTCTGCGAGCGCCATCGAGTCCTCTTTGAATCAGGAGCCACCCTCGTCTCTCAGTCTCTGCAGAGGGGCGCAGCTAGCACCACCGAGCCCTCTGGGTGAGCCGGGCCATCGGCCAGGTGCTCTGAGCGCCCTTGGAGAAGCTGTGCCTGCTAAGTACTCAGAGGGTTAGCCGAGGGCCAGACCCCAAGACGCAGTGCCGCCTGGGCCTGGGTGGGGGCCCCTCCTAGGGTGAGCTGGGGCCTCGACCCAGGGCCGGCTGTGTGCCCCGGGGAGGCGTGTTCAGTCCTCGCAGACCCTTCAGGAAGCGAACTAGGGGTGCCCCGGCAGAGTGGCTACGTGCTGATTGGCCCGGATGCCTTTGCCAGACTCAGCCTCGCTCTGAGGACAGCAGGACGAGACCTCCTCGAGCTCGGGGCCCCGTCTGCCCAGTCCCGTGAAGCCTGGTGCCTCTGCAGCCCCCGGCTCGTTGTGCAACATGCAGGGCTCGCTGAGATGCGTGAAGATGCAAACACGTGGAAACGGCCTTTCAGGGCATGAAGGCCACACACAGGACCCCGTGCAGGGCGGAGAGGGGCCGGGACGCGCTGGCACCCACGGCCAGCCCAGCAGGCACTCACCGTCATCACACAGGTTCAGCTTGGATAGGCTCCTGCCATCGAAGGGCTCCTCGAAGACGGAGCTGGCGTCGCGGTCGCTCACGGCGTGCAGGTACATGGCCTTGCTGTCCATCCCCTGCGGGGGGAGAGGAAGAACCGTGTGGGTGGGCATGGGAACACGCTCCAGAACACGGCCCCACCACCGTGCCCCTGAGCCCCACGCCGGACCTCTGGCCAGCAGTGTCCCGGCCCCGGACCCGGCCCCGGCCAGCCTCGGGCGCAGCAGCGCAGTGAAGGGCCCAGCTCCAAACCCGCCGGCAGCCACAGTCGAAGGCGCTGGGTCAGCGGGCCCACAGCAGGCCCTGGTGCGTCCTCTAGACCCAAGACCCGCAGCCTCAGGCCGCCCCCGCTGGACGGGCTGCCCACGTGCAGGCTGGTCTAGGCTCTCCTGGCACCTCGTGACTTGGACGTGAACCGTCCATGTGCACACGTGTCAACACTGTCCCGTGGTGCTTGCACATGCCCCACGCGGGGACACGTATGGGAAGGACACAGCCGGGGCTCGGGCGTCCTGCGGGCCGGTAGAGCGGGGCCGGGGTGCGAGCGGGGCTGGCCGCCCCCACCTACACGCGCTGAGTCACGCAGGAGGCTCACGTCCCGGCGGCTGAGACGAGTTTTACTGACATGGGCACCCGGCTCCCGCCTCGGTGACCGCACTTGTCACGCTCCTTCCAGAGCAGCTCCGGCCACGCGTGTCCTTGGCTTTGCCTCTGACCTGTGACCAGCTAGACACGCACCGCCCCACCACCCAAATTTGCTCTTTTGTCTTCAAGACAAAAGCCCCAGGGAGCAGGGCGTGTTCCCGATGAAGCAAGCACACTGGGGGCCAGGACAGACCCAGAGGCTGCTGCGGGCGTGGGGGAGGCCACGGGTGGGGGCAGCGGGCAGTGCCCCCGCGGGGAGGTGAGGCGCTGGCTTGGTTCCAGCGAACACCATTGGGAAGGACAAGCCCCTGTTCCCTGACCTGACGCTCGTCTGCAGAAACCTCGGCTCAGGCCGGGGAGAGGCCTCAGATGACTGGTGCTGGACACCTGGGTCCAGCAGCCAGAGGCCCGGGGAGGTGCTTCTGCTCTGCTCTCTCCCTGGGCCAGGCCCCGGTCACAAGTGCACTCAGGCCCGCCAGGGCGTTCCCATTCTCCAGGGCACTTCCTCCAGCCCAGGGCGAGGGCCCACGCCTGGCGCCTGGCGGTGAGCTTTCCCCCCGCCCCCGGGGATCCCCAGAGCCCGGAAAGCCCCCACCAGCCTCTCCAGGGTGAGGAGTCGGTCCGCAGGTCCCACGACCCTCTACCCAGCCCGGAGCCGCTCCACTGCAGGGACCGCTCTGCATCACAGCCCCAGTCCCTTGCGGTTCCTTCCCTCTGGCCTCACCCCCGGTAGGGGCGGGTGCAGGGGGCAGTGTCTCCCCTGCCAGAGGCAACAGTGCCGCTGCCCAGAGGGCTTGCAGGGCTGGACAGGGCTGGTCTGGTGTGGAGGGGTCAGGCCAGGTGCGCCCCATCCTCGTCCCCCATCACTCCCCCTTCTCTGCTGCTCAGCGCCTGGGCGGAGCCGGAATGTGGGGCGTGGGGCCCATGCTATCTGGAATGCGGCTCCAGGCAGCCTCTCCTCTGCCCCTGCCCCTCGGTGGTGGAGCTGCCGGCCCCGGGGCCTGTGGGGCGGAGCAGGAGGCCAGATGCCGACGGAGGAGCCTGGAACGCGCAGGCACCCCATGCACACGCTTGTCACTTGAGACTGAAACCCAAGAATATCGCCCATGCAGCTTTTACTTTTCCAGCGCAGGGAGTGGGGGTAAGGACGTGCACCCCGCCACCTCGGTCGCGCCTCAGGTCGGCCGGTGCTCTGAGCCAAGCACGGCGAGCTGTGAGTGTGGCACGTGGGAGCAGAGCCCCGTGCATCTGTGAACCTGTGTGTGCGTGCCTGTGTGCACGCACAGGTGTCCAGGGAAAGTGGCGTCTCGTTATTTGACCCTGTGCACCCCAGACATGTCCCCAGAAGTTCTGCGAGGGGCAGGTGGCCTCGACCCTTCACCCCATTTTAAAGAAAAGCCAACGGGGGCCGAGGAGTGGCGCACCAGCGGGAGTCAGCGGGCGAGGGCGAGCCCAAGCCCCCACCGCGCTGGCAGCCAGGACCATGTCAGGCCCTCCTGGCCCCGCCATGTGGGTCCAAGACCAGGCGGACACCGGGCAGGGCACAAGGAGACACAGGGCTGCACGGAGGGCGCCAGGCCAGGAAGCGAGGACAGGTGTGGACACCACCTCGGCCCCTAGGGCCTCCCGCCACCGCTGAGGACCGCCGCTGGCAGGTGCTCCTTCGGTACAAGGCAGTCGTGCGTGCAGACCAGAGCCAAACCCTGACCCAACTCCCCACGTCCTTCCCGGGGCAGCGGTAGGACCCCACCAGCCCTGCGGGGAGGGGGAGCTCAGCCCTGCTGTGGGCAGGCGCCAGCCCCACCTGCCGCTGCAGACATGGGGCTCCGGACCCCAGCATCTGACTCTGCGGGCTGGGTTTTCTCTGACTCGCCTAGCTCCGGGCTCCGCGGAGCCAGGCGTGAAAGTCACCTGGATGTGGCCAGAGCACCACTGGGCCCGCGCCAGTGCTTTTCCCTCTGTTCATTTAACCCGCATCATCACCCAAAGCTGCAGAGGCGCTGAGTGGGGAAGCAGGCTCTTCCTCGTCTGCCCCACCGCGGGCACGCACAGGTGGAGGCCGTCGGCGCCACCGGACACTGTGGCCATCACTGTCCTGGACCCCCCGCTCCCGGAGCAGGCCCTTGAGCTGTGACACCGGGGACTGTCTGCCCCAGGCACTGCTCCCTCCAGCACCCAAGGGTGGCCACTGGGTGGGGCCTCCTAGACCCGGCTCACAGCTGGGGCCACCTCAGCAACCCACAGCCCGAGGCCGCCCGCAGGCCCTGCTGCCCCCGCCCCCACATCCGGGCCCCCCAGCTGCTGCGGGAGCCCCCAGCCACCAGGACAGTCCGCGCGGACTCACCTGTGCGCAGCTGAGGTGTGGCCCTCAGTTCCTGGCGTTCGCCATGGCGACGGGAGAGCTGGCTCTGCCACCGCTCAGAGACCCTGGCAGCCCCTCGGAGCTGGTCCCCACGGCCGGGCAGACCCAGGTGGACTCATAGAAGGAAGCTGCTGGGGTGCCCGGACTCTTCTCAGGGGTCACTTCTCCAGCAGGACCCGGCCAGGAGGCAGGACCAATGAGGTGTCCGAGCGGGCCGGGGGCCGGGGCGTCCCTGGCTTCGGTCAGCCCCGCGCTGCCTCCGAGAGGTCCTGTGGAGGCACCAGCGGCTCTGCTAGGTGCCGACTGAGACGGGAACTGCAGCTGCTCTGCCGCCCAGCTTTATAAATAAAAAGTTCTCGAGCAACTGCGGGGCTCCCCTGGGGCTGGGTCGCGTGCGCCCCCTGCTGGCCAATCTCAGCACTGCAGGAACATCCGGAGCAGCCCAGCCTCAGCCTTAGGAGTCGCGCTTATGCTCAGGGCCTGCTGGAAAGACTTTCTGGAAAGCTTCTAGGGAGAATGGCAGCTGGACCTGGCTTAGGAGCTGTGCAGGAAAAGCAAGCGGGTAAGCTTATTTACAAGACAGGCTGGCGTGGCTCGCTTCATTCACCAAACCTGGCACAGGATGCCTCAGTGTATTTTCCTTCAATCACATGCAGCCCTCCCGGATCAGGCTGGGAACAGCCCCTGGCGCTGCAGCCCTTCTCAGAGTCACACTCAGCGCCACTCAGGAGGGTAGAGGAGTAAGACGGGCTCGCTGCTCTGGGGTGCAGGGGCTGGGGAGGCCCCATCGAGAATGAGAGGCGTTTTTCACGGCGGACCTGAAAATCTAAGCACGACCGATTACCTCTAACAAGGAGACACTGCCCACGTGTCAGGGAGTCTTGGCCTTCGGATTGGGGATAGTGACGGGAAGGAATCTGGAAAATTCCAAGAATAGTTGGAGCTGCCCTGTCTTCTTAGCGCACCGGCTCCCGAGGCCCCAGCACTGAAGGGGCACCCCTGAGACGCTCCCCTTGTGGGTGAGCACGTCAGCCTCGGCCTTGCGGGTCAGACCTCATATGTGGGGGCAGGCTGCCAGGCTCGGCGAACCCCGAGTGCAGCTGCCAAGTCTGAGTCAGAAACCATTTTCAGAGGTGGGTCCGACGCAAGGCAGCTTTGCCCAGACGGGAGGCCGTATCATGCGGGATGGTGATGAGGGCTGGGGGGAGGCAGAGGAAACGTCACTTTGTGTACAAACAAGGTGCCGGTCAGCTGCGTGACCCTGGACAGCTGCCTGTGGGGTGGGCGCTGCTCTGTTCCCACCCCACGGGCAGCGCAGTCCAGTAACTGAGCAAACTCGTTGGCCTCCCTCTTCTCCCACGGAGCGCACGACCCTATACTGATGTTGGGAACTTTGGGGTTTCTCTTTTCACGTCTATCTTTCATCTGCCATTTCTTTTTTCTTTTTAATTAAAAAAAATTTAATTGTGCTGAAATATGCACCACGAAAACCCTCCTGTCAAAACCGCTCTTAAGGGCCTCCCTGGGGGCGCAGCGGGTTAAGCAACACTCTATGAAGCAAACTGCAGCCACTGCAGCACGAGTTCGATCCCTGCTGCCGGCCAGGGAGGGGACCCACAGGCGCAGCAGACCTCTCCGGCCTCGCCCACTGCTGCCCTCAGCAGTGATTTTGGTCGATCGCCCTGTTTTGCTTCCCACTCTGTCTCTGGTGAATCCTCTCACCCCCCAGAATCTGGCATGTACCCCAGCTGTTGTATGCATAAATAAATAAATCTAACAAAAAAACCCAAAACCACTCTTAAGGATAACAGTTCTGGAGCAGGGCATGGAATGGTGCGTTCTCCGCAACACTCCCACCAGCCTGCTCTGGAATCCTTCCCATCTTGCAGGACAGAAACCTATTCCCATTAAAGAACAGCCCCATGCCCTCCAGCTCGTGGGGGCGCCATTCTACTTCCTGTCTCTTATGAAATCGTCTAGGTGAACCTGCTGTGTTTTCATTCACAGCCCACGTTGCAAAAACCATATTCTTTATGATGTTTACTTTCAGTACTTTCTTTTTTATTCATTTGTTTTTTTAAAAAAAGATTTGTTTACCTATGAATACAAGAGCTGGGGTGCAGGCCAGAGGCACAGGGTAAGGGTGAGAGGAGTCACCAGAGACAGAGCGGGGAGCAGAACAGGCAGATGGACTGAAACCCACTGCTGAGGGAGCAGCGGGCGAGGCAGGAGAGGTCTGCTGCACTGTGTGGGTTCCCTCCTTGGCTGGAGATCGAACTCCTGCTGCAGTGGCTGCGGATGCTTCATGGTGCTGTGCTTAACCTCTTGCACCACCGGGGAGCCCCCCTTTTTATTCATTTGTAACCTGGTTCATGTGAAATAAAAATATTTCAAAAATAAAGTTTGATCGTGGTTCACCCACCAGCGTTTTTAAGAAGCTGGTACAGCGGACACAGCGCGTTCGGCCAGTTGCAGGTGTCCGGCGGCTTAGCGCCGACATTGATGTCTGTGGCGTGTTCACTACATTTATGTAGTCATTTATTCAGTGACAGGTTCCCTCCAGCCAAGTCTCATGCCATCCACCTCCGCCCTTAGTTACTGTCTCTCTTGGGAAGAGAATTGTGAGGCTGACTCGGCCACTCACCAACGCGCAGCGCGGGTTATGCGCAGAGCCGCCGCGGGGCTCCCCCCCAGGACCCCCTGACAGCCTGCCTGCTGCCTTCTCCCGCCTTGGCACTGCTCCCCACCGGGTTCCCCCCGCCGCTGGCCTCCACCGTCAGTTCTCTGTATCCGCTGAGTCCGTTTCCTTAAGACCCCGCACGGGGCGTGGCCTCCCCGTTTGGCCTCCGGCCGCACAGCCCGGCAGGCGGGCGTCAGGCTCTGGGTCCAGCACAGCGTCCATTTCCTGCTCGAGGCCGGAGGCTGCCCGGTCCCTGCTCACCGGCCCCTTCTGTTTTCTTCTACCTGAGTGCCCCTGCCCTTCTCGGCACTCAGGCCAGCTCCTTCTCACCCCAGCCACGCCTGCCTGCTAGACCTGCCCGCTGCACTGCACGCTCTCCTGCGCCAGCCCTGGCCCTCCAGGCCCAGCGGCCGGGCCCAGGGCCTCCCCAGGCCTTGTGCATGGATGGGGCCTCCTGCTCTCGCCAGCCACTGCGCTCAGGAGCTGCCCGCCTGCACCGACTGCCCAAGCGTTTCCGGTTGCTCCCAGCTCACCGAGGCCAGGCCCTGTGCCTCCCGCCGGCAGCGAGCCGGGAAAGGCCCAGAGCAGACGGCGACCTGGGTGTCCGCCTCGGAGGTGGCTGGACTCCTTGCCCGAGCTCTGGCCGTGCGCAGGTCACACCGATCTGCTGGGGCTTTCTCCTCGTCTGTTAAACCGGGCTGCTGCTCCCTGCCAGGTGCCCAAGGCAAGGAGCGGGAACGCGCTGTTTCAGACACTGAAGCGCTTTACAGCGTCCGCCATTGTCATCAGGCCTGACAGATGTCACACGACCTCGGGATGCAGCTCTTTTTCTAGCTCCAGCTGCTGGCGGCTGGCTCTGTGTCCGGGACAGCGAAGCAAGAGCCTGCGCGCCAAGGCGTCTCTGCTCCTCATTCATCACGGAACCCCCAACCACCAGCTTCCTCTCCGTGGACGAGGCTCATCTTCCAGACAGAGTGGGCGTGGTGGACTCCTTGAGACAGCGAGGGGTTTCTAAGCCTGGCCTAGGCTCGGGCAGCAGAGGCGGGCTCCCTCCTGGCTGTGTGCTTAGGCCAGAGGCCCAAGCGTTGGGTTCGCCCAGATCTCCAAACTCAGTGGCCCAGGGTACCCAGATGGGTCCCAAGACAAGGGGCTCCGAGGAAATCTGTCTTCAAGCAAAGATGATGCCAACTTTACTTGGGAATTGGATGATGAAATAATTTTATTTTTTTAAAGATTTATGCACACAAGAGCTGGGGTACAGGCCAGAGTTGCGGGAGGTGAGAGGATTCTCCAGAGACAGAGTGGGGAGCAGAACAGGCAGATGGACCAAAACACACTGCTGAGGGGAGCAGCGGGGAGACAGGAGAGGTCTGCTACGTCCTGGGGGTCCCCTCCCTGGGTGGGGATCGAACTCGCGCTGCTGTGCCGCGGATGCTTCACAGTGCGGTGCTCAGCCTGCTGCGCCACCAGGGAGGCCCTGAAATAATTTTAACGTGAGCACACTGTCATTGGCCAAACACGCTTATTCAAGTGAATCATAAGAGCACCGCAAACAGGGTGAGAACTTGAGCCCACACTCAGAAGAAAGATTTGGTGGGATCACGGTGCAGTAGACAGTGATGCTGGAAAAAAAAACTTCTGCCCACATGCAGGATGAGGGTCACCGTGCAGTGCACACGAGTAAAAGCCTCAGACTTTGGGGGCCTGTGAGGTCCATGTAACTCAGTAAGTGTTGAGAGAAGTAGCTATTTCAAAACATAGGTTTGATTAATAGAAGCACAGAAAGCAGAAAAATGGAGGAGAGAGAGCTCCTGCAATATGGGTGAGCTCACACCTGTGGAGTATGTGCAGGTCTAGGGGATTCTGATGGCAAGAGGGTGCCCATCAGGGTGACTGGGACCTTAGAGGTCCACAGGTCAGAGGAAAGGGCCGTGTCCAGCTCAAAGAAGAAGCCACTCCCAAGAACAAGATTTGCACTTCCCGATGCATCAAGGGCTGCCCTGGGGAGAAGAGTTCGGTTTCCGTGAGCTGTCCTGGAGGGAGGTGCCCATCCACCCCAGTCTCAGGAGCTCTAGGCTGGACTTGGTGACCTGCTAGTGGTGGGGCTCTCCCACACTTGTATAACCAGAGCCTGGGTACCTGTGCCTGACAGGGGCACAGCAGAGTGGGGGCTTGGCTGTCAGGGGCTGGTGGCACCCTGTGGCTCCTGGTCTGAGGGAGCCTTTACAAGAGCAGTTTCTCCACCTTTCTGAAAAGCAACTCACCACTGACGGCCACTTGGATGCTTTGGCTGGGGGAGAGAAAGAACATTCCCTGCATGTTTTCAATATTAAGAACCAAGAACAGGAAATATTATGTTCAACAAACATAATAAGTCATAATAATAAAGATATTTTGGCTGCATATGATGCCAGGAAAAGAGGAAAAAAAGGGAAAGAGACGAAGAGAAGTTGGGGGAAATGATGGCAGTAAAAGAGGAAATCAGGCAAGTAAGTGAAAAAGGAGAAGATGGGGTGGGGGAGAGGGAGGAGGCATGGGAAAGAGTAGAAATGGATCCTTGTTTTCTTTCTTTCTCTTCCTCCCTGAAGCACATGATTGTCATCGCTAGTGGGAAATAGAGGTTTTCTTGTTTTAATTTGGAGTTTGCATGTATCAAAGATATGTGTGCATTTTAAATAAGCTTTCTGAGTAATCCGATAATTCTACTAAAGCTTTTTACAAAGGCAACACATCGCTAACCTCTCACTCCCCAATGTCCATCCCCTAACCCCCGGGGCACCCATATTCAACCTTTCAACTTACTTTTTATAATTTTTCATTTCTAAATAGCAAAGTTATACTGCTATTTATTGATTTTTCCCCTGTTGTATGCATATTCCACCCCCACTATGGGGTGTTACCATCATTTTATCTTCCACCCCCCACATATTCCTTCTCCCTTTGCCCAGTCCAGCATGCTCTACAAATGCTGCTCACAGCCCAGCCACATGATTTTTTTTTTCTACAACATGCTATTTTCTTTGGAGTTAATAACTGTCTTATGGTACTGTTTGCGTAGTCTTCTATTTCTTTATCACTAGCTCTTCTCCAGCACCCCCAAACACCCCACCCCATTTGCATCATGCTCCTCTGGGGAGAGTAAAATATGTCAGGTATTTCACTGATGTATGTATTTCTGTAGGTACCTCCCCCCAAACTTTCTAACTTGCCTCATATTGGACCAATTGCCCTCTATACCTAGTTCCTGGCTATTATCCAGAGATTTTCCTTCACCTTCATCCTAGACCTGCTCTTTGATCTGTCTAGTGTTGGATCCTCTGAGTTTTTACTGTCCTGCCTTTCTCTTTTTTAATTTACTTCCTTGTTTTGGTGGAGCACATTTATCATGAAATTCTTTTGCAGAGACCTTGAAGGTCTGAAAAGATCTTTACTTTTACCCTCACCATTGATGGGTAGTTTGTCTGGGTATGAAATTCTAGGAGACACTATCTCACTAGTCTCAACAGGCTATTAAAGGTGTATTATATGGTTTGGTTTTGTTGGTTTTTTTTTTTTTTACAAACTTTAATGTTTTTAAACATCTGAATATAAACAAACACAATCTTCTGGTAAAAATCAAATAGAGAAATGTACAGAGTAAAAAGTCCCTCCTCCTCTCCCTTTACCCCTCCTTCCCTCCCTCCTTCCGTTCTTTCTTTCTCCCCATGAACATTACTGCTCATTTGATGTGTTTCTTTCTAGGTATTTGCCTCATTTACCTATGTATTTGTGGACTTGGAGAAATATACAGTCAATTTTGGGGGTTTTGTTTTATTTTCCCCTAAGTGATGACTTACTGGATATGTTAGTCTCAATTTTCCTTTTTTCACTCTACAGTGTGTCATGGATATATTTTCATGCCAGTACATGTACAGTGCAATCATGCCGCATCGTTCTTTCTAACACCTGCATAGTATTCTATAGTAGGGATAGAACTTGTTTTGTCTTGTGAATCTATCACCTCAAAGAAGACAACTAACAGTATTTGTTGCCAATGATGATTAGCTTTTAGGGGGGAAACCACAATTCTGTAAGACCATGAGCTTGACAGTTTCCCAAGACTTTAAGACTTCTCTGATGAACTGGGTGGGGATATTACTTATATGTCTTTGTGGTAGTATATAAAGGAATGTATCGATATCCAGAAGACCTGCTTAAGTCACTGAACAAATATTTTCAAAAGGATCAGTGCCTCCAGCCAGAAAACCACACACTGGTAAACCACCCGTGTCAAATGGAAGATAAAAAATGTATTTTAATGCAAGAGGGTATGAAAAAAGCTCACCAATTCCACAGACTGCACACTGCAACTGAGTTTGAAGAAAGTACATTTGTCAAGATTATACCAACAAAAAGGAATCTCCAGAAACTCTCTGAAAAGTCTGTAAGCACTGTGTTCTAACTGTGTATCTGTGTGAGGCTAGCTTTCCTTCATGTCTGTCAACTAAAATGACATGACCACAGATTGAATGCAGAAACAGATAAAAGAATCCAGCTGTCTTCTATTAGGTCAGAGAATAAAGACACTTGCAAGACTGTAAAGTAACATCACGCTTCGCAATAAAAATTTTTTGGAAAATAGTTCTTTTTAATAAAAATATATTATTTAGTCACATAGAATGGGTTATTTTACTTTTCAGTGAATTAGTAGATATTATTAAATGGTCTTAGCTTTCATTGTGAATACAGCAAATGCCAACAGATGTAACCCCCATAAGCTCTTTAAGTTCTCAATTACTTTGAAGAGTGAAGAGTCATAAGGTTGAAGAGTTCGAGAAGAATGCCCTCCCGTGACCTCCTGAGAAGGGATGAAGCCACATCGCTCCTGGCTCTCAAACCCATGCTGTCTTCACAAGAGGCTACCTCCCTTCCCGTAAGTCTCATTAAAAGTAGGAAATACAATTAAGTCCCTACGACTTGATTTTGCAATGCTCCCCTTCCTCCCTAGAACAGCTTTGGGAATGTTTAGATAATTGTCTTTGGTGAAACCTCATTTTCTTGTCCTTAAATCTCTAGAACTCCGCTGGGGATTCCAGATGACTTGCTTTGGCTACAGAATAAAAAAGAAAACCACGTGCTCAGCGATCAGCTTAAGCCAGAAGGAACAAGAGACTGAATTTTATGAACTCCAAAGCCCATGCAGCCGGGAGATGTTCTTTATTAGATTTTGAAAAACATAAGTAATTCTGATTCTTTGGATCCAGGCTTGTCTTTCATCCGCTCGGGGTTAAGCCCCAAGAATTAAGTTGCTGTTTTGTGGGGGGCAGCCTTGCTGGGGGATGCTCTCAGAAGGAAGTCTTGCATGCCTCTCCGCAGTGCAGCGTTCTCTGCAACCTCCCTCAGACTCCGGTGCAGCTTGTCCATCTCCTTGTACTCGCTTTTGACGTCTACAGAATGGCAGGAAAAGATGTAGCGGGTTAGTATCCTTTCCAGGAATGTCCCAGGGAGCAAATCCCCCGAGAAGCCAGCACTGACCTGGGTCACTTGTCCCAGCACGTGAGCTGCGCCACACTGAGAGCTCAGCAGCCGACATTGTGCTTTTACAAACCGCCCGGTCTAATCGGTTTATCTTGTATGTAAGTCACCCTCTTAAACACAAGTTTACCCACGCAAGTCTGGGAAGCGTCTGGCTCTCGCAAGGGGCCCAAAAGAGACTCAAGGGCACCAGCCATGGCCCCTCCATGTTTTCACCTTCCCCAACCCTCTCCGCCCAGCAGCCCCCATTCGCGGTGCCTCTGCTGTTGCGGCATCTCAGGCTTTTATCCCACACTCTGCAATTAAATTGTAACCTTGTGAAAGTTATTTTTATGTGTCCGTTTGTCTGGGCCACGGGACCCCAATATTTTATTAGAATTATCCTGGCTGTTTCTGCGCATATATTTGTGGATGGGATTTACATTTAAATCGGGGGACTATTAGTAAAGCGGATCCCTGGGCCTTATCCTATCAGGTGAAGGCCCAACTAGAAGAGAAGGCTGGTCTCCCTGGAGCAATAGCCGACTCCAGCAGGCTGCCTGGGGACTTGACCCACACCTTGGGCCCATCCCGTTCTACATACAGCACACTGCTTTCGGACTTGAACTGCAACTCCTTCCTGAGTATCCCGTCTGCTCCTCCCCCAATAGATTTGGAACTTGCCACGTCTCCACAATGTCAGGTGCCAGTTCCTTTCATCTTGCTCTATGCACACACGCATCCCCTCTGGAGGGCCCTCCTGGAAGGGGCCCTTCAAGCTGACCTGGAGCTTGGCTCTGGCTTTGCTCCCCAATGCCTCCCCAGCCCCTCTGGGCTCTACAGTCCCACATCATGACTCAGACCAGCCACTTGCGCCCGGCCAGATGGGACTTATGACCAGGAACAGCGTTAGAACCCTGATCTCTGCCCTGCTCCCCAGTCTGGAAGCTCCCCCTTCTCACCACCTCTCAAGTGCCACCTGTCCCTCTTGTTCCGTTTCAGAACCAGCCTCTGTGCGGCTGCCCCAGCCCCAGCCCCAGGTGACCAGTGTCCTCTGAACGGCCAGAATGACACCTGGTGCTGGCGCCCCTCAGGTTTGGGTGAGGGGCCCCTCCTCGGCTCCGCCCCCCTTCCCACCCCGTCTTCCTCCCAGCACCCTCCCCACGCAACGTGCTCCTGGTTTCGCCTGTTGCCTGCTTCTGCCCACGAGGCTGTAAGTGCCGCGAAGCAGAAAGCTTCGTCTGGGTCAGTCCCTGCTGTACCCTCGACGCCTACGACACTGCCTGGCACCCAGGGGTGACTGACATCATTGCTGTGTGGACACGCCCCCAACTGTTGAGAGTTGCATCTGTACACACCGAGTCAGGCCAGCGGGGTCAGACTCGCAGAGTGGGGATTTGCTGCTGCTGGTGGACAAAAGGCACCGGGAGCCATTCACAGCCAGCTCTGGGGACCCTCCTGTCTGTCTGTGCAGCACAGACAGCTGAAGACAGCGGTGGATCCTTCCCAGAAGGCGCAGCGGGGTGACTGTGCTCCCAGCACCCGTGCGTGGCAAGACCTCGGGGAAGGTCGGGAGCGAGCCCCGCCGTAAACTGTAGCTGTTTGAAGTTTGGTAGCATCAGGCTGCCTGCACGACCTCATCCACGTGCTGCCTGCACGACCTCATCCACGTGCTGCCTGCCCACGTGTGCCGCCGGCGTGGCAGAAACGCCTGGAAGCGCCCCTAGGATAGCAGAGCATGTGCTTGAACGTGCTGCTCTCCAGTCTGGGGACATGATCTGAGCATGTTTCTGCGACAGCAAAACGGAGCCACGGTGTCCAGCTGGCAGGACCGAGGCACGGTGGCGGAGGGGACACGGAGCCCAGCCTGGGCGCCGGCGCTCGGCACAGGGCGTCACCGTCCGCTCCGGTCCTGCCCTGGAGGCTCCCCTGACCTGCCGTGCCCCGTCCGGTCGAGAGCAGCCACGCGGGCCACGTTACCTGCCAGGTCCTTGTAGAGGCCGTCCGCCGGGGCCGCCGCGAGGGTCAGCATGGAGGCGACGCTGCTCTTCACCCGCTCGGAGAGCCCACTCTGTGCAGGAGGACAGTCGCGCTGCCGGCCAGGGCAGGCGCTCGCGGAGGAGCCCCTAGCCCCGCCGGGCGCACGCACGGGCCGCCAAGATCAAAGCCACGTCCAGGGCGGCCCCTGGGAGCAGCCGGACGCCCCCGGGCCACCAGACCAGCATGTGTGCGCCCATCTGGCTCCGCCCCGCTCCTGCCTTGCACAGCCCGGGGGTTAGAGCCTGGCAGGGAATGGGGCTAGTGCAGAGGCTGGACGCCGGGAGAGGGGCAGCCCCGCAGGGGGAAGAGGAAGCACGCCGGTCGCTATTCCACGTCCGGCCACGCAGGACACGCGCCGGGGAGCACCCGTGCTGCAGCACGCCCCACGTGCCTGCCCGGAGCCCACCTGCGTGCTTCCTCCCCGCTGGCTGAGGAAGCTCGAGCCAACCGAACCCATTTCCCTGTCCCGAGCTGTCTGGCCGCCCTTGGGGACAGTGTCCGGGTCTTTCCTCTAGCCCGCCAGAGCCTGGTTTGAACCTGACCTTCTGGCTCCAAGACTCCAGCTTCGTCTCGGACACAAGACCCACAAGCCCAGCCCCTCAGGGCTCCAGTGCCCTGCAGGACCAGGGCGTGGGCACCGGGGTCTTGCCAGGTCACCGCCCACCGAGGCACCAGCGGACTCGGCCCGAGCATGCACCCTGTTTTGGGGGAACTGCCTTCTCGGGCAGCGCAGGCCGGTTTCCACATGGTGGGAGCTGGGAGCTGTGCGTTTGGCCAGTTCTCTGCCCGCGTTTGCAGACGGAAACTAAACTGTCCCCAGCAAAGGAGGCACCTGTAGCCCGTCCCAAGAGGGCGCTGGCTTCTGAGTCCCAAGGGGAGGGGAGGAGCTGGGGGTGGGGGAGCAGAAGCAGGGGGAAGGGTTCAGGAAGTGGCGGGTTTGGGGCTCCGAGGTGGCGTGAAGTGGCAACTTGCCGGGCTGCACAGCGGCTGGGGAGGAACAGCCAGGCCAGGAGGGAGGCAGAAGACTCCGGACCCGGCACAGCCAGGCAGGCCCACAGCATTTGGCCGCAACAAGAACCGACGTGACTCGGGGAGGGGACAGGCCGGGGGCTGGACTCAGGGAGCTCGTGCGGTGTCTTCAGACACAGGCGGCGGAGCCCAGGCCGCTGCCAGGTGGGCACGAGGCCCGCGAGCCCAGCGCGTGTCCTCAGTGACCGGCGTGCGGACACCCACTAGACTGTCAGGGGCAGCGGAAGCCAGGCTCCAGGCCCCGCCCGAGCCCTGCCACTCACTAGCGGGCCTGGGAGCACCCCACTCTGCCTGCCACTCCGTAAGAACAGAGATGGCGCCCGCCTCACGGGCTCGCTGGGACTCAACGCGCTAGCGGAGGTGAGGACTGAGGACCCCGTCACGGTGCCCCCGCGTGCCACCAACAGCTGCTAAGGGGAGACATGGGGGCCTGGGGAGGTCCACTTCCGCGCGCCCTGCCCAAGCAGCGCCGGCACCAGCAGGCCGTGTGGACGAAGAACTTGGGGCGCCCGCCGGCCCCTCCTGCCCCCGTGGGTCCCGGGGAGCCCACCTGGCAGAAGGTATCAGCCCGCTGAGCCAGATGACGCCTCCCAGCCCCTCTGCGCCACTTCCTCCCCGCCCGGGGCCACGGGCTGTGATACCTTCAGCTGCAGGCACTGGTGCTGCATCCTCTCCCGGGCCCTCTCGAACATGCCCTCGGCCACCTGCCGGTCCACCCCGCGCCGGAGGATGTCCTTCATCCGCTCACAGGCCTTTCTGCCAGTGACCTGAGCCGCCTCTGGCACAAACGACAGCAGCTTAACACGCACAGCCAGGGCAGCGCAGAAGCCGGGGGCAGCAGCGGGCCGCGGGACGAGGCGCACACGTCTTCATCTGCCGGCTGTGCCCAGGCTGCTGCGCTCACAGGTGGCACACGGCGTCCTCCCTAACACAGCGTGACGGGAACGCCGGCGCCTGTGGCTGGCGACGTGACTGTGGCTCTAGCACACGTGCGTGTGCGTAAACACGGATGCACACGGACGGCCAGGCGTGGGGAACGACGGGGGCACGCTCTGGGGATTCGCGCCGGGCCATGTCGCGTGGTGGGACGGTCGTGGAGCTGCAAGGGCACAGAGCTACATGCCAGAGCCCCCGCCAGGCTGGCAGAGACCACCACTGTCACGCGGCCCGGCGCTGCCTGGACGCACTTATGTGGCGCTGACTGTATACGCAGACACGTGTACTGTGCGAGTGACATGGCTACCTGCGGCCCCACTCGTTTCTATAAAGACGCCTGTGGGACACCATTCTCCACAGGGTGGAAAATTTAACAATAAAACGAGACAAAACAAAGTCTCAATATCCAGACACTTGCTGTCACTCAGACCCAGTGAGTGCATTAAGCAGCTCACCCAGTTCCAAGCCCTCCCCCAGGGCACCAGAACTGCCCACGAGGAGGGGCTGGCAGGTGAGTCTATGGGCTGACGAACGCAGGAACGGTCTGGGCATTGGAGTTTAAGCAGCCGGCTGCAGCGGGGAGGGAAGCAGGGTCCTCGGCTGCCAGGGCAAAGCGTGGGCCGGAAGGGCTGGAAAACTCGGCCATCATGCAGACCAAGAGAGCAGTGGGCGGAGGGCACGCTGGGGGGCGGGAAGCGAGGCGGGGTACAGAGCCCAGGCAGGCAGCCACCTCCCGGCCCTGTTACCTTCGTAACAGGCCTTCAGGTCGCTCTGGATGGAGGTGGCGAGAGACTCATAGAGCCGCCTCTTCCTCCTGAGGATGTGCCCCTCCAGGCCGCCCAGGATGGCGCTTACCTAGAGGCCAGGGCAACGAAAGGCGTGACCGTCCCTCCCCCAGGGCAGGCCCGGCCCCCTGCAGCTCCCCGGCCCCACCAACTGCCCTGAGTCGCTTGCGGGGGAAGGCAGGTGTGTGCAAGGCGCCAGGTCTTCCAGGTGGGGAGGAGGCCAGACGGCCCAGGCCCCTTCTCCAGAGCGGCCACGTAACTGGGGCCGGCGCCATGAGCGCATAGCTGAGACCCCCCCCATAAATGGCCAGCCCCGTGAGGGCGAGGGAGGGGCCTGCGGTGGTGACTCCGTCCAGAAGGCTAAATGCCCTGAGACGAGGCCGGGGCCTTCGTCCTGCCCGCCATGCGGTGGGCGGGAGATGAGCGGCTGGACCCCTAACCGGAAGCCAGCCTCGGACACCACACCCGTCGACCTGACCCGACTCCAAGCCCCAGAACTGGAGGAAACACCTCTGTGTCCAGGGGATACACTCTATGTCCAGGGGATATACTCTGTGTCTGGGGGATACGCTCTTTGTGTGGGGGATACGCTCTGTGTCTGGGGGATACACTCTGTGTCCGGGGGATACGCATCCTGGCCCTGAGCTGCGTGCAGGCCCAGCGGGGAGCCGGGGAGAAACCCACTCCCCAGACTTACCGCCTCTTCACTTCATGAGGATCTTACCTCCTGGATCAGGAAACTCTTTTTGCAGCGATCATCCTTCCAGCCATTTCTTATCCCGATTTCCGTCATCTTCTCCTGCAGAGAGTGCTTGAAGGCATCGATGTGCGGCATCAGGGCCAAGCCGGTGGGCTTCCCCGCCCTGCAGAAGAAAGCAGCGCGGAGGTTAAGGGGCGGCGGCTCCGGTGGGGCCAGAAGAGACCAGCCGGGTCCTGGGTTGTGTTGAAGGACCGGGAACAAGGTCCACGTCTCTGGCTCCTCCAGTGCGCTGCGCCTTGCCTTGGACCGACAGTCGGCTCAGCAGCGCTCATTTTCCGGCGGCGAGGACAGGTTCGGAGAGGGCGCTGACGTGTCCCGGCCACACAGCAGCCAAGGGCAGAAGCAGGCTCTGCACGTCAGCGTGCCCGACCTCAAAGCACAGTCCTCTACCGCCCCAGCTGCTTCCTCTCGAGACGGTGGGCTTTGGATGACACCTCAACGGTAGGTGAGCAGCAGGGCAGTGAGGAGAAGTTTGCACCCCAAGAGGATCACAAGTGAAGACAGCTTCAGAACACCCCAGGAGAGAGGGGCAGCAGGCACACAGGAGAGGGCGCAGGCTGCACCCCGGCACCTCCCTCCCCGCTGCTGCCTGGGACACTGTCTCTGAATCTCAGCGGGATCCGTGGGGAGGGCACGTGCGAGTGCATGCCAGCTACTTGGCTGTGGCTGCTCCCACCCCTGCCAGGCCGGCGGAGGTGAGGGCTGCTGGGAGACAGTGGGAGAAGGGGAGGCAGCTGGACGCAGGTGGAGTCTCTGCAATGCAGGCCGGGTGTTCACTCCCCCCCACAGTCTCCCACCAAAACACCATGTCCTGGGCTCAGTGCCATCCGGAAAATGTATCCCCGGCTGCACGTGTGAGCTACTTGAGCAATAACGGGACTCATTAGCCGAAAGCGACAGCTCCGCCACACTGCAGGTCACACGGGCAGTCTCTAAGTAACCCAAACAAGGAGGCGTTCGTGTTTTGCCTGAGACTAAGCTCCCCTCCTCGAGCTGCACGCTCTCTGCATGTCCAGATGCAGCGCGCTGACGCAGAGAGCGGCCCGAGGCCTGCAGATGTTCGCCCACGAGGAGGACGCGCAAGGCCCTTTACCTGAAGATGCCTCCGAACACAGGGTCGATCTGGTCGTAGATGGGCTGGGTGAGGGCCTCGTTCAGGTCGATCCTGGCGAGCGTGCGGGAGGCGTAGACGCCGTTTTTCAGGCACACGGCCTTCAGGGTCTGGTGGAAGCCCTGGTTTCCTCTGCTCCTCTGGGCAGTGACACCGCAGTGGCGTCAGGCGGCGTCACTGCACGGTGCTCAAACCCCCCTGCCTTTAGCCAAAGGCTGTTACTGAGACTCCAGGGAAGGAAGACAGGCCGCGCTGGCCTTTAAAGGTGCGGCTGAGTCCTCTGTGGGGGCCCCTCTCTGTTGATGGGCACTGCGGTGACAGCCCCGCAGGTGACATTAACAGGTACCGGGGTGACAGCCCCGCAGGTGACACTATCAGGTACCGCGGTGACAACCCCGCAGGTGACACTAACAGGTGCCACGGTGACAGCCCCGCAGGTGACACTAATAGGTACCGCGGTGACAGCCCCGCAGGTGCCACAACAAAGCAGCACAGTACAGCGCCAGGAGGGCCCGGAGCAGGTTCTCGGTGATTCCAGCAGACAGGCAAGTAGAGTCCTGGAGCCCTCAGCGGCTGTTTAGGCTTTTACTGCTCTCTATGTCAAAGTTGACCAGGCACACGGCAAGCGGGGGTGCCGAGAGCCTGCTGGCCCCCTGGCTCCGGCGCATCTCCCATCTCGGGGCTCTGGCCTCTCCTGTCTCTACTGCTGCTGCTGCTTCTGTCTTTCTCCCTGTCTCTCTCCTCCCTCCTCTCTGCTCTCTCTTTCTGCTGGCGTCCTCGTGACACTGCCCTGCACGCCCCTGTCTCGGCCCAGGTGTGCCCACCTGCACACGCCCACACCCCGCTCCACATGCGACCGTCAGCTGCATGCAGGACACAGGTGTCCGCCGTCACCCCCGTGGCGGGAGGGAGGAGAAGCCTGGCCACTTCTCACCGGCCCCGCACCATGACACACGAACCTCCTGTCCCCCTGCGCTTCGCAGCCCCAGAAGCCCCTTACAGGCAGGTGCACGCATGCAGTAAGTGCGAAGGGCGCATCGAGCGAGAGGCTACAAGATGATGTGCCGAGCCATCTCACCGACACAGCAGCCCCACGATGGGGGCAGGGCGAGGCTGAGCACCCCCATTTGCAGAGGAAAATCCCAATCGGCCTGAACAGGCCAGGGCCTCGTGCAGGCCGCACAGGGCACCAGCGGGGCTGCACCCCATAGCACGTCCTCGGATTCTCCCCCGAGCTCGGCTGCACCCGAGCCACGCACCCTTTCCTGGGTCCCAGCCGCACAGCGCTAGCCCTCTCTCGGCGCTCTCCCGTGGGCAGCTTCCACGCGTTCCTGCTCTCTAGCTCTGTGCTGCTTTCAAAAGCGACGGAGGAAGAGCGAGACTGCGATCAGGCGGACCTCGCCAAGCCAGGGCCGTCGCTGAGCAGGGTCACTCACCGCCAGGCAGGCCCCGAGGATGCGTCGGTAGGAGGCCCTGGCGAGCCTGACGCCGTCCTGCAGCGGCTGCTGGAGGTGGGAGAAGCACTGGTCCACGGCCCTCTCCAGACGCTGGACCTCCTCGTCCACGAACCTCCGCAGGCAGCTCAGGTGCGAGTGCTCACTCTAGGGATGAGGCCAGAGGAGCATGAGGCTGCCCGCCCAGACGCCACCCGCACGCAGCTTTCTGTGCGCCGGCCCCACGCAGCCCGAGCTTAGGCGCCTCAGACGCCAGGGCAACCCAGCAACGCGCGCTCGGCGCACAGACCTCCTCAGGCTTCGTGGGCCTGCGGACGCATGCTCCTGCAGACCACCCGGGCTGTTTGGGAGGGGAGGGTAATTATGCCCCCAAGTCCAGCGGCTATGGAAACAGATTTTTCCAATGACATCGGAGTGAACGAAGATTAATGAGCTTTGCACAAAGCAGTTGAGGCCAGTGCTTCTCGGTGTTTAATGTGCAAACGCACCACGGGGAGAGGTTTGCTAGAATCTTCGGTGCTGGGGGTGTGCATTTCTAGCCAGCACCCAGGGGTGCTGATCTTCTGGGTCCTGCAAAAATGAAGATGGGGGCCCTCTTCAAAGGAAAAAGTAATCTGGGAGAAAAATATCTTCAAATCCAGTTGACCCCTGAACAAAGTGTGGGAGCCAACCGAGCCACAGTCAAAAACCTTAAAAAAAAAACTTACCAAAAAAGATCAGTCGCGCACATTTTTAGGTTTGACTCTTTTCAGAGTGCAGAGGCACTGACGAGAGTCTTGCCTTCCAACTTTCTATCAAAGAGCTAAGACCAAGACCGCCATCTGAGGCCAAGGAATGCTGCGGAGGGTACTGGCAGTCTCTCTGGGGGCCAACCAGGGCGCCGACCAGCCCCCGCGGTGGTCTCCGGCGCCGAGCCCGCCGGGCCTGGCCCCTCCGCGGAGGCGAGCATGCGGCAGGCGCTCGAGTCTGATTGCAAAGTGCCTTGACCTCGTGTTTATAAAATAAGCCAACCACACACGGCACCACATCTGATTCCTTTTCCGTCTGCGCGTCCAAAGGCAATCTTTTGCTGGGCAAAGAGCAGCGCTCACCCTGGAGAGCTTTTTCGGGAAATCAGAAGGTCAAACCCTTCCCCAGCATCTCAGAGGACAAAAGTCCAATTAGAAAAGCTCAGATTCCGGGAGGGTTTTTTTCTCCTCTCGCAGAATGAGACCAAATCAGGGCCTAAGAAACGGGACGGAAGAGAATGAACTCTGCTCTGTCACTTCTCGCAGACTTCCCCGAGGTGGGGTCTGGCCCACGCTGAGCAGCCTAGCTGCTGCGGGCCAGCGGACCTCTCCCACGGAACTGGGATCCGTGCCAGGCCAGCCCGAGGTCCCGTTCCCACGCCTGGGGACCCCTTCAGCCCCCCGCTCGTCTGGCACCCCTCCCAGCCCTTCCCTCGTCTGTGTGTCAGCGGCTTCCGTGCACGTGTGATGGCGAAAGCAAGTGTGGAAGAGGCACGGAGCAAGCAGAAGCGCGCCACGGAGTGCTCCCGGGAGTGGGAACAGCCATGATGCGTTTTTGCTTGCAAATACGCCGTGGCTTTTCCGACCACCCACTATCTCGTGGAGTCGGCCACTGCTCTTCAGGGACTTGACGGTAGGCAGGGGTGGGGGATTATGGTGAAAACGGGGGAGCCTTCCCAGGGCCCTAGTGGAGGCCATGCTGGGGCGGGCCAGCCGTGGGGTGCAGCCAGAGCATCCGTGTCATTCTCTGGCGCACATACCTGGTTGTCTCTGGCAACCCCGAGTTGGACACGTGGGCGCAGAGGTTAGCGGAGCTGCAGGTTATTGGCCGAGATCCTGCCGCGCGGGGCCAATCTTTACCCAAGCTGTTGCCGAGCTCCCTGGGCTGTTACTGGCCATGGCAGTCAGTTCCCCAAGACTGCCGTAGGGTAGGTGGGCTGCTGGTGGGGAGCGCGGGGTCGGGCACCCCAGGCAAGGTGCGGTGAGTTAGGGGTCAGAGTTGGTTTTATAGATGTCCTGTCTACCTGCAGGGACTGACAGAACCTCACAAAGAAGCAACGCGGTTGGCGAATGATTCAGCAGCAGATTTTTCTCCAAAACTCTCCTAAGCCTCTACTGGAGCCACTTACCCCTTTTATTCTAGGGTAAAAGGAAAACTGTCCACCAGAGAGAGAACCATCTCCATAGCTATGTGAAAGTGACTGGCGGGGCCTCCCTGGGGGTGCAGGGCTTAAGCACCGAACTACAAAGCGTCCGCAGCCACTGCAGCGAGAGCTCGATCCCCCGCCAGGGAGGGACCCATAGACCTCCAGAGCAGTAGACCTCTCCTGTCTCCCCGCTGCTCCCCTCAGCAGTGGATTTCAGTCCATCTGCCTTTTCTGCTCCCCGGTCTGTCTCTGGTGGATCCTCTCACCCTCACACCTCTGGCCTGTGTCCCAGCTCTTGTATGCATAAATAGTCTTTTTTTAAAAGTCACTGGCAGCAGGTCACTCAGGCTGGCATTCTAGACCCGCGAAGAGAAACACCTAAACCCTACGCTGCAAACCGCCCCGGTTTCCTTCCGCTCCCTGGTGACTGCCCCCTCGGGCTGAGCTCTGAGAGGCGATTCCTTGCCCTGACCACATAACCGCGCCCCAGGAGAACCCAGAAGGCCCTGCCACCCGCCAGCAGCAAGTAAACACAGCCTCCCAGGTGGGTCTCGGGGGCCGCCCGTGGCAGAGGCCCGCCCTTGCCTCTCCCTGGGCACCCGTCTGTCCCGGGAGAGCTCACTCCTGCCTGTCTAGCTCAGGGACAGCCCTCTCCAGCTCTGCTTAGCACTTGCCTCTGATTTGAAACGCAGAGACATCCCAAGTGCATCTGCTAACTCAGTCGGAGGGAAGGTGGGTCGTGCCCGTTCACGGGCGCCGGGGGCCCCAGGTCCGGGCTGCCCTACCGGTGGGGTGTCCGCGGAACTGAAGCTGTCGGTGAGGAGCAGCAAGCCGAAGGCCTCGGTCACGTACGTGGTCACCCTCCTTCTCTTCTGGTCCAACAGCCTCTTCCTGATCGTTTCTCTTAACTTGGGGATCTCTGGAATTCACAGGAGCACAAGTTTACGAGGCCAGAGTCCAAAGTCAAGAGAACTTGTGAAAACGGACGGAGCGAGGTGGCCGAGCGAAGTGGCTACGCTTAAGGTCCGACGGGGGCGGGCACCTCTCTCGGACAGTCCCCCTCGTCTGGCATCATCGGGGCTGAACAGGGCGCCGGTGGACGTGAATTTCTGCAGCAAAAATTCTGCGTGGAAGCTGCGTGGAAACGCGAGCACCTAGAACAGGGCTCCTCCCTTACATCGGTACTCACCTGGGTTGTGCGACCCAATATGCTCTGTGTCTGAAGACTCAGCTCTTGAGTCCTCCTAGATCTTTCTCTCTGCACCAAGTAACCCTCCATTTCAAAATGACTCAGGCGCGCCATCGCAAGGAACCGAGTGGGGTTCCAGACGAGAACCTTCTCTTGCTCTACCACCCTGTGAGTCAGAGCAGGGTCCTCCTGCCCTCCCCACGCCCCCTGTAAGAGGCATGTTTTCTGGACCACGCCTTCACCTGTGCCGTGTCCGTGTTCTCTGAACCCACGAGACAGTCCCCAGCTTGGGAACACTTCATACCATCACGCCCTCCCCATGCGTGCGCGCTAGCGAAAGGTGGCCGCTTTGAACCCACTTGAAGTCAGGCCAGCGTCCGGCCAGGCCCCTGAGCCAGCTCTAGCGAGGACGGGCCACCGGGTCCTGGTCCTCTGAGCCGCGGTCCCACCGGCCCTCGCGTGCCCCCAGTGCATTCTCGCTGAGCGTTTCGCACGGGGCTTGGTGTTTGCTCCCTGTCTGGGTTTTAGGTTCTCGAATCAGGGGCTCTGTGGTCTCCTCGCCCCTCTGCAGCAGGACAGTCGCTCCTCTGGCTGTGCTCCTGCTCCTGGAGCTGGGGGTGAGGACCCCCAAGCCAGAAGCGGATGCAGGACGACCCCATCACTGCCTGCCCTTTGCGAGCGACGATAATTTTGGAGGAGAGAGGAACTGAGGTCTGGGCACCGAACAAGACAGAGAGAAGAGCAGACGCATTTGCTGAGTGCTCCAGGGCCCGTGGCGAGAGGCAGCACGGCTCCTGGTGCCGCAGGGGGGGACCTGGAGTGCCTCCGTAATCGTGAGCCCTCTAGGGATGGAGAGAAACGCGGACACGAGTTACCTGTCTCCTCCTCGCTGAGGAGAGCCCGCTGCCAGTACTCCTGGGCGCTGACCGTGTACACCAGCGGGGAGGCGTCCAGGGCCTTGGAGTCGGCGGGCAGTTTCGCCTGCGCGAGAGAGGCACACCCTCAATCACGGCCAAGGAGATGGCGCGGGCGCCAGAGGCGCGGCGAGTCACCTGCGTCTGCAAGAGCCCCGCGGGAGCCCCACGGGAGCAGAGCTCTGGACACCGGGAACCCTCGGTGCCCGCCTTGCCAGGGGGACAGACTGAGGGGGACCTGCTCCGGGAGTGAAACAAACCAGCGCTAGAAGGGAGTGGGAAGAGGCTGTGTTCAGAGGTTCCAAGCCAGGGCAACCAGGGCCCGGTGTGGGGACAAGAAGCACGTCTGACAATGACGTGCAGCCCCCGAGCAGCCTACGCAACCGAGTATTTACACCACGGCAATTGGCAGCTGCTCTGGACTTCCTGCGTTTGTTTGTTTATTTATTTTAGTAGAGTGGATGGCTGAGCATTCAGCAGCCCCACACAGCACGAAGCTGGCGCAGGTGCCATGAAAGTGCAAGTTGCTTGGCTGGCTGCTGAATGAGGAAGCACACACTAAATGTCGAGTGATGTTTAGGCAGAGGGTGGTTTTCAAAGTCAAGAAATTAAGGATCCTATGAGAACGTCTTGGTCTGTGGCCAGAAAACACGGCCACAAACAAAACTACAAAGCGGTGTTCGGC
Organism: Galemys pyrenaicus; assembly: GCA_019455555.1. NCBI lineage: Eukaryota > Metazoa > Chordata > Mammalia > Eulipotyphla > Talpidae > Galemys > Galemys pyrenaicus. The sequence continues at coordinate 1,919,988 of JAGFMF010012163.1, read as the reverse complement.
AGCTGTCATTCTTCCACTGCAAAGAAAAGAGAAAGTCGTGTAGAGTGTGCACGTGCGTGTGTGTGGTTTGGGCCGGGGAGGAGGAAGACATGGAGAACGTCCGCCTCTTTCTCGCCCCGATCACACAGGCCCAGGAGAGCTCTGAGCGGTCACTGAGAGACTGAGGGGCCAAGCTCCGGGAGGATGAATGTTAAGGCTGGAGCTGAGATGCGGGGGGGGGTTCCCGGGACCCCCACTGCACACCACACACATAACGTCCCAGGCAAAGTTGTCAAAAACAATTACCAAGGGTTTTCATCCCTCCTGATAGAATTTTGACTCTAGGAAAAGGCTTCTAGAAAGCTGAAACTATTTTCTGCCAGGACATAAAAGTAACATGCGATTAGATTTAAGCAGTTTTAAACACTCAAGAAAGGAGAGAACCTGGCTGTGTCTGGGTGTCGGCGTGCTTTAAAGCCTCGCTCTCAAATTTGTAGGTGCTTACTGCAAAATATTGGACATCAGTTAACACGAAAGCTTGTCACCACAGGGACACTTCCTACAGTGTCGATGAAGTGACTCTTGTCATTTGCACATCCTGGCTGAACATTACTGTAAAGGTGGTAGAAGTGTCACAGCTGGTGATAGGACCCGAGAGCTAAGCAGATGCTCAGCAAATTATCCTTAGAAAGGTTAGTCTCCGACACACACATGGGGCCCGCCCTGGCAACACAGGGCGTCCTCACTTAACATTGACCTAGGGTCCTTGGAGATTCATATGTGGGATATAAAGACACCAAGCAAAGCAACCACTAAGTGGAGCGACAAAGCCGGGTTCTCAAATACCGTCGTTTTCACTTACTATCAGGCAGGCTTTCCTTGTTTTGTTTTTCTCATCAACATCATAACAAACCGATGTGGAATGAGGACCTGCTATATTCAACTTCTGCCTTGTATTTTCTATGACCTAAAATTAATTTTGCTCCCCATATCATCAAGACTTCACAATAACTCGTAGTCACAGCGACATCTGCCCACGGGAGGCGGAGGCGCGCAAACCTCACAGCGCTGGACCTTCACGGTCAGAACCGGTCAGCCTGCCGCCACCTTCCCAGCCCCGGCTCCTACACACCGACCCGCCCATCTATTGTCAATAGTGTAATTGTGAATTGTGCACTGAGGTATTTTTTGTCTCAGTTCCAAAGACATTACAATAAAATGCTCATAAAAGGCATCAAATCCTCACGCCAGCGGGAACAATTCAAGAGAATAAGAATAGCTTTCCTGAGTTACTGCCTCATTAGAAACAGCTCGCAGAACTGCTCGGGAGAAGCCCTTGGCTCCAGTGTGAAATCTGATGACGCTGGACTCCAACAAAAGCTTTGAAACTTGGGACTCCAGGTTGTGCAACAGCCATTTTCTGCATCAACACCACTGAAGTCAAACTACAGAAAGCAGTCGCCCGGGGAACTGGACACCGGCCACGGTTTCATTGTGCAACCAGCTCTGAAGATTTAGTTTCCACAAAACCACATCATCGATCACAGTGCTGACTCTATTATCACTTCTGTTGTTTGGCCTGTGTCTTATCTTAAAATTGGTTCCAGGGGTTTTGCTAGCTAGGGCTTTTACACATTTTTTAAAATCAATGTAACATTGATTTATAACATTACATAAGTTTCAGGTGAATGGAGTTCTAATTGGACACCTGAACCCACTCTCTCATGCTCCCCCTGCAAAGTGGTTTCCATGGTTTCAGTTTTACTTGTATACACTACAATAGGGAGGAGTATTATGTTAACGCCCAGTTTATTGACAGAGTAACAAAAATAACTAAAGAAAATACCAAGGTTCCCATACAACAATGACTCAAACTTGGAAAATTCAGCTGTGTCCTCAACCTCCGCACGCAGGCCCTGCAGAGATGCTCAGAGATGCTCAGACCCGGCATCGCTCACCAAACAAAGCGGCCTCCCCAGCCAGCTTCTCTCCTCTGCCTCGGTGCCTTCTCTCTCCTTCCTCACCCGCTGCAGACTACTGGGCCTTTATAGCTCTTCTCAGGAGACCAAGTTCCCTGGCCCACATTCCTCCAGCTGCCAGTGTGACTGGCAGCCTCCACTTGAGTCCTCACGTGCCCGGCTTCCTCTGGCCACATACATCTTCACTGTGTGGGGCTCGCTCCCTCCACCTGGACGTACGTCTCAGGAGACCACGCACTCATTCAATCCCGCCAACCATCGCAGGAGGAACATATCACGATTGCCCTTTTTCACAGATGAGGAAGTGGAGGCTCAGAGAAGTACAGGAACTTGCCTAAGGTCACGTAGTATTGACCAGTAGAGCTAAGTCTTTAGAGTCTCTAAAGCTTTGCCCTTGTTTACTACACTGGACCAAATAGACTTTTGTTTCTCAAAAATCTGAGTGATGAAATGACAGAAGAGTGGCTTATGAAGTTGCGGTATTTATACCTGATGGAATATTACTCAGCCATAAAAAAGATGAATCTTGCCATCTGTAACAACATGGGACTGGAGGGGATGATGCTAAGGGAAGTAAGTCAGGAGAAAGACAAATACTGGATGGTTTCACTCATATGTGGACTATAAAGACACAAAGCAAAGGAACAGACAAAAACCAACCCTGGAAATTTGTAGAACTGAGGTTACTAGAAGGGGCAAGTGGGATGGGGATCGACGGGGTTAGGGCTCAGTGAACCAGGGTGAAGAATGTGGGTGCTTGGTGGTGGGTGGGGGTGGTAACAGACTGGAAGGGGCACGAGCCCACGGCCTGACTCATACACAGTGTGGTAAACCAATGTCACCACGATTAAAAATGATACAATTAAAAAATAAAAGCCAATCCGAGTGGTTGAAATGCAGAAAAATGCACACGGGTCTGTTAACTCACCTTTAGCTTTTCCTTGAGAATTTTACTCCTCTGTAGTTTTATCGTTTCATTTCTTTCTAACACAGCCTCTCGCTTCCTAGGAATGGCTTGCTAGATAATGAAAAAATAAATTAAAGTCACGGCAAAGGGCTGAGGCGCCACCACCTCCTCGCCGTGGGCTGCCAAAGGGGCGGGTGTTCATTACAGAGCTGTCACCGTACGGAGGCATTATTTAAACACCTTGCCCACAACACGTCCGACATCATCGAGACACGGACGCTCCATTCACGTGGTTTTTCGCATGTGACTTGCACGTCAACAAAACTAAGACGTAAATACTTACATGTCCCACTTTTCTTTCCCTGAAATGAAATCAGAAAAGTGTGACAATTACTTACACGTGATGGACGCGCCATGGACACTTCTGCTGGCCGGGAGCCAGTGCCAGTGGTCAGCCCTGGAGGCCTCCCCCGAGCTCTTTCTGGGACCCGGGTGCTCTCCCTTCCGACCCGCCTCCAGGGCTTGTGGGAAGTCTCGCTCCTCGGTGGCTCTGAGTCCTCAGCCTGGCTCCTCACGCAGCCCCGTCACCGAGGGCACCTGGCACTTCGCTGTTCCTCCCAGGACCTGAAACCCCCCTCCAGAGGTCGTGACCTTGGACAGGGATGCACGTGCATCCCCATCGCAGCGCCCAGGACACGTTTGCTTCATTCGACTGGACTCTGACAGCCGGGGCAGGCACGGGAAAGGGGGCGCTGGAGACAGGATGCGGCTGTGGGATTTGGGGGTGCCACTCCAAGGTTGACCACAGGTCCGCAAGTTAGGGGGCAGCCTTAGCTGTCCGTCTTGGTGACCACCAGGGCCATGCCGAGGAGGGTCTGTTGCTTGTGGGAGCTGGAGACAGCGGTGGGAGGAGATGCCGGAGCAGCAGGCAAGGGCCCAGCGGCTCTCCTAGAGCTGAGACAGCCCGGCCCAAAGCCAACCCACTGCGCGTGTCCCCGCTGCCGGCCCTGGGGCTCGTCACCCTTGCACTGTAGTGTCCCGCCAGGGAGGGTGAGTTACGGTCCTCTGGCTGCAGGGGGCGAGATCTAGGTGGGAATCCACGTATGTTCCTACCCAGCAAGATCCAGCATGCCCTGCCATGAGTTTCTGTAGACTAGGACTCTGTTAGAAAACCTTTCCTTTGGCCCAGGTTCTAGAACTTGGCAAGCCTTGCTACAGCTTTAAAGTTCCAGAAGTAGACAAATCAGAAGCCAACCTTCTCCTTCCATGCCAACCATGCCAGAGGCACAGAAAGGGCCTTGAGCTATGGGGTGTCTACACTTTCCATATCGGGGGGCGGGGAAGCGGTGGGTAGGACGATCACACTGCCCAACAGCAGGCGGTGCTACCTGCACCCCAGCCCCGTGTGTGGCACCCCCACAACCCCTGAGAGTTCAGCCTATGGGGTATTAGAGAGTTTCCCTGAAAGGAAAACCCCAGAATCTAGCAGATTCAGGAAGCAATCCACCCTCGGACCTGATGTCCCAGGACGTCACCCACATTTCTCCTGCACCCAGCAGCCATTTCCCTAAGTCCTCCACGCCCACGGTGTCGGGCTCAAAGCTCTGTGGCTACTGACCCGCACCCCCGCCGGCCCAGACGCACCTTAGATATTCCGGCAGGTGCAGTTTGTCCGTCTTGGTGACCACCAGGGCCACGTCGCTGCAGAAACCGCGCTGGCAGGCCTTGATGCTCTCGTGCAGAAGGGCTTCGTGGGCTCTTCCCCCGGAAACTCTTTCAATGTCGCTGACCACCCAGATCACGGAGCACTTGTCGATGGTCTGCAAAACACAACCACACATGTCCAAGAACAGAGGACTCCGCGGCGTCGGGGCAGGACGTCTTCAGCATCCGGGGCCCTGTGCTCCGCGGTGTTGCTCATGCCAGCCCCACCTCTCCCCGCACGCACCAGCTCGCTGAGTGGCGTGCAGATGCTCAGACACACTCTCTATGTCTCAGGGCCTTTGCACGTGCCACAGCCTCTGCGTGATCTCACCTGCCCTTCAAGATTCTGCTAAAAGCGGGAGGAGCTGACCATCCCTCTTGGCATCCTGCAGCACCTGGACTCACCCGTCAGAGCATCTCTCATTCAAGTACCGTGTGGGGGCAGTCCTCTTTCCCCAGCCCCCACCCAGATTGGGGCTGTACCTTTCAGCTTGGAATCCACATCACCTCAAGCATAGCTTTTGGCCCACAGTAGAGACTTCATAGATGTTTATGGCATTAGCCATTGATAGAATTCAAGAAATCAGACCTGCAGTCCTAAATCCAGCACTGGCTTGTTTTACCTCAGTTGTCCTTTAGGGAAAATTATTGTTTATCCCGAACTAGTTCTGGTGGAGCATCTACCCCAAAGCTATCACCACAGGGCATCACATTCATGTTCGGCTGCCTGGGATATTCAGCACGCCGCCACCAAGTGGCAGCAGGGAGTCAGAGACCATATGATTCACACCGCAAAGTTCAACGAACATGAAATTACAACTTATATATCGAAAGCATAAATAGTATTTTAATAATGTGCCACTTTCATGTATTGTGCAAACCATCATGTGTTGCCTGTGAACTTTCTGTACTTTTTTTTACTCATCTCTCTCCATATAAGTGAAAAGTTGGTCTAAGTCAGGGATTGAGCTGATTTGTGGTTCCTCAAAACAATGCTTTGCACATAAGGCTATGAGGAATTTGTGCCCTGCTAATTAAATCATTATAGTTGACCCTTGAAAACACAGGTTTGAGCTGGGAAGATTGACTTCTACATGACTTGCTTGTTAACCAAGCAGACTTACAGCATAGATCCTTACAGTCCGATACTGTAAAATTCAGAACGCTGACGAGGGGGGATGCCTCTAACTGGCATTTTTTCTTTTTTTGCTTTTACCAATGATGGATAATCAGTGGTGATTCTGCCTAGAGGGCACGTAGCGACCCCTGGAGACCTTTTTAATTGTCACAGCACATCTGGGGAGTGGCCTAGGAGGCCACAGAGCAGACCGCACGGCCCCAGTGCACCCCGAGACAGAGTATCTGGCCCCAGGCGCCGGCGGTGTGGAGGCTGAGGCGCCCGGTTCTCTGCAGTGGGCGTCAGACCTGTTTCCAGCAGCGGGTCCTTTTCAAGCGAAACCTTGGAAGCACCCCACTGACAAGCCTGAGCTCGAAGACTAAAACGCTCCTGCTGGGTGACAGGGGTCTGGGGCTCGGAGCCCCCTCCGCTCAGCACCCCACGTTCTGTGCACGAGTCTCTCGGCTTCTCGGGCCTGTCCCCACTCTGCCCGGCCGTGGCCCCCTCGCCCAGTCTGTCCTGCTTCCTCTGCCGGTCACGGCATCCCATCCTGGCCCTGCAGCCACATCAGGCTCTGCCTCCACCCCCAGGCCTGCCTCGCGGTCCTCCCTGCCCAGTTTCCCCCTCACCGCCCCAGGCCCAGGACATTGGAGGCAGACAGTCTAACTCCCAAGAGGCCCTCAGTGAGGGCAGAGCGTTCTTTGCTGCTTGGGAAAGGGGGTCGGGGGTGCGGGGGGTGGGGGGGGACAGGGGCACTGAGGGAGCAGACAGGAGTCTGGAGAATCACCTTCTTCCACATCTCGTCCCTCTTGCTGTTGAAGTCGCCAGTGCCCGGGATATCCACCAGCACGACCCCTTCTGGGATCAGCTCTGACTTGGGCAGCGTCACCTCCACGTACTTGATCAGGGGCCAGAGCTGCGTCTCCGTCTCCGTCTCCACGCGCTGCCCCTCCCAGCCTGTCGGCCGAGTCCGGATATAAGGGTCCAGCTTGAGCGACAGCTCTCCTGCCTGAGAGAGAGGAGGGATCACGGCCCATCCCAGACCCCAGCGGCCGAGGGGCCCTGGGTCCACAGGAGGCAGCGCCGGGCAGCCGCCTGCACCGGTCTGCACAGACCTGGGCCGTGACTGTCCGCTGGGACTGCTGCACAGGGCTTGTCGAGGGCGTTAGCGGGAAAGCTGCCACTTCCCAGTGAAGGGGAGGCGTGTGGGCGGCCCCTCTGGACATCTAGCACCGCCACCGCGACGAGACGGCCGAGGCAGCGCGCTGGGGAGAGCAGGGTCCCAGGCCGGAGCAGTGTCCACCGCTCGGCCCCCACGCAGCCCTCACCTAACCGCCTCCTGACGTCTCACTGAGAAAGTGAGCAAGAGCGGCTTGCTTAAACCACTTCACGCAGTGCACGTAAGTTGCATCTTTCCCCCATCTGCAACCAGAAGAGCCCTAAGTAGCCTCAGTAACTGGTCCCTCCTGTGCACAAATCTCCCCGTTCGGCGTGAACATGCCCATTTGCAGCCGTCAGCGACAGAGCTAAGTGGTCATGGTCGCTGCTGGACTGGGCAGCTGCCTGTAGCAGGAAAGGCGCTGTCCCTCGAGTGGCTCCACCGTAACGCTGGATGGAACCAAGTACCCAGTCACCTCTTCGGCCTTGAGGGTGATGACTCTGCTGGCGGGGACCTTCTCCTTGGGCTTCGCCCGCAGCAGCTCCTTGTAGCTCCTCCTCTCGGCCCCGTGACCGTAAAGCGCCTGCAGCTTGCAGCGGGCATCCTCGGCCGCGTCGTCCCGGCCCCACGCCTCCTCCTCCTCCTCCTCTCCGCCCGGCTCCTCCGTCCCGTGCAGGAACCGAGTCAGCTGCCTCAGTTCCTCCTTCCACTCCTGCCGGGGCAGAGCAAGGCAGGCGCCTCAGACACAGGTATGGAGCCAGGATGGTAGGCCCGTCCCTGCAGGGAGGAGGGGGCCTCCGGAACCAGGACCTTCCATCACCAACCCCGACCCCCGTCTTCGCAGACAAAGAGACCGAGCCCAGGAAGGAAGGGGCTTCTCAGCGCCCACACATGCGCCCAGCTGGTTCTCCGGAGCTTTCTCAAGCCCATGCTCTTCATCCGACAAAGCGTGAGCTGTGCTTGCAGCGTTATAACCCCAACCTCTAGGAGAGAGGGAGCAGGGGAGGGAGAGAGGGCAGGAGAAAGGAAAGGCGGGAGGGCGGGAAGCCGGCAGAGAAGGAGCAGGGGAGCAACGGAGGCAGGTGGGCGGCGCACCTGGTCGGAGAGCAGGTGGATTCTGGCCTCGTACTGCTCGCGGCAGCCCGAGCTGACCTGCACGATGCAGGAGGTGCAGCTGCTCTCCCCCGACACGGGCAGGAACATCTCCTGCTGGATGATGGCGTTGATCAGAGAGCTCTTCCCAGCCCCCGTGCTGCCAAACAGCCCAATGTAGATCGGGTCCAGCGACGGCTGTTCAATCAAGGCGAGAAGCCTGTTGCTGCATCAGGTTTTAAACGCACATTGTCAGGGTCGGGAAACAGGGAGGGGACACCGGCCAGATACTAGGGCACGGCGCTCCTCCTGCTGAGCCGCTGCGGTGCCAGTGCCCGCAGCGCCCGCACGTCGTCACAGAGCTGTCAGGGTCCGAGAGACAAGGGTGCACTGGGCCGTGGAGTTCCCTGCACAGACTGTCTCCACCCAGGCCCGCGCGTGTGTTCTGTGCAAACGCCACCATCCTGGCTCTGCAAACAGAATGTACGCAGTTGGCCGGGTGCTGTCCCGAGCGGCACCGGTCTCAGAGCGGAGGGCCGCGCCCAGGCGAGCTCCATGCAGCCAGTGCCCCAAGCTCAGCCACCGCCCCGCTCGGGTCTGCCACCCACCGACGGGGAGACTTGTGGGCTTGGCGTCTCTGAGCCTCAGCTCCAGTGAAACGGGTGATGCTAAAAACTCCCGCTTTACAGAGGTATCGGGACGAGTGAATGAATGAACTCTGACACAGGTAAGGCGGTTAGCAGATCACCTGCTAACAGTGAACAGCAACAGGCAGCAATAACCACGTGGCCTGTAGGGGTGGAAACTCTCAGTCTTTAAAAAAAATACATCTGGGCCTCCCTGGTGGCGCAGTGGGCTGAGTGCTGCACTGTGAAGCATCCGCGGCACTGCAGCAAGAGTTTGATCTTCAGCCAAGGAGGGGACCCACAGGGCGCAGCAGACCTCTCCTGCCTCCCCGCTGCTCCCCTCAGCAGTGTGTTTCTGTCCATCTGCCTGTTCTGCTCCCCGCTCTGTCTCTGGCGAACCCTCTCAGCCCCGCGCCTCTGACCTGTGCCCCAATGCTTGTGTGCATAAATAAATAAAATCCTTTAAAAATGCATTTGTGTGTATATTTCCATATGCATGGGTCTGTTTATCTTGTGTCTGGCCACCTAGCTCAATTATCTTATCAATTCTTGTAGAAGATTTATCTTTTTCTCCACCACCATCCCCCTTTATCCCTTTCTCCTCCCAGCCTCCCTCATACCCCTCACTTTGGGCACATTATTTTTAATATTGTATTATCTAAAATAAAGAGCAGCCGAGAAAGAAGAACTGTTAAAACAGCAGTTCACATGAAATTCTAGTGGCAACAGTAGCTAACGTGGATGAAGAAACTCACTGTTTTTTCCTTAGTGTTTTACTTTACCAAATACGAGGGTGAGTTTTAGTTGAACCGAATTTGTATTTGATCTCTATTTACACGTTTCCGAGACGCAGAAATTCCAGGGGTTGGCTGTGTCCCTCTGACTCGCCCTCCTGCACATCACCCCCTCTAGCTCCCACCCTCTCGGGAGAGTGCAGCTCTCCCCTTCTGGCTGAGCAGCAAGGGGCCCACAGCTCCCCCTCCGGCCCCCTCTGCTCGGCCACTTCAGGCCTTGGCCTCCCCTGCTCCGACTCTAACGGATGATTCCCTCCCACTGCCAGAGAAAAGCGTGCAGGCCGCTCCCACAGGCCGGTCCGTGACTACGAGGATGAGGACAGCCCATCCCTGCAGGCCTGTGCTTGCTTCTGCCTGTTGCTCACACCGTGACACGGCAGCTGGCAGGTGTCCCCGGGGGAGGGCATCGGCACCTGGGAGGGATGTGCAGGTGGGAGGACGGGGAGCTGGGCCTCACATGAGGTACTTGACGCCGCTGGGGATGCTGTCGTCCAGGAAGACGGACTGGATGAGCTTCTGGTAGGTGCTGCTCAGCACCCGCCTGGTCCGGGACTCCAGCTTCTCATCTGAAACCAGAGAGACGGGGCATCTGCCGGGGCAGCACGCCGCCACCACAGCTGGGCCTGCCCGCTACTGCAGAGAGGAGAAGGAACGGACTAAAAGGTCCATTGAACCAAAGAGCAACTTCTCTGGCACGAGAGACAACTGCCTGTCGGGGCAACAGTGACTGATGGACAAACCGCCAGAGCCAGCTGCCTGAGACTCCTGCAGCAAAGCCTGTGCTCTGCCAGGAGCTTTGGCCCTTCTAGAATCTTCTCTCCTATGGCCATAAAGGGGAAACGTGCAAGGACATCACATAAACGTCCACTCGCGCCCAACCATCTTCACAGTCCTTGCTTGCAGCAGGAAGAGACCGTTCTGATAACATCGCTGAGACACAGAGACTCGGAGAGACGCCGTGCCCGTCTCCAGGGATCCAGGGAGTCCGTGAGACCTCGCTCTCTGTGCCCGCTCCGAATGAACCTCCTCTGCCTCTGGGCATTGAGCACCTTTGGAAAAGAGCAGAGCCTGCTACCGCAGACCATGCTCGTTCCTCTGCCCTCACACCTCTCTCTGGGCACACTGGTATTTCATTTTTAATATTGGACCATCTAAAGTAAAAAGTAGCAAGATAGAACTGTTAAAACATCAGCTGCAATAAAATTCACCCTGGTAACAGAGTGAATGAGGTCTCAGAAGCAGCCAGCCCTCTGGAGCATGCTTCTGGATGTTCCTTCTGGGCTCCACAGCCAAGATCACAGGCGCGTCCTGAGTGTCTTCTGGTACGTCTCTTACATTCAAAGGGAAGCACTCGACCACGTTCTTACAATGGCACGAGTTCAAAAATGTGATCTTGTTAGAACAGGATATGATTCCCCTACCGGGTATGTTGTTTGTTTTGTTTTGGGGGGGCTTTTTTTCCTTGCTGCAAAGAGAGGACATTCACTAGAACCCAGGTAACAGGCTCAAATTGTTCTTTTAAAAACTCATGATATGCTTTTTACAACCACTTGGGGGGGTTCCCAGCTGTGTGTGTTTCGGGGGTCACTCACACTCCTGGGGGGGTTCCCAGCTGTGTGTGTTTCGGGGGGCACTCACACTCCTTCAGCGCGCTTTGCTCTGCGGAGGGGAATGCCCGGAACCGCTGGCCCCGGTCCGACCGCCGCCTCTTCCTCGTCGGTTCTTTAAACACATCAGGGTCAGCTGGAGATAAACAGAGGTTGTACGGGATGAGAGGCGCTGGGTTGTGGTGTGCTTGCTTGACCTCTCCTCCAACGGGACCCCCACCCGCCCCTTCCAGAAACAGGGTCCCCCCACTAGCTGGACCCAGATCTCAGGCTTTTCCACATCTACTTCCAACACGCGGGGTACCCCCTCCCCAGAAGACAAGTTTCTGTTTGGAAATCCTGGACCAGTCTGCACTCCCACCGGCAGTGTAGGAGAGTTCCTTTCTCCACATCCTTGCCAACATTCGTTGTTGCTGGGTGTTGCTAGCTGGGAATGTGCATTCTTAGAGGCATCAGGTGGCATCTCGTGGTGGTTTTGATTGCATCTCCTGGATTATGAGGGGGGTGGAGCACTTTTCGTCTGAGCCCCTTCTTTCTCAGGTGTTCTACTTTGTTCCAAGCCCTGCCTTCATGTGACGGCACCAGAGTACGTGCCAAGGGATCTGGCTCCTCCCCGGGCCGGAGAGGACGGCCGAGGAGGACAGAACAAGCAAGCAGGTGCCCTGGGCAGCCCAGGCAGAGGGACAGTCGAGGCTCTGCTGCTATGGGTCTCAGCATTCCACGGTGTCCCCACAACCTTCCTGTGAAGGGACATCCCCCTCGATCTTGGCTCTGTAAAGCAGGAGCTCTTTGGCGTAAAGAACGTCAGATTCTTGGAAAGCATCTCAGCCTACAGCGAGGTGAGGCTGCAGCCCCTGTCCTGGTTCCAGCTTTATGCGGCCCGACAGTTCGCCTGATGAATGAAGGGAAGCTTATTTCTCCACTCAAGGTGAAGAAGTCACGGAAAACAGCGGGGCGTTAAGCTTTTTCTTCAATTTCTAAAGTGAAAAGCCACTTGGAAAGGTGGACTTGTTCCATCTTGGATTTCTACCACTTAAGGAGGTTCTCGTGTCGAATTATAACTGGAATGAACTGGTCTGACCTTGGGCCCAGTGGCTTATTACTCAATCACTCCCTTGCCTTTCCCAGCATTTCACACTGACGTAGCCTAGCCAAGAGCAGTGTCCAAGGAGCCCGTTGGGCCGCGTCTGCGCTGCTTCTTGCTGCCACCAGGTGTCACTTCTGAAGACTCAGCCCAAACAGCTGGACCGAGTCCAGGGTTCTGTGGGGCCAGGCCTCGGCGGGAGGTCCCAGCCTCGCCAAGCCAGCCCTTCCCCCTCCCAGGGCCAGTGTGCAGAGAGCACCCCGAGGCCGTCCCAGCCCTGTCTGAGGGAATGGCCGCTCCCCGCTGGCCCGGGAAGCTGCTTCCGGTGCCCCAGAGGGAATCGTCCCTGGGAGGGAGGATGTTCCTCCTCCTCAGTCTCCAAGCGCGAGGATGTGACAGGCCTCTTGCATGTAGGGGTCACTTCCGCCCTCTCTGGGAAAGTCTCTCTCTGGGCTCCACAGCCTTAGCGGGAGCACCCCACAACCAACCTGCTCCCCTCTGCAGGAAGCACTGGAAACGATGCCAGGGTCTTAGCTCGTCCATTCTAGGAGAGGCCACGCTCAGAGCATCCCAGAGGGCCTTCTGGAAGCTCCCTTAAGGAGGAGCTGGGGTGCTCATTTAGTTGCTGGCCAGACAGCCACTACCTCCCTGTGGAGGGGTGACTGTCCTCGTGGCTGGAACCGTTGACACTCGCTAGGAAAACTTTATGCCATGAGCGGCAGCTCTGAGTGGGAACAGGCAACCACGGCCAGTCAGCCTCAGCCCGTGTGGCCTCGACGACATGACGGCCGTGGCTCCTGTCTGCTCCGCCGGGGGCATGGAGGGTGTTACCTGGGTGTGGCTCCCGACCCGCAAGTTCCTCGGGCTCTGCCATCTCCTGTCAGGCAAGCGCCTGCGTTGGTCCGCTCGGAAGAACCAGCCTGAAAATACACACAGGAGTAAGGGGCAGCAGAAACCGTTCATGCAACAGCAAAGATGACACCTGACAGCGCTTCTGCTCTGTCCCCGCAGCGAGAAGTGGGTCCTCGGGCTGCAGGGCGGCTCTCGCTCACTCTGAGCCACACTGCTGTGATGTAGGTATGGCGGAGAGTGACCACTGCTTGATTTGTAATAGATGCATCTGTGAGACTTAAGCCGAGGCCTTTGGGCAATTCCCCGTGACATAAGAATAAACCTCTGGCACCACCGAGGAGCTATACGGCCTTGGGGCTCGGGGACGTCCTCCTGCCAGGTAAGCTGCGCCCTGTGCCAGTGAAGGCAGCCCAGCAGAGTCTCAGCAAGAATCTGGGAGATGAGTGGGACATTTGACATTCCTGGGGTCCCCTGGAGTTATTTGGGGGGTCACCGAGTGGGGAAAGAGAAGAGCAGTACGTATCTTCTCTAGATGGTCCTCACCACCTAGCCCCTCACCTCAACCAGAAAGACCCCCCATGAGGGCTCTGTGAACTGGGGTGTGGGGGAGCACAGGTGCATTCAAAGGGGGTGCCCCATGCACCTCCAGCCTGCTGGCAGCTGGGACAGAGGAAGAACAGACCCTGCAGCCACAGGGCTCAGGACAGAGAGCACGGCCCAGACCCGCAGCACCACGCTCGCCCCAGCTTCCTTTCTGCATGGGTCTGAGCCACACGAGCAGGGGCGCCTGCAGTGCGTACTTTCACACCCGACACTTCCTCGGGGTCACTCTGCTGTGTATTTCAAAATCGGAGCATCTCCAGCTCTTCTGAACTATGCAAAATCTCACCTGACCTGTCCGTTAGGAGGCTGGGCCTCATTTACATACAAACCCCAATGAAAATCACAGCTCACCAGTCAGAACGGCCTCTTGCGTTGGCTTAGCTGGTGGCTATTAACCAACTAAACGGTTCTGTGCTTGGAGAGTGTTGGTTGGGTGTTGGGTGAGCCCCTGCTAGATGCAGTGGGGTCCTTATCTCTCTGTTTTTCCCCTTTCCGCCCCCCACCCCAGACCATCCCAAACTATTTACAGTGCTCAAGGCAGGGTATGCCCTTGAACTTCACGCACTTTTAGCACACGCTGTTCCTTCTGGGCAGGGGCCCTTCCCCTCTTCTTCTACTCTACTTTTTTTTTTTTTTTTGAGACCCTCTTCTAGCATTTTCCCTTTGAAACCATTCCACTGCATTCTACCACTTCCTCCACTCACTGGGCTCCCCTTCCTTGAAGTCAGGAGTCCAGGGCTGCTTCTATTTTTTTTTTAAGATTTATTTATTTATGCATACAAGCACTGGGGTACAGGCCAGAGGTGTCGGGGGGGTGAGAGGATTCACCACAGAGAGCGGGGAGCAGAACAGGCAGACCAACAGAAGTACCCTGCTGAGGGGAGCAGCGGGCACAGCAGGAGAGGTCCTCCCTGGCCGGCAGCAGGGATCGAACTCATGCTGCAGTGGCTGCAGTCTGCTTCATAGTGCGTTGCTTAACCCACTGCGCCACCTGGGAGGCCCAGGGCTGCTTCTGTTTCAGGGATGCATTTGTTTCAGGGATGCACTCCTGTCATGAATGCAACGACAGGCAGTAATTGCTGAATGATAGATGGGTGGGTGATAGTGGATGGGTGCGGTGATTCATGGGCATCAAACTGCAGTGGGCAGGGGGGACAAAGCACAGCAGTGCTCTGAGCAGTTGGGGAACCTGGGGGGCCTCCAAGACACCCTCCAGACAGCCTGTGTTCTGGTAGACGAAGTCCAAGAAGAAACAGAGCTGATGAACCCAGAGAACTACCAGGTCAAGTGGGCCAGAGCTACCTACCCGCGGACACCAGGCTCAGGCCCTGCGTCTGAGAGGGAAGTGGACAAATGCAAGAGCTGAGCGGCAAGCAGGTGCGTTCCTCTGACTCAGGAATGTGGGCAGGGTGTGGGCTTCCTGTGGGGTCACGGGACCTTCAGTCCATTTCTGACTGCACTGGTAACCCCACAGTAGCGGTGGGGGGGGCTGTTACAGCCCCCCCCCATGGGCGCTCTTGATCCAGCGGAGACACCGAAGCCCCCACCCACCGCCCGTAGCCACGCCTCTGGCACCGGCACAAGCATCGTTTGGGACCCTCGGCTGAAACGCAGAGAGACTGGAAACTTGAGATGAGGCGTTGGTGGATTCAGCGTTCACTTCCAAGACTGTCAGCGAGGGTCATCTGGCTGGCAAACTAAGACACTAGGAGATAGAGGCTGACAGACAAAACACTGGGGGCAGGATGAAGTAAGCAGTAAGCACTTAAAAAAGAAAACTTAAAAACTTCTCAGTTCCAAAAAAAAAAAAACTTCTCAGTTCCCGGGGAAGGGGGGGTTGCTACGCCACGGCAGGGTCAGTCACCGGCCATCTCGCTGGTGCCGGCATGGCCGCTTATCCAGCGGGGAACGTTCCAGCCTTGGCGCCTCCGTCAGAGGAGCTGGAGGACGTCAGACGAGCCCATTTGTCCCTCTGGGTTTTAGTTTTCCCACCTACAAACAGAAAACCGAACCGGTCCCTAAAGAGCAGGTGCTGCAGGATTCACTGGGTGCTGAGGGCACAGGAGTTCTCGTTCGGGAACGTCCCTGATGTGACTCGAGCCTGAGCCAGGGCCCAGGGCTCCTGAGGGACACAACGGAGACCTCAGGGCGCTCAGGTTCTTTTGCTTTAAGAATCAAAGGACCCGGAGCAGAGCCCTTCCTCACAGATGCACGGTCCCCCAGGAAGCAGCGGCCATGCGGTGTGGTGTGTGAAGATTCGCTTTCTGCGCAGAGCAGTCGACGGCCGTCCAAGTCCACTGTGAGCTTCCACGTGCGGTTTATTTCACCTGAGTTTCAACTATGTGGTTAGCACTTGAGTTTTGCTCTTACTACTTATTTACAGCCGTGCAGGCTGAGCCGCAGAATAGCCTCTTTGAAATGACAGGGCGTATTTAGCTAGCTATAGGGAGGTTGCACATAAGGGGCTTCCTGTTCAATTATTGTGCCTTTTGCCGCGACTCTCGTTTCTCCACTCTCCCTTTCTTTGTGAGTGTTTGCTTCTTGTCTTTTTTTCTTAAAGGAAAATAACAGGGGTGACACATACGGAGTAATCATTGTTATGTTAGAGCGACTGCAAACCATAGAACTGCATCTAGAATGTTCTCAAACTCCTTTATAGACAGGGACACTGAGCCCCATGGGAGGAACTTGACCAGGGTCACGTGATGATTCCAGGCTGAGAGTCCTTCCATCAGGAAGCCTCGAGCAGGTGTACGGGTAGGAGGATGGAGGTAGAAGGACCACAAGTGAGGTGCTCCCCCGGCTACACAAAGAAGGCACTTGGCAATGAACGCTACTGCGTAAGAGCAGCAACTTGATCAGATTGTATGCAGGGGCCGCAGCGGCAGCCGGAATCTGCTCAGAGCTGCATGTGGTTACTGAGGAGAACAACACCCCCCTGACCCGGTTTTCTCCTTTGGTGAGAATCTCACCTCTCCCCACCTTGCTTCACACCACTGACCCTTGTTTTTTGTTCATCTCTGCACCCCTTTTCCCCCCTAAATAAAACTAATAGGACAAAATTTAAATGCCTAAATTAGCAAAATTCTTTCCAGGGAATTTTTGATCCTTAATTTGAGCTAATTCCCACCCCTCATAAGTGTAGTGCCGTGTTGGGCACACAGGGAGCACCTAATAGTATGTGTTGAATGAACGAAGTATGTCTTGTAAATATACCCTGGTGGTGAGGTTCACAGTGTCAGGAATGATAGTCACGCATTCATTCATAGCACATGTATGTGTTCTCTCTTCCCAGCGCGTGCCTGGCGCTGTTCCAGGTGCTGAGGAGGCATGGGGAACAGGACGCCCCCGCTGTACAGAAGCTCTGAGAAGCAGTAGGTGAATACCGCCCAGTGGCAGGCTACAAAATCAACACACAAAAATGCACAGCGTGTTCATAGACAACCAACACATAAGCAGCTAATGAAATCAAGAAAATACCCCTTTATGATGGCCTTAAAAAGTCGGTGCCTCAGAGTGAACCGCAGGAGGTGAAGGACCTGTGCGCACAAGAGCCATCACTACAGCACTAAACACTCAGTAGTTAGTGACCCCAGAGACTGTCCATGGGGGGCGGGGCGCAGAATCACTGGGCTCAAAATGACCACCCTACCCGAAACAATGTAAAGTTTTAACACAATTCTCCTCAAAATACCAGCAACATCTTTCAAAGAAATTCAACAAAAAACCCAAAATGTATATGGACCCACAAAATGCCTTGAACGGCAAAAGTAATATTGGAAAAAAAGGAGAAAAATGGAGGAAGTTTGAGGGAATTATGTGCAGGGAAAACAAATCAGAAAATGCCAGTGGGGCCTCACTGGTGGCACAGTGGGTTGAGCAACGCACTATGAAGCAAACAGCAGCCACTGCAGCACGAGTTCGATCCCTGCCGTCAGCAAGGGAGGGGACCCACAAGGCGCAGCAGACCTCTCCTGCCTCACCAGCTGCTCCCCTCAGCAGTGTGCTTTAGTCTGCCTGTTCTGCTCCCTGCTCTATCTCTGGTGAATCCTCTCACCTCCCACGACTCTGGCCTGTACCCAGATGTTGTGTGCATAAATAAATAAATCTTTAAAAAGAAAACACCAGTGGGCAATGATAAACACCACCAGTTCTGAGACTAAGGGGCGTGGGGAGACAAGGACCAGGAGCTAGGGGGTGGGGAAGTTTTTTTTAATTGAGAAAAGTAACTCATTCGCTCTTCTAGCAGAGCTCCGGTGGTTCAGTCCGGCTGCACAGCAGAGCTGCAGGCGGCTGGGCCAGGGCGGGGTGGGGGAGGCCAGCAGGAAGCTTATCCAGACCGCCTGTGGGGGTTGGTGGGCATGAGGCAGGAGGCAGGCCTGACACTAAGATTCGTAGGTTGAGCAACGCTAGGAGGATATTTTATTTTAATTATATATATTTTTTACATTATTTTCCATTTTTGTACAGAGTGTATTTCTCATCCCCGTGAAATTCCATCACCTATCCGTCCACACCAGGAGGGTTTGCCACTTATTAGTCTGCAGGAAGAACAGGACCCTATTTGGTGGGGAGTGTTAAAAGAGTCAGTTTGGGGCAAGTGAAAAAATCTGGAGGAACTCAGTGTCATTCGAATTGAAAATTAAAAAAGAGAGATAAGTATTGCGCTCAGTTTTAAACTTCGTACATGGCAGAGGAAGGAAAATCTGATCTAGTGAGAGGAATCCTCAAAGAATGGTCGAGAAGAACCTAGTCCAGAGACTTTTCAGAGTGACTCGGTCTATGTCCTCCAGCAAAGGAAAACTCCAGGGACATCATCACTTTACCCAAAGTCACGAACCAGAAGAAGGAAAGTGAAAATGAAAAAGTGGCTGACGCTGCATCGCAGTGTTTGTGCTCTAGGCCGAGAGCGCTCTCCGGGGGCCTCAGATCCCGGGGTCAGAGCGCCCCGGTTTCTGGCTCCTGCGCCAGTATTTCAGTCACCCAAGCTCGCCGCGCCTGCACGTGTAAAACGAGAATGTAAAATACATGCACGGGGGCTCAGCGTGGGGTGAAACCCCACGACTTATGCAGAGCTGCTCTGCAGCCTCTCCAGCGTCTGCACAAATGCCGTTTGTTTTTAGGGTACTTGGTGCCGACCGTTAAACGAGAAATCACTAGGATTAGTCACCTGGGCGTGTCTTGGGGGGACAAAGGCCACTTGACTAAGAAACTGACCCGCTCTTATTCCTATTGGTGGTTATTCTGTCTTCTCTGAGGAGTCTGTAGTGGGGTGTCTCCCTTGCCTCCCAAAAGGGCAGCGAGCTGGAGAACGAAATGGGAGGAAGTGTCTTCATACCGTGATGGAGCGTTGACATGGCTTCAGATGTCTTCCTTTTTAAGGGTTCAGGATCCTGGGTTGGCAACATTCCCTGACTGCCTGACTGGACACCACGCGATGCTTCCAAACTAGGTGCGTTCACAGAAGGCAGAAGCAGTTTAAGCAACTTAGCTCAGAAACAAAAGTAAAACGAGGACCTTTAAACCCCAAGGAAATGAGTTACGTGCTCCACATTAACACCGCGGCTGACCGGTCCCCCCAGCAGCAGACTCCAGCCCGCAGAGGCAGGTACGGCGGGGAGGGCATGGGATGCCAGGGTGTTCTCTCTCCTCCCCCAGGGGAGTCGCTATGTAAAATAAGCAGATATTTTCCTAACGCACTTCATCAGATTGCGACAGAATGAATTTGCATCTTCCCGTGGTGCTCCCCTAAGCGTGCCAAAGGCAACGAGGCATGAGATGGCACTCACACCTCCACGCCGGTGCCTGCAGCCGCTGTTTTCTTTGGGGAGACTTTGGGGAGGCATGACTAGTGACTGGCCAAAAATCACACCAGGAAGAACTCAAAATAAAGCCCAGTTCTGTAGATTATTAGTTCGTTGGCCTTTACATAGCCTTGAATTTCATTAAACAAATAAGAAAGTAAAACTCACTTTCTTCCAACATTGAACACACTTCAAGAAAATCAAGAGAGGGAAAAGAGGCAAATCTCTGCTGGAAATGCTTCACGTAACCGTGTGCCTTCGGGGGGGAGCTCGCACAGAACCCCTCCCCAAGCAGGCCTACTCACGTCAGAGTGACTTCTGCTCAAAACAGGTGTAGGGAAAGTGAGGGTGGAAGAGGAGCCTGATGGTGGGCAGCACAGCCCTGGCCAGGTGACCGGGCCAACAGCAGTGACCTTCGGTCATGTTGATGACACGGGCCTGGAGATGACAGGATGAGAAAGACCCTAGTCCTTGCATCCCTCTCCCTGCCCGTAACTCCGCTCCAGTCATGAGGAAAGCGCGTGCATTTCAAGTGCTGGCGCCCTGAACCACCAAGGTCCTCAAGAACAAGGAAAGTCTGGGAAACTGTCACAGCTGAGAGGTGCCTAAGGAGACAGAACACTGAATGCGCTGTGACAGCCTACAACGGACAACAACGTGACAAAAACGAAGAAAACCTGAATAAAGGATAGTGTTTCATTAACCGTAATGTGGACAGTGGCTTGTCAGTTATAACAATGTGCCATACACATGTAAGCTAAGAGAGGAAGTCGGTGGGGAGGGGCTATCTGGGGACTCGATATTTGGTATTTTCTGCAAATCTAAATCTACTTAAAAAGTCAATGGCAAAAACTACAGAAAAGACACAACCTACCCGATGTCACGTGTCCTGCCTTGGCTCTGGGAGCAGCAACGGAAAGCGCAGCTTCCTTGCCTGGGTATGGTACTGGGAGCAGCAGAGGTTGAAAGTCGCTGCGGCCGCAGTCACAGCCACACAGGCAGAAGTGAAAGTCATTTGCTCGCAGCTGCCTATTTATGACAAACCTCCTCCCTCAAACATTGATTCGCGCTATTTCCTCCTTTCATTTAAATTTAAAAAGCATGTAAGTTGAGGAGTTTACGTCCTTTGCCCTATTTCTACAAGCAAGCAGCTAGTAGGCATTTTTCCCTTTAAAAATAAATTGCAGCACTTTTCCTTTGACGGTGGGAGTTACTCAGTGAGATCTGGCTTCCCTGCGCAGATGGGACAATGCCCAGGCCCGAGGGAGACCCAGGCCCCAATACAAGGCAACGGGGAGAGAGGGATGCTGGGAGATGATGCAGGAAAACTGATTCTTGATGCAAAGACTTGAAATTCACTCGAAGCCAAACAACTTTTGTTAGGGGGGAAAGACCCTCCTGAATGGATTACACAAATAGGTTATGGACTTCGACCCCCATTGCAGACCTACAAGATCCAAGGACTACAAATCCCATAAGGTCATTATCGAAGAGCAGATCACTGGGACCTGAGGGTGGAGTTGAGCAGCCAGGCTGAGAATAAAAGCAGACATGTGGGCCTTGGGGGTCTCTCTTTTCCTTGGAAGCCAGCTCTCAGCGCGCCGTTGGGGTCCAGCTCCGAGGAACTGGTAGGACATTTACAGATCTGCATCCCTCTCTTCCCCTTGTGTTACTCACTACGCTATTTCCCCTTCCCTTGTAAATAAAACCCTTTATCAACCTTTGTTGTGTGTGCCAGCAGTGGGGCATTATAAGTGCTGTTCGAGCGCGCGGGTGAGGACCCAGTCAGGCAAACCCATTTTATATTAGGGTTGCCCTGTAACACTTTGGGTCATTTGGTTGCAGAAATGAGTGTCATACAGCTTTCAATAATTTTGTGAAGCTTAAGTTTAACATCTGCGTTAGAAAAAAACAGAAAAGAAAATATTTTTCAAGTGCTGTCCCGAATCGAAGACAGAAGCCAACCCCTCTGCTGGGTCTGGCAGCCAGAACAATATCAAGTTCAGGGAAAAGGCGGCTGCTTGGAACCTTCAGCTTCAGGTACAACCTTGATTTTCAAAGGTGGGCTCGGCCTTTCCTGGAGTAACCTCAACAACTTGAGGTGTGCTTTCAGTCTAAATTGGGAACCCGGAAGCAAAAAGGTCAACAAATAATCGACAATAAATATTTTAATCACAGTCTTAAAAGTTGCTTTGCACTTTGGCAAGACGGCACCTTGCCCAATACAAGTTCAAAGGGAAGGACACACTTTGGATCCTTCATCAGGGCTGGCCTTGCTATGGGCCGGTCACGTGCTTAGCTCGCCCTCTGCTGGCTGTTCTTTGCTTCAACATGAACCCTGGTCTTTGAGATGTTGCTTAAGTGCTAAAATGAATTCTGAGCATTTTAAAGCTGTTTGAGTGAGAGCTGATAGTCTCTGACACCTGTCATCGACACCTGAGCCCCAGAAGTCTGGGTAACCAGTGGGCTGGCTGCCCTTGGAATCAGTGGGACAGTGAAGCACTTAGAGACCTTTCCAGGGCCCCGCTGCCGGGGCAAGCTGGCACACCAGACGGTTCATTGTTGATTTGGGCAAATGGAAAAGAATCTTGGAAACTCTGGTATCTCGAACGTGCCTTTAATGCTGAATCAGGAGACCAGCTTGTAGGGTCAGAGAATGATCAGGTATGATCACCACTGTGATGATGGACACCTGTGGTGCTGCGAGCATTGCAGGCTGGGCATGTGCAAGTGGGCGCACCTGAGTTGGGACACGGGCTTAAATGGGCGGCGTCATGAGGACGCCAGGACCAACAGTACTGACGAGAACAGCAGCAGAGAGAAGAAAGCAGCCAAGAGGGTGAGATACGCTGGAGGCCGGGAGGCCTGCCAGACTCCCGGCACCCCTGCCTGCCGTGTACCTGGCCACCTCTACTAATAAATGTATGAAAAGCCACTGAGGGCTCCAAGGCTCCCTTTCCTTGACCCGTCTGCCCAGAACCATCCAGAACCTTGCTCCTGTGCCACCCTTTCCTGGCCGCTACACAGCTACACAGCAACCCGCAGGCAGGGAAGCGGGCATGAGGGAGGCCAGGAGGCTGGCAGCAACCAAGCCTCCCAGCCCTTGAGGTCTCCGTTCTCCTGGCTTCTTTCCCTTCTCTCTCCCAATCGCTCCCTCTCGGCCCAGGTGTCCGCATTTCTATGTGCACGTGCCCCGTGCTCTCGGCTTCTTGGCATGCATGTCCCAAGCTCCCGGCCCTAAGTGCTGTACGTAGTAACACATAATCGCATGTGGGTAATGAAATGTGGGAGGAAAACAAAGCCATAGGTGGCGGCTATAGAGGCTCATGGTTGAAGGCAAAAAAGAGTTGAGTTACTCCATTTTCCTTGAACCCACCAGGCCACCCAAACCCCTGTGAGAACCTGCATTCACGTGCTGTTTTCCATCCTGTTCGTGGGTAAACTGTTGCTGCTGAGCTTATGGCCCTGCTAGCCAACGTGCAGAGACCGGCACCATGACGTCAGGGGGAGGAAACAAGCTTTATTGCAAATGGGTTGGCAGGGAGGGAGGTGATCGACTCCAATGTACCTCCCAGCTAGGAAAAGGAATAGGTGTGGGGGCCCAGGGTTGAACACAGGAGTTAATTTTATTGGCTAAGGAGCAGGTTAGGAGCCAAGCAGTGTGGCTTCAGCTGAAGTTCATTGGCCAGTAACTGCAGTTCGTACATGGAGAAGCGCAAGAGGCTTTTTGTCAACTGGAATTTTGAATTTCTTCTGGTGGGCCCCTTCACCTCTGGGTAGCCCCCTTCCCTGCATATGTCTGTGTGTCTGTCCTCCAATCAGCCTGGGGCTCGGCTCAAGGTTAGTCCGCAGCCTCCAGGCTGCTGTGTCAGTAAAAGCATGCTGATGTCCACCTTGCTCTCATGACCACATCTGAGGCCCCTCCGCCTCCTCTCCACCCTTCCCGCCGCCACCTGGTCCACACTCGCTGGGCTTCCTGGCGCAGCCGGGGCACACCAGCTTTTCCCCTGGCGCTGCAGCCCAGGCGGCATACGAGCCCCACCGCCCTTCCCGCGCGCAGGCGCCCGCATCCTTAGGCGTCCAGACCGGTCGCCCAGGGAGCCGTACCCCCGCCCCCTGCCGCCCGCAGCCACCGCCTGGAGCGGGGCGGGCCTTGGCGCGCGGGCTTCTGGGAGGCGCTTTACGCCCGCGCGACGTCATTTTGCGACGGCGTGACGTCGTTTGCGACCGGCGGGGCTTGCTTGGCGGCTGCCAAGTGGCCCAGAGACCCGAGGCGGGAGCTGCGTTAGCGCGGGTCTGCTGCTCGGACCGTGCGGAGATGAAGCAGAAGCGGAAAGGTGCGGAGGGCAGGAGACGGAGGCCGGCGGGACGGGGACCCCGGACGGGAGAGGGAGGCCAGCGGGACGGGGACCCCGGGCGGGAGACGGAGGCCGGCGGGACGGGGGCCGCCGGCGGGACGGGGACCCCGGGCGGGAGACGGAGGCCGGCGGGACGGGGACCCCGGGCGGGAGGGAGAGGCCGGACGGGACAAGGAAGGGGTGAACACCTGTATGGTCAGAGGGACCCCGGGTCTTCCCCGCGTCCGCCGCCTGGGGTCAGCCTGCCTGTGGGGGCAGCCCTGCGTCCCGCCTGACCGCTGGTGCTTCTTATACCACACGCCGTGCTCTCTGTGTGCCCGTCGCTGGGCGTCTTTAGTATTCACGGGGCATAAAAGCTTCGTTCCAGAGTATCTCACCAAGGAGTCAGCGTGGTCGGTCGGCGTGACTGTTCCCCGCCTGTTGGTTTGCTGAGAGTTGTTTTCCGATCTCACGAGTTGTGTCTATTTAACTTGAGGTTTCAAGCCCTACTTTAAAAAAGGAAAGCGCCGGATTCTCCAGTTCGGTGAGACAGATAGGTAGTTTTTCTCATTTGTCTTACCTTTGAGCTAGCTGGGACAGTTCCACCCTTAGTTTCCCAGCAGGATGCAGTCAGCTTTTGGGTGTTCTTCCAGCGCTTCTAGGCTTGGTTTTGTACCCTCGTTTGAGCCCTTGGTTATGAAAATAATCGCTGTCATTTATTAAGTGCTTACTCACGAAGCCCATGTCATCTCCATTTTACAAACGAAGATGCTAAAATGCAAAATGATACTTAAGGAATGGAGCAGGTTGGTCAACTGTCTCTGTGACCTCCTCCCAGCCCCCCAAAAGGAGAAAAGCACCTGTCCTTAATCAGCTGCATCTGGCATCAACTGTGGTTTCTCTTTCAAGCAACAGCGCCAGGTGTCCAGAGTTGCTTTCATTAATCTTGTCGTCTTACTCCACATGTCCTAAATTGGTCATCTTCCCTTATAAACCTGCTCATTCTCACTGTCCAGGCAGCTTTCCTCTTGCCTCACCTAGCACCAGGTCCTGTTCTTACTTAGAAATTGCCTCTTGGGATAGTTTATTCCTTGTCATTCTGACTACCATTTTTCCTAACCCACGTTCGTCAATAACTACTTTTGAGTACTTTGATTATCATTATTTCGGTGAATTCTTACAGTGGCGTTGTGACGTGTGTGTTATCCCAATTTCACAGGCAAGGAAGTGGGAACTCAGAAGCCCTTGATCTTCCCATTAGCACATAGACAGGGATTTATTTGGTGGAGGCGTGGGACCTGTGACCAAGTTTTCAACTTCAAATCTTAGGATTTTTTTTAAATATTGCCTTTGAAGAGTCTTTTACTTTATATCCAGATTATATGTACTTTCTTCACCTTCTGAATAATTCTGTGTCCTCATTTTCTTCAGTATCTTTTGTATACGCTTTCGTTAAACTTTTCATTCCTAAAAAGGCACTTGCATCCCATTTCAGTGCTTCGCCTCGTACTTGACGCAGGGATCTGTTCTTGGCCGGCCCTGCCGGGAAGCCTGCACGGTCTGGCACCTGTTTTGTCCTCTCTCGTGTTTGTCCACCTCCTCCCCTTTCTTTTAAGACCCTTGTTTTCTTCATGAAGGCTTGGCTTACGGATTCACTCCCACAGTTCTTGATGCTTTCATGGGCTGTGCAGGTGGCTTTTCAGCCTTCATTTTAGTCGCCTGAATCCCCTTTCCCCACCAAAGAAATTGAGGCACTTCAGCATACAAACAGAAAAAGGGCGGCGCTCTTTGGTTGAAATGGACAGAGAAAGCCCTTCCTCTGTTTCCTGTCCCTCTCCCCGTCCTGTACCACCACCAGCCCTACCTTTTGCATGGCCCCCAAGGCCCCTTGCAGAGCTCGGGGTGCTGAGTACATGGTTCGAGAAGCATTTCACCTGTGAGAGAAGAGGGTTTATTTTTCCCTCGGATTATTCTGTGTTAACTTGCCTCGTTAAGTTAGAGGCAGTGAAAAAAGACCGTGACAGTTGTGGAGAAAACACCTGGATGTCTTGCCTATGCCGTGTACATACTGTGGTCTGTTCACCTGCCTTAATTTTTCAACTCTGTAGAATGGAAATGCAGGACCTGTCTTCATACTGCTGTGAGGTTTCCTGTGAGACAAAGTAAATGAAAGGACTTCAGACCTTCCGGGGCTTTTTCATCTATGCTTCTCTTGGGTAACTGCATTGACTTTGTCCTCCGACTTTCTCCGTGCTTGCTGGCAGAGCCGGGCTGAGATCTCACAGCTGTAACCACTGTGGGGAGATTGGCACTTTTTGCCTTGAGGAAAAGAGCCAGATTGGCCTGATTTCCAGGTGCCCACCTTTGAATCAGGCAGCTGATTGGGGGCGTGGAGTCCTGGAAGAACCTGCTGCTGCGGCGGTTGCCTTTTAGATAAGGGATCCCCAGTTGTCAGGAGAATCGTGATGGTGGACAGGCAGTGCCTTGGAGATGCATAAGTCCTTAGGTAGGTATGGAAACCATGACCCTGCTTCAGATACTCTCTCAGACACCTGGGTTTAAGTTTTACCGCCCCCACCCCCTTGTTGGGGAATTTTTATGAGACAGGTAAACATTCCTCTGTCTTACTCTGTTCTGAGAATTGGATGAAATTATTCTCCTTACTCTGCCTTGTGAACTCTGTTATGCACATATCAGTCTTTTCAAACCTGCGAAATAGGGAAGCTATTTTTAATTACTGTGGCCTTCGCCTGCGCTAGCAGTTCTTTCTCCCCGGGCTTGCGTCTGTCTTCTGCTGTCATCCTCGTGGGGCCCGTGCTTCTAGAGAGCTTTCCCATCTGTGGGTGAAGCCTATAGAAGATATGCTGAGACTGAACAACGGAGATTTAGTGTCTTGTGAACTTGAACCGTTCATTTGGCATAACTGGGATGACTTTGGAAGGAAAACTGCTAATATAAAAGCTGCTACCGAATCCTATGACTTTTTCACATTGTCAGATACTCTCTTTCCAGGAGATCTCAGCCCTGCTGAGCTGATGCTGCTGACCATAGGGGATGTGATTCGACAGCTCATCGACGCCCACGAGCAGGGGAAAGACATTGACCTGAACAAGTAAGTGGCTGTAGCAACGACGGTCCCTTGGCTTGGGAGGGGGTCCGTTCTGGGTTGTCTAGTGCTGCTTGTTTTCTGTCTTCTGTTTCATTTTCTAGTTAAGAATTTTAGTTTTCTGACTTCCCTCTTACATATTTATGGCAAAATTGTCTCATATGATAATAATGTTTCTAACACGTGTTGTTTATTCTGTTCACTGTTAGGAGCACACCATGAGCGTTAACGCACACATTGTATGAGGTAGCAACTTCTGTCACTCTCGTGAGGCCTGGGGCATCTGAGACAGGTTAAGTATTTGTTCAGGATTGAAGATCTAGGGACAGGCAGAGCCGGGGCTGGGAGTAGGTCACCTGGAACATGTCTAGAGCCCATTCTCATCCACATCACCCCGCATCCTTCTCCCCCTCCCTGCTGCTGCAGAGACACAGTTGCTCTCTGCCAGGAAAACGCTCCCTCTTCGGCCTTTCTACTGATCCACCCCTTCCCCGGTTTAGAACCATGCTGACGTGCTCATCCTCGCCCCACTCACCTTCAGTCTCGAGCTTCCCACACCCTTAAGTAAGCGTGATCTTTTGTGCTGTGTCTTCCCCATGCTGCGTCCATCTGCTCTAATGAAAGGATCTGTCTGTCCGCCCCGACTTTTCTGTGACCAGATCACCACATGGAGACCCTTTTCCTGTTCAATGAAATGCTATATATGCCTCTTGCTTGGAACATTGTGCTTAGTTAACACTTGTGAAAGAATAAGTCATCGCAGTCCTTTCTTGATACAGTCATTGCGGTTTACTGATTTTCCTACTTAAGCTTTTTTTTTTTGGTCATCTTTGGCTGTACCCTAATAGTTATACAAATCTTTAATTTCTAGTGAAATTAAAATATACTTTTGCCATTCTCTTGAAATTGAACTTATATAAAGCTGGCCTCTACCTTGAAACCAGCCCCTACTCAGATGACCTCTTTGTTTACTTGTTTATACCTTCACCGAGGCTTGAAAACATAGTGTCGTCCTCAAATCCTTTTTCTTGGGTTCAGTTTGGGTCTGTATTTTGCGTCTTCTTTCTCTGGTAGGCTGTCACTTTCACTTCCACCACCAACCAGCTCCCTATTCCATCTCTTTTGAAGCGTAAGTCTAGACTATTAATTAATTGTTGTTCTTTAATGCCTTCACCCCCTTTCATCTTTCTGTATTAATTTCCCTTTGTCTTAGTTTTCTCATGGCATTTTCCCTTGCAGGAACCTTCAAAATACTCCCACACCACATGGAACTAACTGCAGATTCCTCAGACCTCCCAGTCTGGCTTCAGCTTACTTTTCCAGCTTTTTTAACTTCTTTCTCTTTGCATTGGAAATCTGCATTCTGTCAAGTTGTGCTCCACATATTTCTCAAAACGTGCATTCCTGCCCTTAGATCCCCACCGGCGGCAGCCTGGCTGCTCTCGGCGCGGTCTCCGCGTGCGCCCTGCCTGTCTGAGGGCTGCTCTTCTGAGCCTGTTGCCTTGACCATCCCTCCGTGTGTACTGAGTTGCTGTCTTCAGCCCTGCGAGTGTTCGTGCTTAGGAAGTATTTTATCGCTTAGACATTAGTTTTGTGCACGACTGTGTGCAAATAGAAAGCATGACGGCACTGTGTTTCTGTATCTGTGGGGTGTCCGTAGTTCTCAGCAACTCAGGCACACAAGAGACCGCCTGCTGCCTGAGTGTGTGCTCTGGCAGGGGGGTGGCCCACAGAGACTTGTCTACCCTTGAATGGGGCAGTGAGGTGACTGTAGGGCGTGGTTAATATCCACAGAGAAGAGACGGTACAGTGGGGGCAGGAATTATTAGTGAGACTGCAGATTACCTGTGGAGGAGGAGAGCATCAGGAAGGAGCACGTGTGTGTGTTGAGGTTTCGGTCGTATTCTGTGTCTTGGTGTGGGCGACTTTACATTTGCTAAGTTTTATGTTTTCGGTTCTTTTGCATTAGAAAAAGTTGATTAAAATTTTAATAAATAACGTACTTTGTTTTCTGCTTGGTCCCGCATATCTTTCTGTTATGTTTAAGTTTTTGGTTTGAAGCCACGTGTGATCCCTGCCAGCGCCCGTGTTAGGAGACACTTGACCGTGTCTGGAGGCAGTTTTAATTGCCATGGCAGGAAGAGAGATTTTAATGGTCACAGGCTCCGTGCATCTTGCAAACTCCTAGAAAGCCCTGCACATGCATCAGAGCCCAGACGCAGTGGTGCTGAGCTCGAGGACAGCAGGAGAGGCCTTGGAGGCTGGTGCGCCATTTTGAATGAGACGCCCACTGTGTCTCCGCCCTGGCCCCTCCCTGGAGTCATCTGCTTTTCTTTCTGCAACACCAGGGTGAGAAGAGGATGTTACTCATTCATGAGTTCTAGTCTCTGTTTCCCTGCTAGTCACTGCTGTCCTCTGGTGAGAGCAGAGGGAGTGACAGGAGTTGGTGTTGTTTGTGGGTCATCCTTGTGGTAGCTTGTCCTTGAAATCCATGACCCCGATAATGCTAGATGCTTTACTTCCAGGGTGAAGACCAGGACTGCTGCCAAATACGGCCTGTCAGCACAGCCCCGCCTGGTGGACCTCATTGCTGCAGTCCCGCCACAGTACCGAAAGGTCTTGGTGCCCAAGTTAAAGGCAAAACCCGTCAGAACTGCCAGTGGGGTGAGTGATTTGGTTCATGACATGTGGGTGGGGTGTCCAGGCTGCCAGAAATGTCTGCTGCCATGTCATGCCAGGGAGGTGGAAGTGTGGGGTTCGGGCTTGTAAAACCACATGTTGCGCTCTTTGCTGGGATGGAGACGTGCAGCACCCTGGGCGGGCCCCGGAGGGGATAACGCCGTGCTGGAGGAGTGGGTGACCATGGTGTTTCGAACCTGCAGGTGGAGGCTTGGCGACTATCACAGTGCAGTAACTGTTGTTGCCTCTGGTGAGCTTCTGGTATGAGTAATGCTCTCCAGAGTTACTTTTAAAGAAACCTGGTGGTACAGGGTGGTCTGTCTCCGTAAGGTCCTCATGGATGGTCGGCACAGCAGGGAGACAAGTTGGCCCTGCAGGGAGAGGGACCAGCTGGCGGGCGCAGAGCTTGCTTGACGTACAAACGGCGCTCACGTCAGCAGAGAGGAGTACAGGGCCGGGGAGCAGGAGCTGGGGCAGGCAGTGCTGGGCCAGCAGGTGTGGTGTGTGCTGGCACAGCGAGCGCCCAGGCCGAGGGAGCTGGTCATTCCTTCGGGAAAGCCTTGGGACCTTAGATTGTGACTGGTTAGTTCCAGATCAGCTTGTAAAAGATCTTAAATGTCCCACAGAGAAAGCGGGTGATGGGAGCCTGTCCTGGTGGCGGTGCAGCGCCAGCCCCTGCGGTATGGGAGGAGCATGTGTCGTGTGGAGGTGTCTCTTCAGTCAGGACATGCCCTCTGGCTTTCTGTGACTGACTTCTCAGTCTGGAAGACTTCGTGCACACTATCCCATTGCTTGTTCCTTGGTCTGGCCTCATCAGTGTCCTCGTTAGGTTCAGGTTACGCGTGGCGGCACATCTCAGAAGTGGTGATGCGTCCTCCCGTGTCCTTTCAGGGGTGTGTAGTTTCCACCTGTCCCATCACTGATGTGCTTTTGGAGCAAGGCTTAAAAGGTTCAGCTCTGCCCATACCTTTGAAAGCGCTTGGAGTCTACTTTCTGCATTTTTCCCTCCTCTGAGAGAGAACCACTGTCCAGATTTTGCGTTGGGTATTCTATAATAGCTTGTAACACTCTCTCCTAGATTGCTGTCGTAGCTGTGATGTGCAAGCCCCACAGATGTCCACACATCAGTTTTACAGGAAATATATGTGTGTAAGTACACGATTTTGGTAAGAGAGAGAGAAAGAGTGTGTGTGTGTGAGTGAATTTTAATTGAACTAGTAAGCCCCCTAGAGTTGTGACCTTGCATGCTGGTAGTATTTAAAGATTTTGTTTCTTAGGTTCGTAAGTTATTTCTTTGAAACATGCAGCCATTAATAGATTTTTTCAGTGCATTAAAAATGGAAATACATAAATTTTAATTTGTTGCAATATACAACGAATATACATTTCTAGACCTCAAAACAACATTTTGTTAACTTGACAAATGAAGTGTGGAACTATGTGCTGTCTAAAATCCAAGTGTCAGAAATTGAACATAAATTTGGATCAGAAAAATAGCAAAATAAAAATTTGTCCTTATACGTAACATTTAAACATTTTAAAATAAGATTCTTATTTAAAAAAAAAACTAACAAAAGATTACATAATTCCAGGTGGGAAAATGAAATGGAGGAAAGACATACTTTTAGTTAGCAGAAAGGGAGCGCTGCAAGCCTCAGACCACACTCAGAAAAATGTCGGTCTGCTTTCTGCCCCAAAAGCTCTAAACTGTCAGTGACTACAGAATCTGAAGATGACTGGAATATAGTCCTTTATGTGCTTTTGTTCGCTTGTTAATACAAACTGCTAGTTCTTGCAGATACTGCAAA
Source organism: Galemys pyrenaicus (assembly GCA_019455555.1). Lineage (NCBI taxonomy): Eukaryota > Metazoa > Chordata > Mammalia > Eulipotyphla > Talpidae > Galemys > Galemys pyrenaicus. The sequence goes on along the minus strand of JAGFMF010012163.1, from coordinate 1,888,751 downwards.
GGTGTGCTCTCTGATTGGCATTTGAAAAGAAAGCGCATCTGATAGCGGATTTTGTAGAGACGTTAGATCCAGCGCTAGATTGGCAGCCGTTGCGCTGACCCTTTTCCTGCTCCTGTGTTGGCAGGTACTGCCCCGGTGGACCCGATTCGGATTTTGAGTATTCGACCCAGTCTTACACGGGCTACGAGGTACTGTTAGTTTCCTGGGGTGTATGTCTCACGTTGCCCGTAGTGTGCTTTTACGGGTACTGGCTTTGTGAGCATTTTTATCCCGATGCCAAAGTTGTTCACAAACATTTGCTTAGTGCCTACTAGTGGCGTATATTGCTCTTTGCTGGAGAAATACTTCTAGATGCCCTTACTGCAGCACATGTCAAACACTTTTAAGTGCTTCACAATTTTAAACCTTAGAGCAAAGTTTGAGGGCAACACTGTTATTTTGGGGGTAAAGAAACTGGGCTGAAGTAAGTGGCTCTGGGGCAGCTGCTGGTGGGTGCCAGCCAGGTCTTCAGCTCTGCTCTCATGACCACGTGTTATGGTGGACACTGCCGCTGCAGCTGTGAGGCCACACAGCGCCCCACGCCTCACGGAGTTACCTTTTCATAACGGGAGGTAAACGGTAAAACAAGAACAGAGTACCCGGCACTGGGACCTGCTAAGCAGAGAAGGGGAACTGAGTGTGCTGGCGGTGGCCGAGTGGGCGCCCTGGCTCTGGTGAGTGGGGATTCTCCGAGAAGAGCTGACCTGAGTCCTGGTGACAAGGAGGAGCCGATCGTGAGAGCATCAGGAGAACAATCCTAGCAGAGAAAGACGATCCATGGTAGAAATGATGTGGGGTGTTCTGGAACAAAGTATGGTGAGCCTGGAGAGTCGGGGGAAGGGCTGTGATCCCAGCCACTGAGGTGTAAAGCAAGAGAGATCGACAAGATAAGACAGCTCGATGACCGAGGTAGGGCGGGGGCCAGAGTGGAGCAGGAGACCAGGGAGCAGCAGGCTTTTATGCAGTCATCCTCTCCAGAAGGGCTGGGCAGCCAGCAAACCCTGTGCCTCTTTCTTCTCCTTATACATAGTTTTTCATATTTTTCCATAGTTTAAGTCTTTAAAAACACAAGATTCTCATTCCTGCCTTCTAGACACTCTTGTTTTCGAGCCCTCCCCCTCATCAGACATTTAGTGTTATCTCCTTCCTGGTATTCATCCCGATGACGTGTGGCTACACAAGCACACTTAGGCCTGACCCTTGTGCACACAAAGACGTTGCACCTTGCCTTTTTCATGAACAGTGTATCTTAGCAGTCATTTTAAATCAGCGCATTGTTTCTTCCATTGTATAATTTATAAGGCTTTTTGTTCTGTCATATGTAATAATCTCACTGAAAGGTGGTTTACCCAAGTGACTCTTGAATGTGCGGGCACACCTGTGTCTGAGAAGTGTAACAGCGCTGTGGGTGGGACTCAAGCGTTCATGTGAAGCTAGGTAGGTGGGTCCCGGGAGACACGCAAACAGGCTGGAGACTAGCCCGGTGCCAGACGGGACACAGTTTCAAACCTCCGAGACGGAGAAAGGAAGACACGTCAGTCTTTTGATATTCAAAACCATAGAGAATTAGGCTTTTTTAACAACCCCTTTGAAAGTGCTCTTCATGTTCATTTCAATCTAACCTTAACGGTGTTCTCTCCTCTTTTTCTTTAGCCTACCTCCATGCGAGCTATCCGTGCTAGGTATGACCCTTATCTGCAGACCAGACACCGAATAGAGCAGGTCAGTTTTTTCAAAAGCATTTTAAATGAGATTTTGCACTTGAGGGTGTTGTGGCTCGATTTGAATTGAATAACTCATTATTGTCATTGTGTAAATAAGAATTGAGAGTATTCTTCTTTTGTAAGTTTCCTTGTCTCTCTGAGGGAGGGAGAATACTTTGTGTTACCTAGCAAGGTCAGAGGCACTGTGTTTTTTAGGGACTGAATTCTTTAACAATTTTATATTCTCTAACTTTCAGTTTGTAGCGTCATTTATGGTATGAAATTTACGAATGCGCATGTGTGAAAGAAACTTCACTTGGGTGGGTGGGTGAACTTTAGCTCCATGAGTCCGAACAGAAGTGTTGTGAACGCTGGGCTGGGTGGAGGCGTAGCTGACTGGAAGACGCGAGGGGTCTCTGCCACAAGTGTGGTCGTGCCTGCCAGCTCAAACGTTGGTCGGAACTCATCCAGCTGTACCCCTAAAGTTCATGGACTTCATTGTGTGTGTTATGACTCAGTATCGCTTATTAAAACCAAATACAGCAGTGACCTTGTTCTGTCCAAGAAATCTGAACATCAGCACACAAAAGCTCTTTTTTACAATTTTAATGCAATGTTTAAAACGCAAGTCCTGTCTGCGGTGTCACAGTAGCACTGGAGCGACCGTGGCAAAAGCGCAGGTGGCTGTGTGCCCCAGTCGGAGGGGCTTCTGTTCTGGAGCTGGTGTGCTTTGGGTGTAGCCGTTCCCACCGGGCTCGCCGGCACCAGCACCGTGGAACCAGCTGTCTCACGGGAGAGGATGGGGAGGCAGTGTAGTTGGAAAAACACTTCTCAATGGAGCGTAGCTCCAGTTTCTTTTCAGTCATGACACTTAATTCACTGAAATGTTTCAGTGGTTTGAAGATAAATTTTGATGATTCGGGTATAGGTGGTACCACAAGCCTGCTTTGCAGAAAAGAAGAAAGTGTGAAATGTTTGTTGGTAAAAGGAGCAGAGGGCTTCAGAGATGATTCTTCCTACCTGTAAGCGCACTAGAATCACTGAGTAACTTCCCAGATGTTTGCCTCAGGAGGTTTTCCTTAGCATCTGCTTGAGGGTATTTGAGAAACTGCCAGTGAACAGCCATGGTTTGAAGTATCCTTGTCGCGTCGGTACATGTTTGCACATATGTGCACTATGCATGTGTGTGCGCCCGTGTGGGTATAAACATGCATGCACACTTATGTTCGTATAAGTCAAGAGTTGTCTTTTGCCAGCATTACCTGTGGGCACTCCCTTTATTTTTTTTTCCATTTATTTTTCCAGCACTTCTCTTCCTCAGGTGTGTGTCCCCATAGACTTCCCACCGCCCCCCCGGGCAGGCATGCCCTTTACAGAGGACTTGGATTTGAGTCCCTGTTTGATGGTCTGTTGGAGCCTGTTTTTCTCAAATCTAAGATACTGTGCAAAGTGGAATCTTGACTTATTGCAGTTGGCAAAATGGAGGAGGTGTGTCGTCCTCCCTGGTGGAGAAGACATTGTTTTATCAGACTTTCACTTTCCTTCTTTTTTGGTAAAACGAGCTTGACGTGCCACCATATACCGGAATCTTCACAATTAGTTTGAAGCGTTTTCATTTAAATCTACTTCCTAGTTTTTCTGCCGTTGTGTTCTCGCGTTCTCATTTGCATCCAGTCCTCACCGTGTTGCATGTGGTCCTGTTCTGTCCCTGGGCCTCCTGCTAGTAGGGCATAAAATACATCAGTAGACCATTTACCACGTTACGCACTGCGCTGTTGTATCACATATCTGCCTTTATCCCTTTCCAGTTATATTGTATGTGTTTTTAAATTTCCACTAAGTTCTATAGATGTCAAGCTGATTTTGAGCTCTTCAAACCGCAGATGCAAAGTGAGACTCTTGATTCCTTTGCGCTACTGTTTTCTGTTCTTTCAGACTCTGTCTTTAAGTTCACAGAATTGGCTAATATATTTAATTGCTTCCATTTTTAAACTATACTGATGAAAAACATTACAAAATATAGTTAGAAATTCATGATATCCCCTTAGAGTAGTTGCCTGCGCCTTTCTAATGCCAGTGAACTTATGTCTTCCAGTTAAAGCAGCTTGGCCACAGCGTGGATAAAGTGGAGTTCATCGTGATGGGCGGGACATTTATGGCCCTTCCAGAAGAATACAGAGATTACTTCATTCGAAACTTACATGATGCCTTATCAGGACACACATCCAACAACATTCACGAGGCTGTCAAGTAAGACTCCTCCTTTGTCACGTTCTCGGGGTGGTTGTTCCTTTCTCTCCTCACAGCAGCTGTGAGGACATCTGCTCTGTGGCTCCGCTCCTCGTTCCTGCAGTTACTTCTATTTTGTGGGCAAAGGCTCTTTGAAATAATCTCTGTTTTGAAAGAGGGTGTCCACTGACATGGTAGTATTCTCACAGACTGAGTGATTCACAAGAATCGCTGTGAAGGCTTTTTTTGGCAAGGGTCTCGTCTGAACTGCGGGGGCAGTTGTGATTGGGTCAGCTGAGTTTCTAGTACCCCTCAAGAAGAGTGCGGGGGTACTGTTTATCTAAAACACTCAGCTGCTATAAAATCAACTAACTTACTAAATAATTATCATTTCATTAATAATTACTATAGTTATGGGACCATTTTATGAAATTATCCCAAATTCTAATTGACAAAACAGGAGAATTATGTAATATTTTGAAACCACGTCTTAGTTTTTGGCAAAAAGAGTACTGAGGTTTCACATATAGTCAATTAAGAGTCTCAGAAGTTTCGGGAACCCCTAGGCAGTTCCTGCTGCCTGCCCCCTGTGGTCACTGAATGTGCGTTGAGGGACCACTAGGCGTCATGCTCTGGTTTAGGCCCCGGGCAGATGTCGTCCTTGCACGTGCTGTTGCTCACGCTCTGCTTAACACCAGGAGCCGTGCTGCAGATAGACTCGTGCTGGAGAACAGGGTGACGTCTAGACAGAGGGCGGGTATTTAAGCTGCAACCCAAAGGGTAAGAGAGTCAGATCAAGTGGCACTTGGAGTGTTTTGGGAATAGAAAAGGAGTAAGATGACAGCCAGGCTCTGGTCGTAGGAAATGGCCGATGCTTGTGCCCGCACTGTGAGGTAGAGGGGGAAGAGCAGCTTTGTGGGAGGGGCTCAAGGGTCTCACTTTGGATCTGTGGTTTGAAACGCCTCTGACATGGGGTGGAGAGGCCAGGCAGGCTCTGAAGAGACAGCCGGGCTCTGGGTAGAACGGGGCTGCCCCACGGAACTCGGGTCCACAGGCAGAGCCCCACGGGAGCATTAGACCGTGCGCTAGAATTTCTACGGTAGAAAGCAGCATCCACGACAGTTCTTAGAGCGTGATCGCGTCATTTTTGTGCACGGGTGTAAATGCTCGTGGCGTCGAGGACAGTGAGCCACGAGGCGTTAGTTAAGCTGAAGAGGAAGGGGCGCAAAAAAAGAGGGTAAGAGAGGACGTTCACGTTTGCTCTGTCTGCAGCGTGCCAGGCACCGTGAGAGCTGTTTGGTCACTTGTTAACACAGTAAGCCTTTCAGCTGGGGTTTAGCTCATCCCCGTTTTACAGGTAATGAAACAGGTGCAGAGACTGAGCCGCTTGCCCAGGGTGACGCAAGCCAGTGGGGTGGTGGCTGTGGGACTGGCAGCTCCGCTTCCAGAGCCTGAGCTCGCTGGGGTGCAGCCACGGCACTGGGGGGTGCTGGAGAAGTGGGTCTCTCTTCTTGCATGTTCTCTTCTCCTTGCTCAGACTTTCTCCTGGCCTCCCTTTTGTAAGTACCTAATATAGGTACTTTTAGAGTTGTTCAGATAGCAGCCACTTAGAGAATTAAGCAGGGTGATTAATGGGACCAAGTGAGCCTGGGGGTGGGCTGCGTCCCCGCCGTGAAGGTGCTTCTTAGCGCCTCGAGGCCGGAGTCCGCCTGCGCGTGGACGCTGAGTTGAAGGGTCAGCGCGAAGGTCAGACAGCGACAGCCGAGCACCTACCGAAGGACACATCTTTTTGTGCCCTCCCTGCTTCCACTATCCCCTGAACGTTTTTGCCCTTCAGGCTTGTAAACATGAAAAGGATAGAGAGGTTTTAATGGAAGTTAAACACCCCAGTAGCCTGAGAGACTTGTGTAAGGAGTTCAGGAACTGGGCGAGTGTGAGAGCAACCTGCTTTGCGTGGTGGCCACACAGACGGTGATTATGTCCATGAATCTAGAGATCTAGTCGCCGCTGGCCAGGGTGAGCCTCCCTCCGGGCGCATCAGTAGCCCCCTAAGTGTGCCCGCTACCCACTCCTGAGTGAGTCATGCTTGCTGAGGCCAAGGTCTTCAGCTGCACGGAACTGAAAACCAAATAATAGCTTTGAATAAAATGTGACCTGAGGAGACAGCCTTAATTAGTTCAAAGCCCAGTGATGTTGAAATGTCAATAGTGCCTCAGAGAGCGGCTGACTAAAATCATGCCCCTCTGAGATTCCCAAGCAGGATGACCTGTCACCGGGAACAACTTCTCCCCACACGTGTATCTCTGTCCGGCTCCTTGGCGTGGCTGTTCTCATGCCGAAGGCCTCTCCTCCTAAGTGCGATTGAGCTGTAGATATCTGGAACGTCTTCCTTCCCTCCTGCCCCCAAAAAAGCTGCCCCACAGCTTTCCAGTCTACGTTTTGGGTTCCGAGCCAGGGGCTAGGCAGTTCACGATTGCGTGATGAATTCGTAAGATTCAGATAGATTGATGGTTTCATCAATAGAAACTATAAAATTTTTGCCTTATTCTTAGTGTAATGTTTTAGCTTTATTTTCCAGAGTGACCTAGTGCCTGGTGGTATTTGTAAGTTGTCTCTTTGGGGGTGGAAGAGCAGTTTTACATGCCACCTGGTGAGCCTCCCACTGCTGTGCGAGGACACAGCCCTTGGGGAGAAAGCCTCCTGCAGTGGCTGTGTGTCTGTTCTGGACTTCGCCTCCAGAGGGCAGCACACACCTGTCTTGATAACACTTGTCTGACCTGAGCTGTCTCCACAAGCACCATGACTGGCTTTGGGGAGCAGTAAAGTCTGGGAGCCGCAGGCCGTCCGCGAGGGCCAGTGTTCTCTGAGCGCTGCCTGCCGGGCGTGGCACGTCTGCTCTTCCCTCTGGATACTCGCGTGAGTCTGAGAAGGCGGTGGGCGGCCTCTTAGTTTCGTGGAGGCAAACTCTCACACAGCTCCTGCAGCAACGCGTGGTGTTTCATGGACTGATTTGACACACAGCTGGGGTTCAGTGGTTTCCAGACCCAGAGACACGGAAAACAGTTTTCAGCTGCTAGTGTCTTAGCGAGATGGCAGCAGAGGCGCTGTTATGGATGTGAGGCGTTCTCCGACGCTGGGGTGAGGCTTGATCTGGACGCTTGTCCGTGTCCCCGCATGGGGCATCTCGGAGGCGCTAGCAGCGCAGGCCCACCTGCTGGAGTGTGGCGGGGCCTCGCCATTGCACTTCGTCGGCGCGGGCTGTTCTGCTCGCCCGGCGACTGCTCAGGTGACCTTCCTTAGCTCAGCGCAGGTTTTCTAGAAGTTAATTTTAAGTTGGGTTCAGAATTACGTGTTGTGACGGCCGAGTCAACAAGGTTTCGTGTTAGAACCCTGGTAAAACTAGGGCCAAGGTCTGGATTTGCCCCGTCTCCGGCCCTTTGTCTCATCTGGCCTGACCAGAGGTCTGCTGCCATCTCCAGAGGCCGGCCCAGAAGCAGGGCCGCCCGGCAAGGAGAGCCTGGCTGGTGTTCTTGCGAGTCGGCGGCAGCAGCTAGAGCCGCGCAGGCGGCAGGACGGGGTGGCCGACGAGTGTCTGAGGACCAGGTGGGGGTGTTGGCATGGAGGCTCCGAGCATCAAGCAGAGTGGGGATCGCTCGGGCAGACGGAGGCTCTGGAGGGCAGCAGTCACTGGTGACCATTGTCCTCTGACAACCTTAGCTCAGGAGATGAGAGGACCAGCGTGGGTCTGAGTCACCCATTCATCGGAATGGAAATGATGCCAGATACCTTGGCGCGACCTTAGCGAGTATTCAGTGCTCCTTGGCTGTTCTTACAGGATGCGGATCAAAAGGGCAGCTGCCCATCAAGAGGTCTGTGAGTCAGACCTTTCTCCCTGTGGAATTTTTAATTCTTTTCTGTTCCTTTCTCTTATTCCTTCCCTCCTGCCTGCCCGCCCTCCCCCCAATCAGTGACTTTAAATCCTCCAACTCTGTCCCTATGTGTCTTGCAAAAGCTAGAGGCTGAGGTAACACTGGGAAGACAGTTTCAGAGGCCTGCAGAGTTAAGCAGAAACAGCTGAAGCAGCCTGAGAGCCTGAAGCTGTCTCCTGTGGTGCCGCCCGGGCCCAGCTCGGGCAGGAGGTAACCTGCCTGCCTGGCTTTGGGGCCTGGCTTTGTGTGTTGCCCTCCTTTACATAGTGACCGCTGTTGCTCCCTCCTTGCCAGTCACATTCTCATAGCCCAGGGATGTTGGCAGTCCAACCTAGTATACAGTCTTAGTCACCTTAAAGCAGATACTAGCTGTTTTTCTTCCAACACTGTATTTAAAACAAAATGGACTTTCCCAGCGAACACACCTGTCCCTGGACCTACACACCTGCTGTCCCACACTTGTCCACCTGCTCGTTCCTCTCTCCATCCATCCACTGCCCCGGCTCCTTCTGATGCATTTCCGAGTTGCAGACCTGCCCACTCTGCCCCAAGCACGGCATCAAGCCAGCTAGTGCTGTTTTCTTGGAGCTGAGCGCTCAGGTTGCAGATGCATCATTTGGTGAGCGCCGACAGTGGGTGTGCCGTGCAAGGGAGCCCTGTGGAGAGTTGGAGATGTGTCATCCCAGAGGTTTCCTCTCTCGCCACCCCTGCAGGTCTTCACCTGCACCTCCCAGAGACAACCATCGTCAGTATTTCCCCCCTTCCATAGATTACTTTTGCCTCTTCTAGAACTTCATGGAAATGGACACGTAGCGTGTACTCTTTCTTTCATGTATGCTTCTTTCACTGAGCATCATGCTTTGAGGTATTGGTATTTCGCCTTTTTAGTGCTGAGTAGTACTCCATTGTTTGCGTTAACCATGGTTTAGTCATTCTGTTGATGGACACTTGAGCTGTTTCCACTTGTGACTGTTCTGGAGAAAGTTGCTGGAGCATATGTACACAAGTCTTTCTGTGAATGTGTCATTCTCTTGGGTGATGACTTGAGGTAGAATGGGTGCATCATTTGCTTAGTTTTATAAGAAACTGCCAGCTAGTTTTCCAGAACGATTCTGCCATTTGCACTCCCACTAATAACGTATGACTGTTTGGTTATTCCACATCCTCACCAACATATGGTGTTGTCAGTCTTTTTAATTTTAGCTGTTCTAGTGGGTGTATAATGGTTTCCCATTGTAGTTTTAATTTGCATTTTCCTGATGACTAATGATGTTGAGCACTTTTACTTTGTGCTTATGCTTTCTGTTTATATTTCCTTTATGAAGTATCTGTTAAAGCCTTTTCCCCTTATTTGTATATCCTGGATACCAGTCCTTTGTTAGCGCCTGTGTTTTACAATTAGGAAAACTGGTCTGTGGCTTGACTATTCATTATATGAATGAAATCTCTGAGCAGAGGTTTTTTATTTTGGTGAAGTCTAATAGCACTTTTTTCTTTCATATTTACCGCTCTGTGTTGTCTCTAATAAACCTTTGCCTGCTCCCAAGGCAAGAAGAGTCTCTCCTGTGCTTTCTCCTGGTTGTAGTTTTAGGTCTCATGTTCAGGCTTAGTGGGATCTGTCTAGAATTATTTTTTATGTGCAGCATGAGGTAGAAGTGGAGGCTCCTTTTTTCCCATATGGATATCTAGTTGGTTGACATTACTTATTTAAAAGCTTTTCTTGCCCATTTAGAGTGTGCTGACACCTTTGTCAAGAATTGGCAGGCACTGCACCTGGCGTCTCCTGCCCTGCTGATCTGTTTTTCCGTCCCTGTGCCTGTTATCACACTGTCTCCGTTACTGTCGCTTGGTAGTAGGCCTTGAAGTCAGTGGTATGAGTTATCTAGCTCTGTCACTGAGTATTCAAGATTACCTTGGATATTTTTGGTTTTTTGTATCTATAGTTTAAAGTCAACGTGTCAGTTTCTATTAAAAAGTGCAGTGGGGGAGCCTCCCTGGTGGCGCAGTGGGTGGAGCGCCATACTGTGAAGCATCCGCAGCACAGCAGCGTGAGTTCGATCCCCGGCAGAGAGGGGACCCACATGACACAGCAGACCTCTCCTGCCTCGCCCGCTGCTTCCCTCAGCAGTGTGCTTCAGTCCATCTGTCTGTTCTGCTCCCCGCTTTGTCTCTGGTGAATCCTCTCACCTCCCGCGCCTCTGGTCTGTACCCCTGCTCTTGTGTGCATAAAAAAAAAAAAAAACCTTTAAAAAAAAAAGTTAATTGCTGTAATTAAAAAAAAAAAGTACAGTGGGGTTGGGACTGTTAAAACTATGGAACAATTTGTAGAAAATTGAAAGTTAATAATACTGAGTCTTCTAAACATAATCTGCCTCTTATTTAGGTCTTTTCCAAGATTTCTCATAGCAACCTTCAGTGTAGAGATTTTTGTTAAAAATTTTGCAAAATATTTTTGTTGATGCTCTAGCAAATGAAATTTTTAAAAAATCTGATACATTAACCTTTTGGCTACTTAGTTCTAAAAGTTGATCTTGTAAATCTGCTAGGATTTTTGCTCATAAACATCTCATTTGCAAGTACGGTGAATTTTAACTTCATTTTACAGGCTTTCTTCTCACCTCAGTGAAATGGCTAGAATGTTCGGTACAGTATTAAACAGTAGACCTCTTCATTGTATCCATGTAATACAGGGAAGATGTCTACTGTTTCAATCATCTCATTTCCTCCTTTATACTGATAATACAGATTACCTGCCCTTTGGGATAATGTATTGGTCATGATGTATTATCCTTTTTATATAATAGCTGTATTCAACTTACCAATACTTAGTGAAAAAATTTTGTGTTTCTTTAGGAGAGATGGTGGTCTGTAACTTTCTTCTTCACAATTGATTTTTCAGGTTTTGTGATTTGTGTTCATGTGGTCTCATAAAGCAAGTTAGGAAGTATTCACCTTCTGTTCTCAAGAGAGCACATAGATGAATGTATTAACCAATAAAACAAGGTTTTCCTTAGAGGTTTTCAGATGATTCATTCATTTAAAATCCTTTAACAGATACAGGGAAATTCAGATCTTCTGTTCCATCTACATCCAGTTTGGTTAGAGATGTTTTTTAGGTGATTTATCTGTTTCAGACAGTTGGCCAGTTTGTGCCTGGTGCTGGGAAGAGCCCTGTGTTATGCTTCCGGGCCTGGCGGGTGGGGCGGTGCTGAGTAAATGCTGCGCCAGTGCATGGAGACTGGGCCCTGAGGCCGGGGAGACTTAGCTTTCCAGACTTGTTTCTGTGTCATCTGGCATTGCTACTGGGTTCGTGCTCTAGCTTCCTCATCTACAAAGATGACAGGTGAGAACACATTATCTAAAAAACTTTTCTCTGGCATTGTAGAATTTGAATTCTATTGGAACGAGAATTTTTATCAGAAAGACATGTTTGCAGGTTATTAACACAAACAGTTACTTTCTGAGGATGACAACTTTTCTGTTAACTGTGTTCTGTTGGTTCATCAGCTTTCTGGCTAGGGATGTAAAATGGCAGAACTCTTGTCGGCCACTGGAAGAACCCGCACCCGCAGCGTTACGGTGGTTTGTGCCTTTCAGCCTGTGGACGAGCAGGAGGGGCTCAGCCTCCGCGCTGTGGCGCCACAGCCTTGTTTTCAGCGGTTGTGTCATTCAGCGATCAAAACCTGTGCCTCTTTCCTCGGCTGTGTTGGGCAGAACCCTAATTCGGAGACTCTTGACATAACTGCCAATACACAAGAAGCAAACTTGATGAACAGTCCCCAAAAAGCACCCCAAATAGCCAGTTCACTAGTTCTTAAGTACAGATGTGACTGGCACGGCATTTATGTGCAGAGCGTGAGCGTTAGTGAGGTGTTCCCAGACCCAGTAACGGCGGAGAACCGACACCCATGAGTGTGTGTGCCTTCTGTGCTACTGCTCCTTAGGGCTCACTCCAAAATTCAGATGTATTTGAGGATTCAAATAAGTCGTGCGCCAGATTTTAGGACTGGAGAGGCAGAAGAGATTTTGTACGTTGTGAGTAATGGGAACAAAAGGAATATTTCATCTTTATTACTTAGCAATTTGGTTTGCTCAGTCTGAGGTTGGGTCGCAGGCAAGGTTCCTAACCCTTTCAGGTGGGGGGGCCTAGACCCCCCGTGAGAGTCCACGCAGGGCTAGACTCGGGCCCTCCAGTCTGTTCACCACAAGATTCCTGCAGAGGATCTGATAGTCCCGAGCAGTGTTCTTGGAGGCCTCAGCTTTCCTGGAGTCAGAGAACAGTTTCCAGACGATAGATAATAAAGAACTGGAACATCTGCATGCTGTCTGCCTCTGCCCCACCAGCACAGCCTAGCACGAGGAGACAGGAAGTGACTGTAGATCCTCTTTCGTAGATCACTTTCTTGCTTCCAGAGATAGAAGTGTGCTTCCAGGAAATACTCTAGATCCGTGTCACTCCCCCACTTCTAGCTCCTTGTTTTTAAGTGATTCTTGCCTTTATCTGTGTGACTTATCCCTGCAGCTTTATGGTTAAGCATCTCTGGGGCAGGAGCTATTGTTTTGCTTAACTTTCTGTGGAGTAACTGGCCTAGTGCTGGACGCCTTAGGGCTTGGCAGGGAAAGATAACTGGTAAAACTATCTAGAAACCGGTAGAACTATCGAGAGGCTGCTCTAAGTGAAGAGAGATTGCTGTGTCCCCAGTTACACCTAATTCATCTATTCATCCTTCCCTTTTTTTTTTTTTTTTTAATGTTGAGATCTTTTCATGCTGAAGCCCTTAAACAATTACTCTAAACATTTTCCAGCTTTCTGTGTCCTGGGAACTTCTGGTCTGATGGACAGAAGTACCCACAGAACAAGGCAGGCTGCATCTGCATGGGCGACATACTGTGGGGTGGGGCCCACCTCCCTCATTCAGAGGTGCTGCGCCGATGTCACAGGCAGAGAGATGCTGTCAAGCTGAGTGTTGGAGGCTGGCAGTTTCATCTTTGTCTCCTTTCAGATTCCCAGGTTATCGACACATTCTCCCTTCCCCATTATAAAAATTACTCTTAACTAAAGCCATTGGCTAAAATGATGATTTGGAGGAAACACTAGTACCTTTTATAGCCGGTCCTGCTCCTGTGGCTCACCAAAAAGTGGGGGGGGTCCGCGTCACGCGCCCCACACGGCTGCGCTGTCCAGGCATATTTAAAATGACGCTGCGAGACCGGAAAAAAGAGTAGTGGGATTGGATTCAGAAGACCCAGGTCCAAGTCTTGATTGTGTCTCCTAGAAGCTTGGGATGGGTTGGAAATGGTCTGGTTCCCAGACACCCACAAACTTAAGTCTGCAGCCTGGGAAAGTTGGGGAGTGAGACAGGGCTCTGAAGAGCAGCGGCGTTGGGTGGCCCTGCTGAGCAGGCGGAGGGGTGTCGCAGCCGGTGTCTGTGCACAGCTCCTAGCATGCCCACGCCTGGTGTTGCAGAGCCAGCCTGCCAGGGCCGCTCACCTCTGAAGAAGGTCTCAGGGACAGGTGAGACCAAGTACAACATCCACAGACCCTAACCGGTGTCTCAGGAGAGGGGGCGCGCACAGTCTGCTCTTTAGGGAAATGCCACCTTGTTTTCGTCATTTGTATTTGATCAGAATTCCTGCTTAATTGCTTTTCAGATGAAATTACATCGCTATATTTGGGCACATCTGAACGGGAGAGCATATATCTCTAAGATACAAATAATGGTAAAAACCAGTGTTAACTCTATTTAAAAAACAATTCTGAAAAGCAGAGTGGTAAACGCCTTTAATGTAAATGTAGAATACTTACTTTCGAAAACTGGAATTTTTTTATGCCTCCATTTCTGCTCCTTTGAAAGTTAGTGATACTTCCTCCCCCACATAGCTGTTTCCAGAACAGGTCAAATTACCGTGTGAGACCAGAGCAGCCCCGCATGCTGCATCTCTTCTGAGCTCATGGGGGCGTCGGGAGCCTCGCGCGTGTCTGCAGCCGCGCCCTCCCCGTCTGGCCTCTGTGCTGTGCCATAGAAGGGCTGCGCGCAAGGGCTCTCTCCTGGACAGATGCCCGTTTGCGCAGTTGCCTGCCCGTTGCATTTCTCCCAGTGATGCCTGCTACAGGTTTGCTGCTGAGGAGCGAAGCGTTTAAGAAATGCTGTAGGCTTTTAATAAATACCAGCTAATGGGAAGATTTACGATGTAACTTTAAAATGCCTGAGTCTTAAGATGTTCTCATTTACTCTGGAATGCACTCATTTTTTTGGCTTATTTTAATCAACCTTTCAGTTTGCTTTCTCCATGATATATGAGCTTAATATGAAAAATGGCTTTCCCCAGATCCAGTAAATAATGTTCAGAGGTGAAGTGTGTCGTGTCCCTGTGGCGTCACGTACTTCTGCTACCACGTGTTGTGGTCTCTGCCTGAGTGAGCAGGCGTGGGGCTTTATGATTTGATTATGTCAGAGCAGCCAACAGATTTAGTATCTTGCCTTTGAAGATTTGACAAGATCAGAGTCCTTCCCTCCCCGCTTTATGATTCATCGTTGAGTGACTTTGGACCAGTTGTTTGCCTTTAGTTTTGGTGCCTGCCTGCGCACGCCTTACCAGCCTTTGGGAGGGAGCTGTGGGGTTACTTCTTGGGAGTGCCACTTCCCTGCGGGAGGCAGCAACAAGCAGTACAGGAGAGTTTGACTGTTTGGAAAGACTTCACAATTGGTCCTCTAAGTCACTGATTCTTAACTGTCTTATTTTTGTTATTATTAACATTAAATAAGTCAGTCTTTATTGGTAATTAATGAAGGTATGAACCTAAAGAAGTAATTGCAAAATTATGGAAATTTTGCAATTTTTTACTTTTCAAGAACTATAAACTTCTTTGAAAAGAAGCTGAGTGGTCATAATGGGCTTCCCTCACCCTCCCCAAAGTTCAGAAATTTGCAGAAGCATGTGCCAAGGCTTCTTAGGTCTGGGGCCCTAGGGACGTTGGACAGGAGGGGAATCGGGTGCCCCTTGCTGAGTTGTGTGAGCAGAGTGGTAAATACAGAGCGACGGCTTCGAAGGCAGGATAGGCAGCTTCAAATCCTGGCTTGGCTTTGTGAGTTCTGGACTCTTGCACAGAGCGTTTAATCTCTTTGAACTTCACTGTCTTCATCTGTAAAACAGAGATAACTAGACATGACGCCTGGCAGCGTGCGCCCCCCCCCCCCCCCCCCCCCCCCCCCCCCCGCCCCCCCCCCCCCCCCCCCCCCCCCGTGTGTGGCAAGCGTCCAGTGCCATGCCCGCCCTCAGGGCCTCTGGCGCGGCCCCCTCCCCTCGCATCAGTGGCCTCCTTAGCAAACGATTTTCACTCTGGGTTTTTGACCAACATTAAGGTCATTCATTCAAACAACTTGAAACTAAAATAGCATCCACTACTCCAATATCTTGTTTTAGGAAAAGAGAAAAATGATTTCTAATTTTGTAAATCATTACCAAGATTAATAGCTTTGCAGAAAGACTTCTGTGCATACAGACCTTTCATCTGAATTATTCTTAACCTCATTACACATTCTGTCTCCCCGCTTTTTTTTAATTTAACATGAATCTAAAATATAGAGTAGAAAATAAATAATGCCTGATTTTCAGTTATGTGAAAAATTATTAGGGATTGAAAAATTGAGAGCTCACAATTGAAATCGTTGCTTTCAAGGAGATGATGATTGTAGCATGTGGGGGGAATAATAATGAAATGACGGTTGCCGTGTGTTGGTTCAATCACGTCAGTTCTAGGACACAGTTGGCATCTATAGAGACGGAAGCATGTTGAGGCTGATAATGCTCCTGTTTGCGGAGCTGGGACATGGCAGTGCCAGGGTCTGAATGAACTCAGCCTGGCTCCAGAGCCCGTCACCACACTCTGAGCTGTCACCTCACACTGGGGAACCAAGGAGACAGTCTGTGTGGTGGGAGCAAATGCCTGCACCTGTGGTCATTGTTAACTTTGAGGTTTGCTCTGCAGGTTTTCTGAGAGAAGCCTCACAAAGTGCGTTGGCATCACTATTGAGACCAGACCAGATTACTGTATGAAGCGGCATCTGAGTGACATGCTGACCTATGGCTGCACCCGACTAGAGATTGGGGTGCAGAGTGTCTACGAAGATGTGGCCAGAGATACCAACAGGTAAGATGGAAGCAGATAACCTTGCATAAGCCGCCTTCTCCCCTGCCTCAGAAATAGCTACATCCCAGCTCCTCCTTTTCTGCCACTCTTCTGGCTTGCTTTTCCATCACCCTGCAGAACCCCCACAGTGTCCAAGACAGCAGTATAGCTCAGTTTATTTTAATTATTTTAAATACAAACTTGCATATCTCTGAGTGCTGTCTGGCTACCATATTGTACAGTGCAACTTTAGGATATCAGATAGTTGGGTATAGTGTGCTGGAGATGTCTCATCTACTCAAATAAATTTGGACGCCATTAGCAAAAAGAGAAGGGGTTGAAGCCATGGGAACGAGTAGGAACATCCAGAGACAGCAGGATGGGCTCCGGCCCCAGGGTCCTTCCGCAGTGAGTGGTAATGTCATGGTGCTGAAGGGGGTGGCGCTGGCTCTCGTGTTCAGTTGCCCCCAGCTGTTACGAGGGCTTGCCTCCTGCTGGGTTATGGCAGCGGGGGGTGCCAGGCTAAGGTGACTGAGCTGTCTGGCCCCCAGTGCTTCTGCCTTGTCACCAAGTCATCTCTTTTCACTTCCTAAAGACCGCCAGGCCCTGTAGGGGAAATCCATTTTTGTGTTTGTCAGTCCCTTCTTCCCTCTTCTTTCCCCCGACCAGTCATCTCGAGATATTTTTAAAGGAAAGATCCTATCAAGCTGCTGCTTCTATATGGTTTTGAACCCATTGTCCTTATTTTGACTTAGATACCTACAGCAGTGAGCTTGTTTGGGCTGATGCTACTAAATTGGGCCATTTTCGTAGATGTTAACTGTTGTTC
Source organism: Galemys pyrenaicus (assembly GCA_019455555.1). Classification (NCBI taxonomy): domain Eukaryota; kingdom Metazoa; phylum Chordata; class Mammalia; order Eulipotyphla; family Talpidae; genus Galemys; species Galemys pyrenaicus. The sequence continues at coordinate 1,871,891 of JAGFMF010012163.1, read as the reverse complement.
CGCCAGCCTTCACTCCCAGAACTTTGAGTGGGTGCATAAGGAACTTCTGAGCACACTCAAATGAAAGAATTTGTTTTCAAGGGTGGAGAGGTAAAAGTGACTCTGAGAGTTTTTTTCCTCCAACCATATTTTTCGTTGTAGAATTTCTATTAGATGTTCCAGAGGTTGTGCTCCCTATTCTGTGCGGACTGTCTTGTCCACTTATGTAATACCCAGTGAATTTTCTGTCCTCAGGGGCCACACTGTGAAGGCCGTATGCGAGTCCTTTCACCTGGCCAAAGACTCTGGCTTCAAAGTTGTGGCTCACATGATGCCTGATCTGCCTAATGTGGGCCTGGAGCGAGACATCGAGCAGTTCACGGTGAGCATCGTCTCCTGAGGCCCGAGCAGGTGCCTCTGCCCCAGCTCCCTGCTGCTTTCTCCACCAGTAGAGCAGGACAATCTCCGCTGCAGCATGCTGGAGAAGGAGGTTACGCTTGACCCGGCCATTTTAGCCCTAAATGTTTACACGGCAGAATGCACGCAAATGTTTAGCAGGGGACATGTTCACAAGTGCCTGCTGGGATACAGAGCAGAACGAGCCCGAGTGACTGGGTGGGAGGTGTGTAAAACAGTAAGAATAAATCCAGCTTCATGCACCAGCAATGGCTGATTCTATTCAGTGTGATACTAAGACAAAGAAGCCAGGTCCCAGGTTCTGCTCTCGTGCGGTTCTCTAAGTTAAAAGTTCAAAGACTTTCATGCAGTTAAAACTGACTGGGAACAGGCACGACCTGAGTCAAGATGTTGATGATGTTCTTTTTCTTGACTTGAGCATCTGGGTGCTGGTTCATGATTTGTAAACTTGTTCAGATTTACACTTGTGATTTGTATAGTTTTCCAAATTGAAGATATACTTCAATAAGAAGCTGACATAAAACTTAAAAAGCTTTTGCTTTTTTTTTTTTTTTTTTTTTAGAAAATTGGCTCATTTGGAATCCACAACCTTTTCTGAATCGTGGACAGTATATTTCACACTTTTAAACCTTTTTATCATTACATCTACCCAGAATTCCTTATTAGCAGCCCCAGGTGTATTTCCTCTTGGCTTTCGCTCGGTAGGGTCCTTGCTAAGGTGAAGGTCTGCTGGTGCAGCTGCAGAACACCGTCTCGGCGGGCGGGGCGGGGGGGCGGACCTGGCCGGGGGCCCTGTGGGCACTCCCTGGCCCCCGAGATGACAACAGCCGCTGCTCAGGGGCCTTGTGCCTGTGTGCCAATGACACGTCGGCTTCGTGCACAGCCTGGTGCTCCAGACCCCTGCTGTGTCCCCGAGAGTGCAGCGCTGTTGTTGCACGCGTCCTGCAGCAGGTGCAGGGCCGGTAGCTGCGTGTGACGAATAGCGTGTTGCTGATATTTTCTAGTAACTCAGACAAGTTTTAGAAATGCAGTTTTCTTTTTTATAGAGTTGGAATCCTTATTGCAAGAGAATAATCCTCCCTAGGTAGCCTCAGAGAGGACCTGAATGCCCTTTAATATTCCCTTTGATTATCTGGGTTTATGCTTCTGAAACTCTTACTTTAATGTGGGTTTGGAGGGAAAGATAAGAAACACTTTTTCATGTTTAACCAGAAGTCCAGAAGCAGTTCCATCTAGTTTCATTCTTATCAAATCAGCCCACATTTCTCCTACTTTACAAGTGCAGAATCCCATCTGTAAGTGTGGGCTCCAGCAATCTAGAGGATGACTTGCTTCCATGCTCTGTGTGGCTAGCTGTAGAATACTGTTCAAAGGCATGTGACTCTTCAATATATAAATGTTACAGGGGAAATTACAACCACAGGAAAATATCCCTAAGACCAAATGGTGCACAATACATTATGTAGAAATGTGGCAGAAATCAATGTGCTCGAAGCAGCTGTGGCTGCATTACTTCAAAAAGCAAGCTAAACAATGGAAAGCGCTGCAAGAACAGCACAGCAGGTCAGGTGTTTTTACAGCTTGGCGTGGAGCACACTGAGTGTGTGGACGTGGATGTTGGGGACGGGGCTGCACACGTCCACCTTTGTTCTTGCATCATGCAGCAGGCAGAGTTCTGGAAAGGAGAAGACTGGCATCTCTCTGCCACATCCCGGCTGAAGAAATAAGGCAGCTGCTGGGTGATGCAGTACAGGAAATGACTGTGTCAGAGTAGATGAATCAGATTATCACTCAGTGTCCACATAATAAATGGACAGTGTGGGCCTGGGTTAGAGAAGGTGCCAGTTGGCTGGAGGACAGAACAGGCTTATCAGGGCTCAGCATACCTTTTCTGCAAAGATCCTGCAGTAAACATTGTAGATTTGCAGACCAGATGAGGATCTCTGTCCTAACTTTTTAAACAAATATATTCTATTACTCAAGGAGGGATACAGATGAGAGGTGAAAGCAGGCACTGCATAAATGGTCAGTATAATGATAAGAAAGCAATAATAGGGATTCAGTGGGATTTTTTTTTTTTCAAGTGAGGCAATTTATATATGAAGGTGGGGAAGGCCTCTCTGAAGAAGTGGACTTCAAACTGAGACCTGGAGATTAGCTGGTGGCGTCCAAGCAGAGGAAGTCGCCTGTGCACAGCCAGAAAGGAAGGTGGCAAGGCCTGGCAGTGAGCCAGCGACAGCGCACAGGCTCCGCCAGCCGGGACTGACACTTCCCCCTGGGTAACTGTGTCACTAATGGAGACACAATTTTCTGTTCTCTACTCACAGGAATTTTTCGAGAACCCCGCTTTTCGCCCTGATGGTCTGAAACTGTACCCGACCTTAGTGATTCGTGGAACTGGGCTTTATGAGCTGTGGAAGTCGGGGAGATACAAGAGTTACTCTCCCAGTGACCTCGTCGAGTTGGTGGCTCGGATCCTAGCTCTCGTGCCTCCGTGGACGCGCGTGTACCGAGTGCAGAGGTAGCGTGACTATCACCTGTTACTCAGAATCAGTCCCTGAGCCTCCGCTCACGATTGCTGATGAGGAGCCTGGTTCATGCCGAGGGCGTGGGGTTATTTCTAGTTAAACATGGAACATTTAGCATGCTCTCCGTACAGCAAGAGGAGAGGAGTGGCAGTGATGGACAGGAGAGCCAGGCTGCTCTGCCAGCGTCACACTCACTCGTGTCCCCCTCCGTGCGTTCAGCATCTGGAGGTGGAGGTGAGAGGTCGGAGGTAGCGCCCCTTCCTAGAGTTCACAGTCTGGATCGGGACTTGTCCTCCGGGTGTACTTTGACCTGTGGTCACTTCTACCACCCTGCCCAGAGCTGCCGGCCCCAGGATTATGAGTCCCGGTGGTTAGCAACTGTTTGTACAGGCGACTGCTGTCAGAAAACTGACAAGTCAGATAAACTGATGAATACCAACAGCAAGCAGAAGTATCAACCAAAGGAAATTACCAAGGATATGAAAGAAAGGATTTGTTTAAAGGTCAAAGAATGTTTATAACAGACTTTTGCAACATCGATATCTTAAGTTTTTTATATTATTGGCCCAATTTAAGGATCTAAATTGCCTATATTATCTCTGTTATTTACAAAGCACCCAGGGATACTAAGGAGATATTGAACAGAAAATCGAACTGTCAAAATAGTTTGCATTTTCCTTCCTCTTGTTTTTCAGCCATTCTGGAATAATTCAGTCCAGAAGCTGTTGGGGGGCTGGATGTGCAGGCCCTCACTGGGGCGCTCAGGGGCCACGGGCCCAGGACGTGCGCAGGGGTTCTCTGAAGGGGCTGGTGTGGTGCAGCCCGGCTGTAGTGAAGGGGCCTTTCCACAGAGGTCAGCCCAGCACAGGGCATCACATGGCAGGGTGGCAGAAAGACAGCACAGAGGCGGGTCGGTTACCTGCAGGAGCTGACCTGGTACGGACACAGTAAGAACAGCAGGGGCTAGTTACGTGTTACCTGGAAGGGGATGACAGATACGACAAGGAGAATAAATCCTGTGGTGTTCTGGATTAGGAGACACTGGGGTCAGTTCATGGTTATCAGCAGACAAATAAATGTAGTAAAATCACGTATAAATTTTACATATGGTGCGTATTACGTGTATAATATGTAAATATGATAAATTAGCATAGTAGCATATCGGGGGTGTCCTTTTCACAGTCTGTGTAGTGTCCTAGTTTTCGCAGCCTGTGCTCTGCTTGGTTTCAGTGTTAGTGCCGCAAGCACAGCTGAGTCTGTGCGGTGTCCTGGTGCACGGAGGCAAGATGCGCCTCCTGGGAGCGGCCCGAGGGCTCTGTACACGCATGCGCCTTAGCTCTGCCGGCGCGAGTTCCACGCTAACAAGTCAGCTACATATACGTGTGTCGTTTTAAAGAGAAACACCTAAGGCGAGATACTGATGAGCTCATGAAAACATTGTGGACAGGAGCTCTTAGGAGCCTACCCCCAGCTTCCCCGAGGAGTGCTGGCTAGTACTCACCGGAGCCGTGCCCTCAGCAGCTTCGTGGGGCAGTGCGCGAACTGACGGGGCTTTGCTGCTGGTGTGCACGCTGGGAGCAGAGGTCGGCAGCTGGGCAAACGTCATCAGCAATAGTCCACACCACACTCGTGTGCCACCTGACGGCATGTATGGAAAACAGCGTCACAAGTGTGTTGTCAAGCCCAGACTCCAGCATCTGAATGCCATCACGAGACATCAGACAAACTAAAGTTAGGAACACTATAAAAATGACCAACCTGGGGGCCTCCCTGATGGCGCAGGGGTTAAGTCTCAGCACTGTGAAGCAGCCACAGTCACAGCAGTGCAAGTTCAACCCCCGGCCAGGGAGTGACCCTCACAGCGCAGCAGACCTCTCCTGCCTCCCTGCTCACTGTCTGCGGTCACTCCCTCAGCAGCGTGTTTCAGTCAGTCCACCTGTTGCTCCCCACTCTGTCTCTAGTGACTCCTCGCACCTCTGGCCAATACCCCAGTTCTTGTGTGCATAAATATTTTTTTTGCAAAAAAGGCCAACCTGTAGTCTTCACATGCCTGAGGTTCAAGAAGAGATTCCTATTTTCAAGGAGACTGAAGAGTGCTGACGGGGCTTTTGCTGTGCAGGATGCTGGGGGACAGTGGTGAAGCTCCAGTGAGTCTGGGTCAGAGCACAGCTTAGGTCTGTGCTTTCCTGAGTCTGATGGCTGGGCATGGTTCTGTACGAGAATGCCTGTGGGAACCCTCGCTTGGGACTTTAGCTTTGAAAGCACTTCAGAAGTAGACAGCGGAAAGCAACAAAGCGGCCAGTAGCACTAACAGTGACCGGAGGAAGGGGTCGCCTGCCTTCAACTCGGGCAGCGGGACGGTGAAGTGATGGCGCAGCAGGGCGCAGCAGTGCCGCCGCCGGCCGGTCCCGGCCTGTCAGAAGGCCTGGCGTGCTGCGCTGGGCTGGCCCCGTGGCTCTCACCAGGGCTGCAGGAATGTGCTCCTGCAGCCATCGGGCAACCTGGACCGTTGACTACCTGCAGGTCTAGAGTGTACATAGCACGTTTTAGGGATGCATAGCAGGGCACTGGGAGGGAGAGGAAGAGAGAGGGGTCCTGGAGCTTTGCTTTTCTGAAGGTCCCAAGGTGGAGTATGCTCCTCTGTCGGCTAATTTAAGAGTGCACGTCCGGACATGGGAAGGTGGGAGTGGCCGCTCAGGTACCCAGGTTATCCAGGACTTTCTGAAGGTGGGGGCGTCCTCCTTCCCTCTCCAGAGGTTGTGTCCTACAGCTGCAATAGGCTTTTCTAGATGGAGGTCTTTAGAAATGGATGCCTCAGCCATAAAGACGTAGGCAGCAGCCAGAGAAGGGTGAAGGTTCTGCTCAGCAGCAAGGTGTGGCCGGAAACTTCACAGAATAGACAGAAACTCCACAATGCAGACCCCAGAGCTTTCTTACAAGATCTCAAGGCCAGCCCCCATGGGCAGTCAGGAGCAGGAAGTACACTGCAGGAACCTCATGCGGGAGCAGCGGGCGTCACGCAGCCAGCGGCGGTAGGAGGCGGGAGTGATGGTCTGCGTTTGGCCGGACTTCCTGGCATGACCCCGACGTGCCTGCAGGGTGCCCCCAGGAGGCACCTCCAGCCAGAATGCCAGGCGGCCAGCCTGCCTGCGTGTCCTTCAGGGCCGGCCCTGCAGGGTGTAGGCTCAAGGCCTGGACATGATTCTTCACCAGCGTGCGGTGCACTGAAACCTAATGGAATACTGCAAAACAGGTGACCCCTTTAAAGATGTGGAGCCAGTCATGTCCTCGTGCGTGTGAGGACGGCTTGCCTGGAGGGAGGGATGACTCAGCTCCGCACACAGCAAGCGCCTCAGTGAGAATTTGTCAGGTCTGAGGCAGAGGCTTAGGCAGTGGTGGCGTGAGGTTGTCTGGGCACGTAAGTGCTCGACTTTGAATGAGGTCTGGGGGGGGTTGCTTTTTGCTTATTATAAACATTAAAACCTTCATGGTGTAGTCCATCAGTTTTCAGTTTTTATGTGTTTTATATAGCTATGATGTTGTTGAAGAGCTTCCTTTAGAACTTGGTTTTTAATGTGGCCAACTATGAACTAATGCCAGTGGAGCATCTGTTTGCTCTAAGCGCGTGCCACGCTTCAGTGTTTCCCTTCGGGTGCTGCGAACTGTTACCATGGCCACCTGTGTAGGAATTCATTCAGCTCGGCTACATTTTACTCCTTGCCTCTCTTCCGTTTTGTTTACATATTTCTCTGTAGATAAGCATAAAAAATGACTCATGGTTTCATAATCACTTCCTTTCTGTTATCGCTGCTTTGGGTCATAAGGGAGATGGTGCTTTTATTGAGCTATCTCAGAAAACCTTCATAAAATTTACCTGTCCCTCTCAGAGGTCTCTTGAATGACCTCCTCTCTCCTTGAGAGTAAGACAACTTAGAAAACCGAAGCTGTGTTGAGGGTCACGTAGCACGCTTGCTGCCATCTAATACAGCTCGACGGCTGTGTTCTGGTCAGACAGCTTCCGTCTTTGCCTGAGAACCTCTGGTTCCTCCCAGTGTTTTATAGTTCTTCCCAGACATGGCTAGAATCTAGTTTATGCTAGAAGAACAAAACATACTTGTATTGAGAGCTCCGTGGTCCGGTTTGGAAGTAGAAGTGCCGGGACAGTATTAGCAGGTGACTTAAGGGCCATCCACAGGTGCATGCAGGAGAGGCCTGCACATCAGAAGTGTCGAGTCTGAGACCCTCCTGATCAGGGAGAAGGTGTTACCTCTGCAGTGTTTTCTTCTGGCTTCAGTTTGAGAGTTCTAGAGCAATCTGTGAATGTGGAAAACTGGTAACAACCTAAGAGCAGGAGCGTGCAGTTCGCACCCTCAGTGTTCAGTATGGAAGCAGCCTGTCGTCTGGCTAGACAGGAGCCGTGAATGACGGAGTCAGGCCTCCTCCCGTGGTGCTCAGTCCAGAGGATAATCGAGGCCTGTTGCGGTCTTAAATCGCAGTAAGGACGTCCGGGTGTGTCTTCGTGTCCCGACTTCCGAAGATCTGGCTCGTCTGTGGACTCCCCTGGCGCAGCTCTGCCCGCCACGGGCCGGGTGCGCAGTGGGCCAGTGCCCTGAACTCAGCACGACAAGCTCTCCGGGGTCTTTCCAGGGGTGTCAGACAGAGAAAACAGGAAAGAGCAGGAGGGAAGATGACCCAAGTGAGGCCGAGTGTTTTCCACACGCCTTTTTAAAAAAAAAAACCTGTGTTTTACTGGTAGATTCCTTGGTCCTTCCATTGGCCATTCTCCCGCCACCACCCTTTCCTTAGCTAACTTACACTTGTAGGTGTGGGACAGTTGAGTCTGTGACCTCCTGCCCGATGTCCTTCTGGAGCCGCATCCTAGTGGCGGGCTCTGGGCGGCAGCCCTGGAGGTGCCATCACCTCCCGTGAAGCTGCGTGGACACGCGGAGCCAAGTTAAGCCGTCGCCCACTGCTGTCCGGGGGTGTCACCTAAGTCACCAAGAAGCACTGGCGAGGGGTCACAGTTTGCAGCCAATGCGTTTCTGAAACATGAAACTTCAGGCAGAAAAGCTGCAGATACCATTTGGAAAGATTTCTGATGAGCAGACTGTAAATATTAACACCTCTAAGCTTGAAATGTTTATCCGCTGGAAGAGAAAAGGGGGTGCTCTTGATTGTAATCTCCCTTCAAACCAAGAAAGTAGAACGAGTGTGAAGTTGGCACACCTAACACTAATTTTAGCTCCTTCCTGGCTGGAGGGGACAGTCAGGGTGGCCGGTCACATCACCGAGCCTGAGCTCCTAGCAGCCGGCAGCGTGTCTGTTCGGGGTCCCAGCAGCCGCACGCTGCTCTGCACACACGTGCCCCGCCGAGTAACAGCTCCCTTCGCGGTCTGTAAAAGCACAGTCCCTGAGTGGAGACGCCACGTTTCTTCAGCCAAAACTCATTACTAGTGGCTATTGGACATGTGCTTTGCACTTTATAATCCTGTAAAGTGATTTCTCACTTGGGTGTTTCTCACAATAGCCCCTAGTGTTGGGTGAAAATCCTTTCATAGATGGGAAGGGGGTGGGGACTTGGGGGGAAATAGGGAAGCTCTGAATCTTGCTCTTTCTGGTCTGCTCTGTAGGTGGTTTTGGGTGTGTGTGTGTGTGTGTTTACTCTCCTTACTGTAGCGAGTGGCTTATATTTTACAATGCTTTCTCCTGCAGAGACATTCCAATGCCCTTAGTCACTTCCGGAGTAGAGCATGGTAATCTGAGAGAGCTGGCATTCGCAAGAATGAAAGATCTGGGCATACAGGTAAGCACTGGACCGTAACTGCTGAGGTCAAGGCGATGCAAAACAAAGCACTTGGCTCCTGTCCCACTGGCAGGCTTGGCGGTTTGGTCAAAAAATGTTCATAGAGCGAAGCCCAACCTCTGTATTAGCTGGTGAAGTTGAAGCTGGGTTTGTCGAGGCACTTCCTGCCCCTCACCCCCTCTGCTCTCCACCAGGTAGTGCAGGTTCAGCTGCTTGACGGTGGCTTCTCCTGCCTGCTAAGATTGCCAACTGTATGCTTACCTCCCTCTTTGAAAGACGTGTTTCCTTGTGAAGTAGTCAGAGCTTGATTCTTAATGTGGTTATAGAATAAAGTGAGATGGTGACATTTGAACGAGGGTTACCTGAAGAAATAACTACCCAGCCATGCTGCTGTCCTCACAGACCTGTCCCCAGGGCCCCACCCACCCCGTGTCTATCCTGTCAGTTGTCTGTTTCACAGATGTGTAAGCGCCTCCTCTCTGCCGGCACTGGAAGCTCAGGAATCCAGTTTTACAGTCTCTCGAATGATTCTTAAATCACAATAAGGTGTGACACTCAGTGCCTAGGAGTTTCTTCTTAAAGCTGGGCCTGGCTCCTGCTCTCTGCCTGCAGACTCGGCCCCCGGGTCTGGGTGGCACGGAGAATGCTCTCAGGCACAGGGCACACGGCCTTGCGTGGGGGACATTGTTAGGAGCGTCCCTTGGGGACCAAGGCAGCTCATGCTCAGTCAGATTATCACGGAGAAAATTCTTCAGCGGGATGTCCAAAAGAGAGTCAGCTGTTCTGGACCTGTTCTGCCAAAATGAAGGGAAAAGTGAAGGTATCTTCAGTGTTAAACCAGCCTAGTGTCTGCTCTGCTTCCAGTTTCCAGCTCCTCTCTCTGGGATTGGCCACTGTTGCGGTGGCCTCTGGGTACATCTGGTCACCTGGTCAGCCAGCTGCCGAATGGCCCTGTCCCTCTCGTAGACCTGGAGAGCCTCTCGCAGCAGCTGGAAGTCGGTCATAGCTCCCAGAAGCAGGGCCTTTTTTTTTTTTTTTTAAAGATTTATTTATGCATATTAGAGCTGGGGTACAGGCCAGAGTTGCGGGAGGTCAGAGGATTCTCCAGAGACAGAGTGGGGAGCAGAACAGGCAGATCGACTGAAACACACTGCTGAGGGGTGCAGCGGGCGAGCAGGAGAGGTCTGCTGCGCCATGTGGGTCCCTCCCTGGCCGGGGATCGAACTCGTGCTGCTGTGCAGAGGCAGGGCCTTTGCCAGAAAAACAGCACCCGAGGCGTCCCCCAAACAAAAAGGAAAAAGCACACGAGGATTCATTAAGAACACGTAACCAGTACATTCACGTGCAAGACACACTACAGAACTGCTGTTAAGACCGTATCTAAATGTAATAGATTTATAATTGCAGCTGTTCGTGATCGATGTTTGCTGTACAACTTTCGAGTTTGTGAAATCCATATACGCAAAACATTGTTATATCAGGCCTGTTCCCTGGGGCACAGGAGGAATTAGCTTTGTTTTCTAGAACGGAGGAATGCGCTTCCTCCCTGAGGTACTGCTGCACACACATGCAGTCCTGCTACACATATCACCAGTGAACTGTCCGCACTGCATTTCACCACGGGATGTCCTAGGGCGTTTTCCCTACTGCTGGAAGCCTCAGTCCCAAAAGGAATGCTTAGGGCTTCGTGGCAGCAGGTCCGCCATAGACCACAATGGCGCCGGTGGGTCGTGGCCTTGCTAAGGCCAGGCTCTGCGGCTCGCGCCTGGGCTGTGGGCACAGGTGCGCGTCACTGTGCGGCGGAGAGGCCAGGCTGCGGGCGGTGCAGGCCAGCTGCTGCAGCTCGTGCCCCGGGCTCCCGGGCACTTGTGATGGGGGTTCAGACTGTGTAATAAGTGGCTTTCTCCCGCCTCCCTTGACCCCTTCCTCGTCCCCTCACTCCCCTTCCTCCCACCCCTTCGTCCACAAGGCCATCCTCTGCAGAAATAAGCAGCCTTTAGCGTCTGTCTTTTCGACATTTATAAAACAATACAAATACGGTGATGCTAAAAATGTGAATTGCCGTAAGATGGCGATGGTTCTGAAAAATCAGGAATTTGCTTCTTACTCTTATGTATGCATAGTTTTGGATTGCAGTTTCCAGTACTGTTATAGCCCCTAAGAATAAAGTTATGTTCAGACTTTATGATTTATGTTCTTCACCTCCAAGATGGTTTTTATATATTTATCTTTAAAAACAACGCTATGCTGACTTCATACATTTCCATTGTCTTCTCCTATCAGGTTTATTAAAATGACTTCATCGGTAAATTCAGCTCTTTATCTCAGTGTAAGTTGTGTCTGATATTAACGGAAGCCCAAGGTTTCATATTTGTCCCTGTCCCCACCTTTTCTCACTGGCAGTGTCGCGATGTGAGAACCAGGGAGGTTGGAATCCAAGAAATTCATCACAAAGTCCGACCGTACCAGGTTAGTGTCTTCATTTTAAAGAGAAGTTGGGTCCTGTCCCTAGATCTCTGTCCACCCTGGACAACCCTAGAAATTAATGGAGAAGAGCAAAGGGTAAATGGGGGTCACATGCAGATGTCAGCCAGAAAAACCAGGCCCGAGGTGGTCTGCATCAGCACTGTCTGGTGTTCTGCAGTGCTGTGAAAGTTCCAGAACCCACTCCATCCAGTAAAGTGTCTGGATGGTGATATGCCATTCTGGAGCACTTGTGAAGTGACCGTGGCCAATGAGGCACGGAACTTTCAACCTGTTTAATCCATTCAGACACATAAAGCCATGTGTGACCAGTGGCTTCCGGCCAAGCTGGGCGTGCCTCTCTTCAGCTGAGCCCCCAGCAGCCTCAAGATTTGCGAATGCCTGGAAGCATGCACGTGTGCAGTGAGGGAACCAGCCTCCTCTACAGCTAGCCCACCTGTCCATGTGCTGGGGCCCTGGGCAGGGCAGCGCCCCTGGAGTCCCACCTCTAGAAGGTAGCACCGATGGTCCCGCATGGATACGTCTATTCTGAGATGAATAGTTTGTTTGACCTTTTTTGCCTTTGGGACCTTTATGGGGAAACTAGGTTGACGCACAGGTGATTGTTTTGCCAGACTCTCGTGCCATTCAGTCATTTGGTAGCATCGAGTCCAGAAGGAATGCAAGCGTTCATCCACAGTTTGCCTCACCGCAGGCTCAGCTGCCTGTGTGTGGCTGGTGCAGTATGACCGTGCTCACGCATGTAGCCCCCATGCCTGCACATTGTGTGAATTCATGCAAACTATGGGGCCCTTTGAATGATGAGTTGAAGATCAAAAGCCTGTGTAGGTTAATACGACAAAAGCTCCCCTTGAAAAGCTACTCCCCACTGACTGCATTTCTCCAATATTTTTATCCCACTGTGGGTATAATGTTCTAAAGGTCTGTGGAAAGCTGTGCTTTGTCAAAATGCTATCAAGGAACAAGTGACCAAAAACATTTTCTCCCCGAAGGCAGGTTTTAGAGGATGAGCTAGGGACTGCAAAATAAAACCACTGGACACTAAACAGGTCTAGAACTCAGCCGTGCCCCCAGGCACCGCAGATAGGACATTTTTCCAGATTCTTCATAGAGGGTCAAAGACTTAAATATATTGGAAGAGTTCATTTAGCCAGATCTCTGTAAGAATATGAAGGTTAATAAAGTTCAGATATTTTTGAAATTGTAAAATTGTTTTCCTTTTACCGCAGTCTATGAAGAAGGCATAAACTCTCAACCAGTGATATTTGAGAGATGACAAATCGTAATTCTTGAATTTCATTCCTTATCCCTAATTGTGGCTGTGAGCCCAAATACATACATACAACTTTAAAAAGCGAACTTTGTTCTGTGATTTTCTCTGCTGGTTTTTCCTAAATAGGTGGAGTTGGTGAGAAGAGATTACGTCGCGAACGGCGGCTGGGAGACGTTCTTGTCCTACGAAGACCCAGAGCAGGACATTCTGATCGGCCTCCTCCGACTGCGGAAGTGCTCGGAGGAGACCTTCCGCTTCGAGCTGGTTGGCGGCGTCTCCATAGTCCGGGAGCTGCACGTGTACGGAAGTGTCGTCCCTGTGAGCAGCCGTGACCCTGCTAAGTTTCAGCACCAGGTACTGTGTTCCGCTTCTCTTAGCCAGTGGCTAAGCCACCCAGAGGAGGGATTGACAGGGGGTGGGGGCAGAGGCAAGGGGACAGGACGCATCGAAGCAAAGGAACCAGTATTTCCATTGCTCAGCTGTTTTCTCTCTAAATTGCACCTTTCTGGACATGAGAGGGGACAGGGAAGACACAACTTAGACGTGAGAGGAATATATTAGACTAAACCATAAAGTTGCAAGTTTTGAAAGTCAGAAATAGTTAAGCTGGCAGTTCACTTGATTCAACTCTTAAGGAATCCAAGGAGATGACAATGTGAAATAGTAAAGCATTTCATAAATGCAAACTCTCTGGTACATACCAGAACACTATTCTGGCACACCCCAGGACCTAGTTCGATAAGTAACTCATGGTTTTCCATTTCAGGGGACGTGGGTTAGACCCACTAATGGTGGGTAGTAGGCACCTTATAAAATCAGTGACTGGGGAAGACTGCCTGGTTTCAGAAGCCTTTAAGAAATTGAAGGGGTGACTGGTAGATGCAAGATTAGAGGCTCCCCCTTTCCATAGTCTGGGATGCCTAGAACTTGTGTGGGAAGAGAAGGAACCGCCCCCTCGCAGTGACCGGAGCGCGCCAGCCGCAGTCCCACAGCGGCTCCTTTTTAAAGCCTCGGGCTGCTGCGGTTCATGCCGTAAACTGGCTTCTCGCGCCTCACGCCCGTCTTCGCCACGCCTGCCTGGCAGCCTTCTTGCTGGACGGGCCCGAGGAAGCGCCAGGCCTCCTCTGCCGTGCCCTCACCTCCGCGTTGTCCTGCAGGGGTTTGGCATGCTGCTTATGGAAGAGGCGGAAAGGATAGCGAGAGACGAGCACGGGTCTGGAAAAATTGCTGTTATATCAGGTAAGTGGGGACGGCACATTTCATGACACGGTCACATTTTTAACTCGGTACCGTGGCGGCAACGGTCTGACTGCTTTCGTGCCTCTGTCATGCTGACACCTGAAGGCAGACAGGGCTGGGTCAGTGGACCTGTGCGCAGACCCAAGCGCAGTCCCGCGGGCAGTCCTGGCAGGGGGAGGGACAGCGCGTCCCCTGCTCTGCTGAGGGGCAGGCCCATCCTCTGTCCCCTTGTCTCTTCCCGTCACGCTCCTTGTCCGCCCCTGGTGCTTCATGCCCGATTATTCGGTGTGGGAAAGTGGAATTCGCTGCTACTGACCCAGGGAGAATGTAAACCAGTGTGGCGATTACTGATGCTGTTGTTCAGAAGCGCATAGTAGGCCCCCTGCCGGCCAAGGCGCATAAAGGCAGAGTCCTTGCTCCCCGAGTCCTGTTCTTGCGCAGCTGCTGAGGAGCAGCTCCCTCGGCAGGCATCTTCATCCTCATCAGAATGTCAGGTAACTGAGGAAGTGGGCATGGGACGCACAGGGCAGTCCGGCCTTCCTGTCGCGCTGTCGAGAGGTTCTTGGAAACCGACTGGAAGCACAGTGGTGCATCACGAAGGGCCGTCCTTCAGACCACGGTCTTGTGTTCCGCCGGAAGAGTCTTTGACTCTTCGACTGTAGTCTGCATAGGTGACGGCGCTGCACTGAATGAGGTGATGTGACTCAGGACTCTGCGGTGTACCCGTTCCTTCCGTCCCTCATAGTAAAGTGCGTCCTCGCAACAGTGCTGTTCTCACTAAGACACTGACATGGCCGAGCCTTGATCATATCGCGGTTCCTTCGCTCCTGCTGTTTTTCTCCTGAGACTACTGCATTCCTACAGGCAGATTGTTTTTTCATAACCTTTTCTGAAAATGAAACTGAAATGAGAAGTTTAAAAATAAATCAGTACATGGTTGCCAATCGATAGTCAGCCCGCTCGCCCGGCTGTAATGACTGTAATTAGGAGAATGTAGCAGCAGGCTCGCGTAGTCATTTAGGCTGGCGCTGGCATTCGGCATTAGCCAGACGGTATGAAACATTCTGGACATGGGCTGGCTTCGTGCGCTGTCCCCAGAAGGACCTGGCTGAGGCTCACCCGGCAGCTGAGAGCCATCATGGAGAACATTGACCTCTTGGCTGCAGCCTGTGGTGGCCAGACGCACCAGCGCTCAGTCTGCGCGTGCGTGTCCAGGGCGAGCTCCCGAGCGGCCGGCGCTTGCGGAGAGCGGTCAGTGTCTTTGGCAGCGCTCTTCTTAGGCTTGACTGTGCTTGGGATCGCCCAGAGGTGGTTTTAGGGCAGATCTCGAGCCCTTCGGTCTGGGGGCCTGAGCGCCCACACTGCTGACCTCTCCCGGGGAGACCCCGGCTGACCAGCTTCAGACTGCTCTCAGTGGCAGGGCTGGAATCCTCTCCTGGACCACAAGGGACGGCTGTTCCTGTGGCCCTGGCGGTGCCGGCACACCCGAGTCTGGGCCACGCACGAGGGCTGCTGGCGTCCGTGGGGACCGGGGCGTCTGCGGCTCCGTCTGCCTCTTTGTGCTGGTCTCTGGGGGCTCAGGGAGGAGCCCGGCGCCTGAGGTCATGTCCAGTCACTCAGAAGCGCCTCAGTTCCGCTTTTTATGAGCAGCAGATCTTTCCAGACATCACTGCTCTCTCATGTCTTACCGTAGCCTTAAATAATAGCCCAATTTCAGGTGACCTGCTTGTAGAAATTTTAAAACAAGAAGAGATTTGCTCAAAATGATGAACCTCTCTCCTTGTTAGCTGGTACAGCAGGGCTTCCGGGTTCTGTTGGGGGTCCTGTGGCCAGAGCATTCCTCCAGAGGTGACCCCGCAGTGCCTGCTGGGGCTCAGGCAGCTTCTCTGAGAGGAAGGACGCACCACCTCCTAGCACACCGGCCATAAGCCCACCGCTGCTCTCTGCAGGGGGCCGCCAAGCGCCCTACTTCCCGTCTGAATCAAGGTCTGCTCACGCTGCAGGTGACAAAGGCAGGCATATTTGCTCAATGTAGGATGCATTTTATGTCTCTAATTTAGTAATAGGACACTGCTCTGCTAAGTTTCTGAATCAGGCAACTGAGATGTTCGTTGTTTAGACTCCAGGAGAGCAGACTGAAAGTGTTCACTGTCACGTGTTTTTTCTGTTGTTTTTGTCCTTCAAGTTGGTTCACTTTCATCCGTAACCTGGTTCAAGTACAACACAAAGATAGGAAGGGGCAGCCTTCTGTGTGCATTTTGCTTTTTTTTATAACTTACTCTCCCTAAGTTGACCCTTAGAATGAAAACCCTTTCAAGGGTGCTGGTGTTTGTGCACGGACCGGCAGTCCCTCCTGGACAGGGCGCACAAGGGCCTGGGGCCTGCAGACCACTCTGTGACAGCGCTCCCTGGGGCCTCGGTGGCCTTTCTGTTCCCCACGGCCTGCAGCTCTTTGGAAACAAGTGGGCTAGGTCATCTTTTACAGTCCTAACACTCCAGAAGGCTGCCCCTTCCTATCTTTGTGTTTACTGATTGCAGTTTAACTTGATTCTCTTCAGAAGCCATGTTAAGAGACCCTTTAATTTCATCTGTGATTGACCACAGTCTCACTGTAGGGTGGGTGTTTGAAGATAAAGGTTCCCATAGGCAGCTAATCCTACCCATGCCTGGCGGGCATGATTTAACTTCCCTCTCAGCTGGTGGTGCTGTGACCTTGTCTTCCACTGTAAATCTGTCCTGGCTCTTGTCAAAGTCACACACATCGTGGCCTGCATATTCTGTCCTAGCACTTGAGGGGCCTGAGAGAGGGGCCATTTATCATTCAGTTTACTCCGACTGTCAGAGCAATGCACTCCTGTAGGGTTGTGTTTTTTTTTTAATTACATTCCGATGCATTATGACCTCCTTCATCTTGCCTGCACATTTTCTCCGTTAGCTGGATTTATAATCCTTGATTCTCCCTCCAGAGGACATTATCAGCTACACAGTTGAGCTGATTTAAACCACTAGTCAGAAAGACTCTGTGTTCTGTTTGTTTTTCTTTATTAAACAAATTGTCTGTTACCTCAATATATTTAGCTATCAGAGCTATATACTGTATATTTTATAGCTGGTCCATCTTTTTTTAGATTACTTTTACATCTTTATGAAAAAATTTAAAACATTCTCATTTATCAGAGTCCAGTGAAGCATTTTCTTAGAGGCTTACATTTATTCATTCTCTATTATTTGAAATACATGTAATTATCTTAGTAAGTAAATTATGTGTTTTAAAGTTGAGCATCAACTCTAGATGCGGAAATCAGAGAACGTGAAATGCTTAGCTTCACCCCACGGCTGCCACGTGCACTTGCACGTCCTGTGTGTGGGGCCACGACTGAGCGGCAGACGGCGGGTGCCGTCCTGCGGGTAGTGGCAGTGTGGGCTTGCGGGGCTGACACGCCTGTGCCTCGACACGGTCTCGAGCTGCACGGGGAGGTGTTTTTCTCCCCACCTACTCTGTTTCTCAATTCACGATTAATTTTGCTTCAGTGTAAGAAAATACTCTTTTCTGCATGTAAAAATGGGCACACCAGCTTGTAAAATAACATGTAGGCAGGACATAGCAGTTAATTCCTGCTAAGTATCTAAGCAATTAATTAGTCCCTGTTGAGTCCAAGTGCTTCAGTGTCTCGCACCAACTTACGTAGCTTTTGTCAACACAAATTTGTTTAAGATGAACAAATCACATTACTTAGAAGCCAGGGTGTTTATCCGCTGCAATAATTAGCATTCTTTCCTTTAAAAATAATAAGATGAAGCTGTTTTTTGTCCTTCCTCCTTTATGGTGTAAAGCGCAAGCGATTGTACCACAGAACCTAACCACAACACTTGAAATGCCGTCACTAATAATCACCATGGAAACCAGAGATCTGTGTCACACTGCCCGTACCTTTTCCAGAGGGCAAATATAACTGTCGATAGCCACTATTTAAAAAGCCACCTAACGCCACTTTTGGCAGATCTGGCAAGGACTCAGATCTAATCATGCTACTGTTCCTGTTTGCCAGGCTAATTGGTATGCGCCACGGCGAGCAGCTACTCCCCGAGCCCCACTACCTTCGTCATAAGCAGTATTCTATTTGTGTTCTCTCAAGTAGAAAATTAATATGGCCATTGGCCAAGAATTGTACAAGGCTGAAAGATCACACAATGAGGGTGAGAAACGAGGGAAATGTCTGAATGGTTGATGACAGAAATCACTGAAGTCAGACGCCCATGGCCGTTTTATTTACGCCTGTTGAAAGGCAGAGAGGGGACGAGGAGGAGTTTAGCACAGGGGCCGCGAGTCCCTTGTCCTGCCGCGCTGGGCGCGCTGAAGCCACAGGCCCAGGCCCAGGTGGCAGAGGTCGAGGAGCCATGTTCACGTCCAGCGGCCGCCAGGGCGGTCTTGGGCACTGCCGGCAGGTGAGCAGAACCTCCAGACAGGAAACAATGGGGTAGTCTCCTGAAACTGCAAAAGGCCCAGGGCCCCAGGAACTTGGCATGTGCCCCCAGGGTCCACCCTCTCCCTGAGCTGCAGGTGAAAGTGACCTATTTTGTGCGTATGACCCACCGGAGGAGGGGCGCACTTGTAACTCGCTCTGTCTGGCCACGGAGTCATCGCCCTTGACAGGCTGCCCGGCAGAGCTTTTCCTCGTTGAGGCTCATCTCGCGCGGGAAGCGCCAGAGCTCGCCCGCTGGTGCTGGAGCTAAGGGCTTCTCAGGAAGGGGGCGGTGATGTGCTCTTCCAGTTCCCCCTCTGGTAGTTTCTCCTGTGCTGAACCCCCCTGGCTCGGTGCTCGCGGCCTGGGTTCCATGCGTGCCCGATTCTTCCACTCTGAGTCTCAGCTCACGTGGGGGTTTTTGTGCAGGTTTTTGTTACTGTTCTTAATATCTTTTTAAAGATAACAGTTTGCCTTTGTTATAGGAACACTGGCTTCAGCATCACTAGTCAGGCTAGCCTGGGTGACGTGGGACTCGCTGTGCTAGGGAACAGGTGAGTTTTCAGTCGGCTGGTGCGCAGGCCCTGCGGCTCTTCATGTGCTCTGCCCGACTCAACTCGGTGTCTGGCTGGGTCAGGCCCTGGCGAGCGGTCCCTTGCAGCCCAGCGCTGGACCCGTCCTCCCCTAGACCCCTGTCCGTGTTACCCCACGCACGTGTTCCCGGTGATCGGAGAAGCCATGAGTGTTTCCACTGTTCTGCTCCCTCGGGCAGTGGGAGCTGGTGATGCCGGCTGGCCTCTGAGGACCAGCACTTGGCAGGTGCTCTTGAGCCTCCTGTGTCCCGACAGCACAGAGTGCCACCGGCACCCACTCTCTCATCCGTGGCGCTCCTCCCCGCCCTGGTTGGCAGACGCTCGTGAGTGCTTAAGCCTGCGAGGCCTGTTCGCAGCTCCACCCACCGTTCCTAGAATTCCCCAGGAGGAAGTGGCCATCTTCACTGTAAAGCTAGACACTTCACAGGCTCTCTTCTGAGGAAGGAGACCTCCAAAGAGACTCTCTTCAGGTCTTTTATAGTTGGTTGTAGTGCTAAGTCCTTATCAGTCTGGTTTCCACACGGTTAGTCTGTTCTTTTCCCTCAGTACTTCACGTTCCCGTCAACCTGATGAAGACATTCTCCTTTAGAGCTGAGAGAGCGGGCAGGCAGGTTTGAAAGATGCTTCCCCTTTGGGTGAGCAGAGAACTGATGCCCGCCTTAGCGCCAAGATCTTGGGGCTGTAGCACCTACTCAGGTCCCTTGTTATTTTTTTTTTTCTTTTAAAGATTTATTTATTTATGCACACAAGAGCTGGGGCACAGGCCAGAGGTGTGGGCGGTGAGAGGATCCACCAGAGGCAGAGTGGGGAGCAGAACAGGCAGACTGACTGAAGCACACTGCCGAGGGAAGCACCGGGGAGGCAGGAGAGGTCTGCTGCACCACGCGGGTCCCCTCCCTGGCCGGCGGCAGGCATCGAAGTCGTGCTGCAGTAGCTGCGGGCTGCTTCATAGAGCGTTGCTCAACCTGCTGCCCACCAGGGAGGCCTGCCTTGCTCACTTTAAACTGGTTGGTTCTCTTTTGTTGTTGAGCAGTAGGGAGTCTTGTACACTTTCTGGCTGTGAGGCCGTTACAAGATGTGCAGCTGTTTCTCCCGTATTTGTTCCTACGGTTAGTGGGCTGTAGTTTTCTCATATTTCTGCCTAATTCCATACCAGGATATTGCTGGCCTCATAGAATGAGCTAGAAAGTGTCCCTCTTCGAAGCCTTGGGCGTGTCTGAAGAGGACGGATGTAATTCTTTCCCGCTGGCAGCTGCCAGGTGTTTGCGTCCTCTGGTCCGGGCTTTTCTTGTTGGGAGGTTTGATTGCTCCAGCCTCCTTACTTGTCATAGAACTGTCTAGACGTTCTTCTGGAGTCAGTTTATGTGTTTCTACAAATTTCCATTTTGGCCAGGCTGTCGAGTGTGGGCTGTGCACACGCTCACGGTGCCCAGTGTTCTTCTGTGACAGCAGCAGTAATGCCTCCACTTCCCTTTCTGAAGTTAGGGACGAGCCGTCCCTTTCCTTCGTCCTTACCTCATACTTGATGAGTCCACTAAGAGGTGTCGTGTGGCCTGTCTGCTAAAACAAACTAGTGACCCAGGACCTGAGAGGTGAGCATGACCTGTCTGACAACAGCCCCCGTCTGCACCCAGCCATGCCACCGTTAGCTAGACAACTGGGGACCCTCCTCCATCAGCCTGTCAGGAGACACTAAGTGCTGAAGGAAGGGGCCCCGCCAGCGCACCCCACTGTAACTCACACAGTGGCTTCTACGCACACCGTCCGTCCCGGCCTTCGTCTTGGCCCGTGGTGCTGTGCTGCTTGGTCCCGCTTCTTGTTAGCCGGTGCGGGTCAGGCTGCCGGGTGGCAGGCTGGGTGTACACCACTCCTGAGGTGGTCTCTGTCCAAGGTGGTGGAGAATGTGCCTTGTGCTGTTTTACTAGCTAGTAATGACCAAATGCTTTGAAGAAGTAAGATGATATGCGGTGACCTTTTTTACTATAACAGGAAGAGGAATTGTTAATTCCTTTTAGATAGGGCCATTCGCGAAAACCCCTCTACTCATGTCAGCGTGCGCTGTGGAAGCGGGAACTGCTGTGGAAGCGGGAACTGCTACCGGCTCACTCAGAGTATCAGTGAGATGTAATAAAGTCTCATTTCAGTAGCAAACGATTGAAACTGGTGGCTACATTGCCCATGTCAATGCCGAAGGCATAGATGGAGCACTCAGCAAGTAACTGATTAGCTGAACCCAAAAGTAATTTAAACACACTTTAATGTGGGGTGTTTTTTCCTTCCATGATCATGAATAAGCGCAGTCTTTTGCATCTGACCAGCCAGTCAGAGACCTGAGTCTCAGAGGATAGCATGCGTGTGTTCTCCAGCTTGGCTTCTGCCCCATGCTCCAGCTTGCCTGTGCCTCAGGCCAGCGTGCTCTGCCGTCGCTGAGGGTGGCCTGGTGCTCTCGTCCGGTGGCGCTTGGGAACAGGGTGCACCTTGGATTTCTGGCTGTTTCCTGCTCCAGATAAAAAAATCTGTATTAGGCCAGAGTTGTTTTTTAAAGAATATTTATTTATGCACACAAGCACTGGGGTACAGGCCAGAGGTGCAGGGGGTGAGAGGATTCACCAGAGACAGAGTGGGGAGCAGAACAGGCACTGCTGAGGGGAGCAGTGGGCGAGGCAGGAGAGGTCTGCTGCGCCATGTGGGCCCCCTCCCTGGCCGGGGATCGAACACATGCTACAGGGCTGTGGATGCGTCACAGTGCTGAGACTTAACCCGTTGCGCCATCAGGGAGGCCCCTAGGCCAGAGTTTTTCCTCTCTTGAAGAATTCCAGGAGATAAAATGCTTTGACTCTCCAGCCTCCTAGTATATTCAGCAAACACTTGACCGATGCAACTGGTAATTCTTATGTGAGTAATCTCATTTTCTTTATTTAGTCGTAATCACTGAACCCCAATTTTATTTGCTCTCTTTCCATATACATTAAAAATGATATCCCCACTTAAACAAGCTTCACATAGTTGAGATTACTTAATTTTACTTTCTCTTTTTTCAGTTTAGAAGCATACAAATAAGATGTCTCCAAATGCTGAACAGCATCTATACAATGCTGAGGTTCAACCCAGAACCTCAGACCAGGAGCACAGCCATGCCCAACAGGCCCCTCCCCAGCCCTCCTGGCCTTCCACCCCTCAGTAGCCCGCTGGTAATTCTTCCCAAGCTTTTCTTTGTTTCCACTACTTAGTTACACACCCATTAACTGTGTGGCTGAGTGTTGCTGGTTTTCACTTCAGCTAACTGGAGTAGCTTCGGTGTGTTTTTACTCTGCTACTGTGGCGCACTGTGAGCGCACCACCTGCGTGTGGCTGTGTCCACCTACACTGAGTGCAGGATGTGCGAATACCTGTTTGTCGGTCACGCTTGCCGTGCACCAGCGCCGTTTCCAGTGTAAGCCGTGAACATCCCTGCACCTGTCCGGCCCAAAGCGCACACCTGCGTGCACAGACACCCTGGGCCCAGTGCCGGTCACGGGAGCGCAGCTGGCCCGCAGGCCCGCGGGGGACGGGATTGTCAGCGGGGTGCGAGGAGCGTGGAGTGGCTCCTTAGCGTTCTCATGTCTATTTCCCGGTGACTGACATGGCCACTACCGTTCATGTTTCTGGCCATTTAAACAGCCGCTGGGGGGCGGGGGCAAGTCGAGTCCCCAGACGTGCTTGTTGCCAGCTGCTGCCGTGTGGTGCTGGCAGGTTTGCCGGCGCGGCTGTCTCTGCGCTTCCACCCTCGCTGCGCCTGCTTCGAGCCGACACACGGGCCTCCGCGACCGCCGTGCCCGCGTCGGCTTTGCCGCTGGTGCGCGCTGGGCCTGTGGGCATGGTGTTCTTTTGTGCCAGCAGGGTTTTAGTAACGTGATAGCGGGTGACGACAGTTTGGGCTGCTTGAAGCGTCCCTTCTTGGAAGGCGTTTTCACTGGGTACAGAATTCTGAGTTTGCCATGCTTCGGCACCTGGAAGCTGACTTCTGCTGCCTCCGGCCCGCACACGCGGTGAAGCCGCCGGGTCAGTCTGTGAGGCTCCCTCGGCACCTGTCAGGGTGTTTTATCGCTTTCCCTGGCTTTAATGTGTTGCTTCTAGGGAGGTGTTTCCGGCGCTTGAATCGCGTAGTTTCCTTGGGCGTCACGGCTGAGTTGCTGTTTTGTTTGTTCTGAGTAGCTCCAGCCTGTACCTCCTGGGTCAGCTCTGTCCCGCTCCTCGCCCCTCCCTGGTGTGTGGTGAGCAGAGGGTCCCCTGCTTGCTGTGGCCACAGCCCACCCGCCCACTCGTCCTCCAGGCCGTGTGGTTGCCTCTGCCTGCGCTCACTGAGTCGTCTAACCTGCTGCAAGTCACGCCCTGATGCCGTCATTCTTTTTCTGCTCTGTAATGTCCTGTTTCATGGTGTCCGTTGCTTTCGCGCATGGTCAAGTTTAAGCACAGTGCTGCCGTCTTTAGAGATGGCATCTGGCCGACGTCCTGCCGGCTTGTTTCTGGTCGGGCCTTGTCTCCCCGCGCGCTCGTGCTTATTGGCGGAGCCCTTTGCGAGCGCGTCTGCTCTCGGGACTCCTGCAGGCACCCAGACGAGCTCACTGCTGCAGGGTGCAGCTCTGGCTCCTCCCTCGACCGGGTGTCTAGAGCACGAGTTGTCCAGCGACAGGCTCGGCGGGATGGGCCACCGCGGTCCCCCTCCCTTGTCAGGGTGACCCAGCCAGAGGCCAACCAGAAGAGATTGTTATGACGGGGCTGTGCCTGGGAGCGACTTCTGTGCGGCGTGGAGGGAGTGAGGTGAGGGCAGTGCTCCAGCTTCTCTGCTTCTGGAGCCGTGTCCACGGCCCCACAGCCCCGCCCGCCAGCTCTGTGGACCTCGGCTCCCCTCGAAACCGGCAGGCACAGGAGAGGCGGCTCGCGTGCCCTCCCTTCTCCGGGAGCAAATAACTGTTCAAGGTCGCTGATAATTCTTAGTGACTGCATTTTAAATTTTGTCCAGTTTTAAGTGTTTTTTTGCCGGAAGATCAACCCTGCTCACTTAGGCCGCCAGAGTCACCTTTCGAGTGAGCATAAACATTCCCGGCTCACCTCCCCGTCCTCTACGATCTGCTTCCCATCTTGGTTGCTGCTTTTCCTACACTCTGCATTGTAGTTCTTGTCACCCTTTGCAGGGCGGCTGCCGTATCGGCGCGTCACGGAAGCATCTCCCAGGAGTTCTCGCCTGTGTTTGGGGTGCTTTCGCTGTCCCAGTGTCCTCACCCCTTTCAGTGCCTTATTCTGTTTCTCCCTGAGCCGTTAGTGGGGCAGAAGGCGGAGGCTCTGCTTCGACTCCCTCTAGGGAGCTCACAGACCGAGCACTGCGGGGCTGGCGCTGGCTAGCCCGTAGGTTATGGGGCGTGCCGTCCCCGGCGCCGCCTCGATGCCTAAAGCCAGACTGAGGCACATAGTGTGGCTGAGCCCTCAGACAGTCCGCACGCTCGTTCTTCTGCCTCTTGGCTGTGTGACCTTGACCTAGGCCCTGGTCTTGCTAGGCTGCAAGTAAATGGGTGAGCGTGCAGTGGCTGGCACATGTCGAGATGCTCAGAGAAGTGTCCTCATCCTCCTACCGCTTACACTTTGTCACTCAGCCCGCAAGGCAGGTAGAGTTCAGGCCCATTTCCTGCTCTCAGCTTTTCCTTTTGGAGGGAACATGCACTTCAAGTGTCCTTGGGCCCCACTGCGCTGACTTCACCCGCCTTGAAGGGCTGTGAGTGACATGGCGGGGGGGGGGGGCGGGATGCACCACGTCGTTAGTTCACGCTGACGGTCAGCTCCCTCCCTCCGTGCTTCCTTAGAAACATAGCTGGTTGTTCCGTTTTCATATTTAATTAACCTTTATAAGGTTTTGATTTTGCCTCTCACTTTCATTTAAGAGCATCGAGCAAATCCACAACTAACCTGCTCCTGAGCCAGTGACTGAGGGGGGCTGGCCTCTGTGTTTTGGGTGATTTCATTTTCCCTCAGTATTTAGAGCAGCTCAGTGCCTTAAGCTCGTGACTCATGTTTTCAGGAGCAGGGGTGCCGTAGGGGCTCAGAAAGCTAGCGTTTTTGTCCGCAGGGAGGGGCTTAAGGACATTTGGGGCAAAAGTGGATCCAGAAAAGCTATAGCCCCAGCCAGGCCAGCTCACAGCATCCCCGAGGAGCAATAAGCAGGTTCCTGGTTGGCAGGGGCCGGGCCTGTCCCCCTGCAGTGAGCACCATGGGCCTCTGCCTACGTGGGGGCAGCAGTGGCTCACCTTGAATGGAACCAGCAAGTCCTGTGGCTACAGCACCGCCCACCTTTTGGTAACTTCACTCTAACATGTGGACTTCATGGACATAGAAGCGTTTATCCCCCAGAAAAGGGCGGGTGTCCTGGGATAGGCAGGATACCTGCACCTCGGACTGCCCCTCCGGACCTCGCGGGGCATTCTGTTTGCGTCTTCCTCCGTCGAGGCTGGCCAGGCGGTAAAGGTAGCAGCTCTTAGTCTACTGTAAGGCCCTTGTGATACAGGTAAACCTGCTGTGGGCTTGGGACTTGGAGGAGGCAACAGAGCTGCTCCCTCCCCCGCAGCATCCTGAGGCCCACTGCGCGAGCATGTGACTCTGGCCCCAGGCCTGGCAGTGTTGTGGGGCTGCATGGCACGCTGGGGGGCCCGCTGTCTCCCTCCAAGGGCAGGAGCAGCTTACGCTGAGGCCTGGGAGCCAGCAGCCCACGTCAGGCCGGGAGGCTGGCTGACGTCAGCCAAAGGATAATTGCTTTTCCTTGGCTGGCTAACAAGAGGAAAGTTACTGTGACGGTGACTGTCAGGAGGCCCTACTAAGCCTGTGAGGAGGCTGCACGCCCGCCCAGCCAGGTGGGCCGGTTTGAACACTCGCGCTGCTGCAGCCTGTCCTTGGCCTCGGAAGCAAGGGCACAGAGCCATGCACACAGGGAGGGGTGTTTCTATCGAGGTGCCCTCATGAAGAGAGGGTGGCGTTCAGACTGACTAGAGGTCAGACTCCTTTCTCCGTAACACAGAACTTCCTCGGTGTGCTGCCCAGTGTTATGGAGCCAGGCGGGGGCCGGAAACTGCCTCCTTCAGAAAGGCGCAGCAGCGCCTCAGGCCTCCTGCGCACAGGCGGCAGCGGTTCCTTCCTGAGGTCGCTTCCTAAACCAGTCACCCAGGTGCGCAGGAAGAGGGGTGTGGTGTGCAGGTGAGGGCTCAGGGCGAGTGCACAGGGAACAGGGCCACGGCACAGCCCGCGTGGCACCAGAGGATGTGCCTGGCTTGGGACTGCACGCGACGCCAAGTGCAGCGGGCCCGTCACAGTGCCGCTCACGCGAGGCACCAGGAGTAACCCCTTTTGCAGAGGTGCAGCGTAGAGGGTGGCTGCCAGAAAGGGGAACGGGGCAGAAGCTACTGCTCTCTGCGGGGAGCGCCATCTTCACCAGGCGAGGGCTCTGGAGCGGGCTGGCGCGAGGGGTGCAGAGCGGTGCGGCTGCACTTGGTCCTTTCAGATGGAAGCCGGCGTCCGTTATGGTAAAACATGTACACCAAACAGACTGGCTCTAAGCCCAGCGGGTTACTCATTCCCAGCGGGTCTTCTGGCAGGAAAACACTTCAAGGTTGGCGCTTTCATGGCTGGGCAGCATCAGAAGGGCCCAGCTTGTCTCTACCTTCCCGCTCTGCCGTCCTCCACCTCTGCTTCTGCCTCAGCCATCCCCTTCAAGACAGCGGCCCCATCAGAAATTACTTCCAGAACCACATCTGAGAGGAGGGAGCCCCCCAGCCAGAAAGTCCCAAACCCCTGTGACTCGGCGGCTCCGCCACTGCATGTGCAGAACCGAGCTGGTTTCTCCTCGGTTCCCTGCGGCCTTCCCTCATTCCCAAACTTTACAGCACCCTGGGCCCTTCTTTCTGCCACATTTTGCAGCTCTCATCAGTCTTTAGACTTCGCCTTCAAACACCCAGATCCAGCAGCTTTTCTACACACCCCTGCTTCGCACCGCCTCTGGCCTCGGGGGTTGGAATAGCTCTGACCGTTCCCCTGGTTCTGCCCTCAGTCACTTGCTCGCTGAACAGTATTCTCTCGCCGTGCTCTGGTGGCAGCAGTTGTGCCGTGACTAAGACAGACTCCTGCACCCCAGAGCAGCTGCGCCAGCTGTGCCCCTGGCTCTGCGTGTCACGGAAGGCGAGGGGAGGCAGGTTCACTTCGCAGGGCCTGCGCCTCACTGAGTGCCGTCGCGTGGTTCTGTTTGCGTGTAGGCTAGAGAGTGGAGCACGGGAAGGGAGAGGTCGCTTCTGGCCAGCAGGTTCTGGCAGCTGCAGAGTGACGTCCGAGGCCCTGGTGACGCCATAGCTCCCAGTGCAGGCTCCTCGGCCTGCCACCTGCTCCTGAATTCTTTGCACAAATTGAGCTTTCAAAACACATTGAAATGTTTGTTAAATGACTGTGCCTCCTCTGGCGGTTTTTACTAATTAAGCTCTAAACCACACGCAACTGCTGTGCGCAGCTTAGATTTTGCTCCTCTAGGTTCCCCTTCCAGCCCTGATACCTTCCGGGCTCAGCATTCTGACTTCTGTCATCCTAGCTTAGTTTGGCCTGTCCTGAGGCAGGATCTTTGTTTCTGTGCAGCCTTCAGTTGTGTGGACATACCACAGTCCTCGTCCTGCAGCTGATAGTGGTGGACTTCCTTCCTGAGCGGGGACATAGCAGTGGTTCGAGGTGGTTCAAGGTGGTTTTGCTATAAGTTCTTTGCAGCACTGGCCATAAGTCTGCTGTAAAAGATAAAACGGTTGACAGTTTGGTTTTAACTGACTTCTTATCCTCCAATGGTTGGTACAGCGGTGAGCGACCCTGGAGTGGTGAGTGACCAGCACAGAGTGACATGGATGGCAGCAGGGCTTCCTGGGAGCGTGCGTGCGTGGGGGCAGCTGGCACAGCCCGCAGGATGGTGGCCCATGTGCGAGGCAGCTGTTGATTCACGGCTGTCTTAAAGTGTTAATTGCCAATTATTGAGCCAATTTAGACAGAACTTTACTTGTATCCTAAAGAGCTCATCTAGATACAAACCAAACTGCCAACCAGTTTTTTATCCTTTCTGGCAAAAAGTTACATAGTGAAAATGCTCATCGCAAAGAATTTAGAGCAGGTCTACCAGACGGATTGTGAGTAGAGTGTCTGCTGCTGGGTGGAGGTCCCATCATCCCCTGCTCCGCCCCAAGCCGCAGTGGGCACAGCAGTAACTCCAGGGCAGGGTGCTGAGCCCACGTGGGGTGGGGCACCCAGAATTGTCAAAGGGCGTAAGAAGCAAATCAAGGCGAAATCTCATTCCTCAGTTGTAAATGTTGAGCTAAGGTGCTGGACTAGACTGAGCGTACTAACGGCTGTTTAACTTCACGCCAGAACCTTCTGCCGCAACTCCTATATTTGGCAAGTTTCCTGAGCGAGGTTACAGCAAAGGCGGCAGACCACACCCACAGCCCACCTGGCGGAGAGGGGAGCACGGCTGGCCCTGGGGGTGGGGTTTGCACATGTCAGGCAGCTCTGACACCGGCGGGTCCTGCCGGTCCACCTCTGGGAAAGGGCAGTGCCCATGGGCTCAAGGCTCATTTCCAGAAGACTCTTCCCCCAGCTGAGGTGACCAGTTGCAAGTCCAGGTGATGAGGCACACGTCAGTTGCCCTGGGGGCTACTAAAGCTGTGCCCAGCGCGCTCCTTACTCTCTCTTGCTGCTCCACAGGGGTCGGCACCAGGAACTACTACAGAAAGTTGGGCTACCGGCTGCAAGGCCCCTACATGGTCAAGACGCTGCAGTAGCGGCCGCACGGGCCCCCTGGCTGCAGTTTCCTCTCTGGTGGAAGAGAGACAGGGCTCTGTGCACTCACAGAAACTCAGCCGGCCCTGACCTGCCCCCGCTGCGTGCCAGGCAGCCGCTACAGCTCGGGCTGCAGGGACCCGCTTTGACTCGGACACAGTGAGAGACACAAGCTAGTGAGCCCATTCGGACACCATCGTGCACGGCTACTGTCACCTGAGGCATAATCTCCAGAGCAGTTCACGTACTGTGGCGACAGGAAGTCAGCTGAGACTGGGGCCGCGGATGCCTCCAGCATGCGGTACAGAAACACGCTTTTCTGGTCTTGGTGCTGATGTTGGACATGATGGATGGGGTGGGACTGGACAAGGCTGCAGCTCTGCTGAGGCTCGAAGCGGCCAGCCCCTGCAGGAGCCTACCCTCCACGCTGGGCCTTGGCGCGCGCCCCTCACGCCCATCTCTCAGGTCTCTGCTTCCTACCCTGGACAGCTACAGAATGACCCCAAAGGCAGAGCCTGAGGCCCGCGTGTTGAAGTTCTGTGGCCTTGAGTCTGTTAGCTTCCACAGACAGTGCCCCTGCGTTTGGTTCGTTCTATTAAAGGTAAGACAAGTCCTATGTGAAAACAGACTGTGTGAAACTTACAAGCAGGGAGGCTCGCCTGGTCAGAGGCCCATCTCGGGCCTTGCAGGAGACACAGCCGGCAGGGCCTGTGAGCGCGCCTCGCCTGTGCCCTTGGGCGCGGGCTCTCTGCAGAGGCTGTTGAATAAAGTCCTCAGTACTCAGAGAACAGCCATGTAAGGTGTTTTCCTCCCCTGTGAGTCAGTGCTGGGCCCGCGGGTCTGGGCTTCCGGCTGTGACTGACACACACACACACACACACACCGGCTCTCTGCAGAGGCTGTTGAATAAAGTCCTCAGTACTCAGAGAACAGCCGTGTAAGGCGTCTGGGCTTCCGGCTGTAAGACACACACACACACACACACACACCCCAGCCCGCGGGTCTGGGCTTCCGGCTGTGACACACACACACACACACCCCGGCCCGGGCGCCACTTACTGTCGCCTTCAGCTGCCACCAGCAGCGGCCCTTGCTCCGAGCGGGCTTAATGTGGCGCTACAGAGGCTTTCTCTGAGACACTGTAGGGGCTGAAATACTCCGTGGTGCTGCTGTGCTCTAAAAATCAAGGTACAAGACTGGCACCCGCCATGAGGACTGCCGGGAGCGGAGACCGAGGCCAGCCGGCCGCCAGCGGCAGGTCGCAGCTCACACGAGGGGCTCTGGCCCGTTTCCTCCTCTGTCCTGTTTACCGAAGCGGGGTCAGAATGCTGATGCACAAAGACGGTCTTTGTGAACGTGAAAACTCTTAAACGTCCCAGGGGAGCGCGGACAGCCTAGGACCAGACTCGGACAGGATGGCCAGAGCAGGCTGGCAGCACGGTCACTGTCGCCGCCACCCTCCTCTCTGGGTTCAGAACCCCTCTGGCTCAGCCTTAGCTGGCGAGGGGTCCCACCGCGGCCTGACGCTGAGGGAGGGCCCCCCCAGTAAGCGAAGACGGGGCTGCCGTCTGCACCCTGAGCCTGGTCGCAGGTGGGCCAGCAGAGCACCCCAGGACGCCCCTCAGTCACACAAGACCGGACCAGAATGCCCACGTTCCTGTCAGGGGAACGCGTCAGCCGGCTGCCCAGAGCCGAGGCTAGGGGCAGCACCTCGCCATCTTCACGCCCACCGCAGCCCACCTGGGGGGTGCCCATCAGCCGTCTCCTGCCTCAGGTGGTGGGGCGAGGAAGCCCATCAGGGCGTCTTGACCATTTCACCTCAGGTTTGAAAACTCACTTTAACAAGCGTAAATTAAGCAGAACCTAAAATCCCAGCGACAGCGCGGCCTGCGCAAACCGGCCCCTTTCCGCTCCACATAGTGCGGAGCGCCTTCCCGGGACAGCACACAGGCCTCCTCCGTCCTCTGGTGCGTCAGGCCCGCCCGCAGGCACAGTCCAGGCCCTGCGGCTCACGCTCTGTCCCTCCTCAGCAGCCTGATGCGACGGCCGGAATCGTGTCACGGTGGGCGTGGTGCAGGGCGGCTCGCTCTGGAGAGCTGCCTGAGACCTCTCCTCCCCACAAGCATGCCCTCTTCCGCGGCCAGCTTCGGCTCCTGCCTCCCCCAGTCTCCCGTCCTCCTAACCACTTCCGGGGTATGGTGGGGGCGCAGCTTACTGCCTGCAAGAGTGACTGAAGAGCCGTCACCAGGTCAGGCTCAGCCCACGGGGCGCTGGCGTGTGGGCAGCGGTCTGAGGTTACAGGTGAGCCGTCCTCCCTGCCCTCAGGAGCTGCTGTGGGGCCTGGCTCAGGGGCCCTGCCTCAGGCTAGCATCGCCCGCCCCTCACCCAGGGCAGGCAGGCGGGGCTCGGCGTGGGGACCCCAGGAAGGCCAGCCTGACACTCCGCTTTGCCTCTAACTTAGCAGAGATTTGCACCGCTGTGTGGGTGCTGGGGCAGCAAATAAAGAAGGGGGTGAGGAGGAGCAGCACTGGGGAGGGAGGGACGGCGTATCTGCTGAGCCTGCAGACTGGCCACGTGCACCAGCAGTCAGTGCTGAGGCAGGTTACCGTCTGCGTCTCACAAAACCCAACCTCAAAAGGACTCCTTCACGCAGGCCCCGGTGCCAGTAAGTGATACGCTGAGCAGAGAGACAGCGTTTGCAAACTTGGAAAGATTCAGGGACTCTAAACACCACTGAGCTGTGGTGGCACCAGCATTTCTGAAATAAAGGTGTTGGCAGTTGGGTTGGGAAAGGTTTTTTTTCCTTGAACTTGAGTTTTCCCAGCAGGCGCTGCACGTGCTCCAGCCCACCTGCCTCCGACCGCTTCTTGGCACCAGCGCCAACGAAACGTCGAAACGTCGCTCAGTGCAGGCGGGCAGCCAGGAGCGACAGCCAGACACGCCGAGAGGCGTGCGGCCAGAAGGACACAGCTCGTGGCTGTGCACACCTCACTGCGCAGCCCGGGCCCCGGACTGAGGACGTGGGCGCAGCGGCAGCGTGAGGACGACCGAGGTGGTTCACCTCCCCAGATGCAGGATACCCCGGAGTAACCCCGAGGCGGCTGCTCTCGCACAGCATGAAGCATCTGGATTTAAACACATCTAGCTTGTTCTCACCCAAGGCCCACACAAGCGTAAAGGGGACATTAAACACACATCAGCCCACAGGACAGGAAAGACAAGGAAGCGACGGAAGCCGCAGAGCAGGTGGGCGGTGCTAACTCACAGCGGAGCGGGAGATAAAGGAAAGGCCCCGCGTTCAGCAGGAGCTGGGGCACCGCAGGGACCCGCCCGTGCAGGCAACGCTGCTGTGTGTGGACACGCCAGGTCACTCCCTGGGAGCCCCCACTCTGGTCTTACTGCAGGGCTCTGTGGGACCCGACGCCAGAAGCAAACCGACAGGGAGGGGCTTGCACCAGCACCAGCTCTCGGCAGACCTGGCTCTGCCCGCAGGGCCCAGCAGCCGGCCCAGGGACTGCTCATCTGTTGAGCCACAGCCTGGCGCAGTCTCACCTGGGACTTGGTCTAGTGAAGAGCTGCCTGACTCGGCTCCTCACTGAGAGCTGCTGGCCCTGGAGCCTGTGATGATCCCTCCGAGGCGGGGGAGGTGAGTCGGGGACCCACACTGCTGGGCGAGGCTCCAGCCCTCCCAAGCGCAGCGTTCGGCGGACACCTGGAAGCGCACAGCCCACGACACTCGAGCAGGAGCAGACGCCAGCCCGGCCTTGGCCGAGCCTTCAGCCCAGACGGCCCTTGCCGTAGCCGCTGCCGCCCAGAGAACAGCAGCAACACCTGGCAGTCCAGACCGAGCTGACTGCAACGAGCTGCCCCTGCAAGGGGAAACCAGCAACGCCAGGAAGACGGGTCTGCACAGGCACCGGCACAAGGCTCGGGCTGCAGAACACCAAGCGACACGTCCCGCCAGAGGACACGACCAACACTCCTAGCTGGCCCTACACAGCCAGCTGCTGGCTGGCAGGGAGTTCAGAATGATCCTCTTAGCAAGTCTGTGAACCTTAAAAACACAGTCAATGAAATTAGGAAAACAACATAGGGACAGTAAGTTCAAACACAGAAACCACTGTCTCTTCTCCCCCCCCCCCCAAAAAAAAACCTAGATGTCCCAGAGATGGAAAACTCAATGACTGAACTAAAGGATTCAACACTGACCTTCAAAGGCAAACTGCCATCCAGAAGAGAGAACCAGCAACCTGGACACTAGCGCATCCGAAATCACCCAGAACGGCAAAAGGGAAGCAGAACCAAAGACCGTCCTAGGCACATCGGAGCAGTGTCCGCGTCACGCAGCTCCAGCAGGAGAGCAGGGGCGGGAGCACACTTAACAGCAGTGATACCTGAGAACTGCAGGTCTGCGGAGAAGACCAGGTCTTCAGATCTGTGCGCGCCATAGGACCTCAAGTAGGTTGAACCCAGATGGGACTGTACCAAGATAACTAGTCAAAAGACAAAGAATCTTAAAAGTCACAAGATGAAAGGACTGACCTATGAGGGAATCCCGTAACACTAGTATTTTTCTCAGCAGCAACTTTTTAGGACTGAAGTAGATGGTGTTGAAAATATTTCTTAAATGCCAAGACTTCTACACCCACAAAGCATCTAAATGTGTAAAACTCACTGGTATAGCAAATACACAAAGCTAGATTTTCTAACATTGTCATTTTAGTATGTATTCACAAATAACCCTAGTTCACTCCAGGCATACTGATATCAAAGACATTAAAACACAAAGAGCAGGATAGGGAACTAGGAGGCAGGAAACAACCAACAAAATGGCAATAGGAAGTCTTTGTTATTAGCAACTGCTTTAAACATAAATGAATTATAGTCTGCAATCAAAAACCAAAGGGGCTGAATGGTTAAAAATGTCTAGTTGCAGATGGCATGGCTGGATATATAAGAAATCCTAAAGTTTCCACCAAGAGTGGTCAGATCTGATCTGTTTATTACAAGAACTGACTCGGGAGTGAGTGCACAGTAGGAGGAATCCAGAAAGCCTTCCTGGAGGAGGAACAAAACTTGCTGGGGCAGGGGCGGAGAGCCAAGCTGGGACCGCCCAGACCTGCGTGAAGCTGAGAGTACAGATGGGCTGCCCAGGCGGGGACGTGGGGGGTGAGAGGCCAGTTTTAGGAAGAAGCAGGCAGAGCGGGGGTGGGCAGGGTGGTGGCCAGCTGAGCAGCAGACCAGAGGGGGCGAGAGGGACGCAGCCCCAATGCGGCGGCCGCCTCAGGACGACACAGGGTCTCACCAGGCGTCTGAGTAGGGACATGCACTTGAGTGGGGCCGGGGACTCTACGGGGTCCCTGGAAGCAGCAAGTAGCCCCAGGGGGATCTGCCCTTCATGGGCACTCCCAGGTGCCCCGGCAAGTGTCTGCACAGATGGGACGGACCTGCCTGCCCTGCTGGATGCAGATGAAGCCATCTGGGGCACAGGCACGGCGGCCGGTGACGTCCGTCTCTCTCCACCCCTTGCTGGCGCGTTCTTGAGTCAGGATGCTTTTGCCTGAACTGCTTTAGCTGCAGGGTCTGTCCTTTGCAACGTCCAGGGTGGCAGCTCCCTCCCGCGGGCCCTCGAACTCCTGCCACCCCACACAGCCCAAGCCGCTGCCTCCCTCCTCCAGGACTCTTGTGTCTCCCAGCCCCCACTGTCCCTCCCAGCTGCGCCCTTGACATTCTGTGGGTAACGGTGATGGCACCTTGGGGTCATCTAGAATTAAGTGACGCCCTCATCCCTCTGACCCTCTTCTGCTAATGGCTCCCGCCGGCTTGCTGCTCCCTAGCTCCCCCTCCACACCCTGTCAGGGCCTCGCCTAAGTGCGCTCATCTGAGCCCACTGTCTGGCTCAGCCGCTGACCCTGCCGGCTCTGCCTGCTTCTCACCCGGAGCGCATCAGCCGGGAGCCGGCCCCACGGCTGCCGGCCCTGCTGCGGCTCACGCCCCCTTCCTCGGCGCACCGCATCAGTGCCTCTGAACGGAAGAGACAGCCTGAGACCGAGCGCCCCGGGAAGCTCGCCCAAGACACAGCCAGGGTGGAGCGCAAGGTGCCACCGTGCGCCCCCTGCTGTGCGGGGCGTAGGTCAAGCTGCACCCCGCCCCAGAGGGGCCCCCACTCTGCTCTGTTCTCAGCACCCCCAGACTCACCTTCCCTTTGTCTGGAAGCACCTGGGCCTCTCCCGTCCCCCAGCTGCTCCCCGTCCTCTCTGCACCCCATCCCGTCCTCCCCGGCACTGGCTCCCCTTATAGTCCCTCTTTAGGGCCACCTCAGCCCCTGTGGTCTCTGCCCATCGTCAGCGCCACGGGTACCACGTGCCCCCCCTTGAGGGCTCAGCCACATGACCCCCACCCCCGTGGGCTCCGCCACGTGCCTCCCCGGTGCGCACGCGGGCACAGGCGCATCGGACGTGCGGGGGCCGCTCTGGCACCGGGAGCGCGCCAGGTCCGCACACAGGTGCGCTGCAGGCTGCGTTTTGCCGTTTTATTCCACTTTTAACTACCAAGGATGTTCGTAACAGACACCTAACCCTCACCCTCTCCCCGTCCTTCGACTCCCTGCGCCTGGCTGGTGCCGGGAGGGGAGATGGGGGCTCAGGGCACACAGCCTTGACCTCCCCGCCAACTTCTAGAAACAGGCGTCTTACTAGGCTGGAGCTGCGCCTCTCACACCACGCGGACGTGCAGAGGACAGTGCCAGCCTCCTCGCCGCCACCGCCCCGCACCGGCTCGGCCCAGGCCCCGCCACTCTCCGAGACCCGAGACCCGGGAGGGCAGGCTCCCCTCTGCGGGCGTGCTGGCGGGAACCCCGCAGTCCCAGAGGTTGGGGCACCGAGCTTGTGCGGATTAAAGGAGCGCAGAGACCCATGGCCGGCAGAGTCTACGAGCCCCCACGTCCTTCGTCCTTCGCCCCGGGGCCTCGCACTCCTCAGCTGGGTGTTAGGCCCCTCCCGCCAGGCTCCTTGTAAGGAGACGACCCCCCTGCCCCCGCTCCAGGCACAGCAGTGAGAGGACTCCCCAGAGACAGAGCAGGGGGCAGAACAGGCAGATCCACTGAAACACACTGCTAAGGGGAGCAGCGGGAGGCAGGAGAGGTCTGCTGTGCCATGTGGGTCCCCTCCCTGGCCGCTGGAACTCGCGCTGCAGTGGCCGCGGATGCTTCACAGCGCAGTGCTTCGCCCGCTGCACCACCAGTGAGGCCCGTGACACATTTATCCAAACCCACAGGATGGACGGCACCGAGATGAGCCCTAATGCAAACTGGATTCGGGGTGGTTGTGCCGTGTGAGTTCACTGATTATAACAATGCACTGCTCTGGGGGGAGGTGTTAACTGGGGGGAGGCTGGGAGTTTGAGGACTTTCTGCCCAATTCTGTTGTGACCCTAAAGCTGCTCCAAAAATAAAGTCTTTTTAAAATCATAAGGGGAAAGATGTAGTAAGTCAGCACTCAAGGTCGTGAAAAACTTCACATCCGCGTGGGTGACAAATGCCCAGCCCGGGCCCCGTCCTCCTCCGGTCGCTGCACTGTGGAACTAAGCCATTGTGGAGACAGCGATTTTGCTGGAAAAATTGGCTTTTGCCTTGTATTTTTCTCCTTCCCCATTCTAATAAGCTCTGGTCTAAGTCTCAGGTGTCAACGCCTATCACCCAGTTCTTGGGCTGAAAGAGCAAGTGGATTGGCCCAACTGTGACAGACTGAGGAAGGGGAAGCTAGAACCTAGGAGGAATTAACAAGCTCCTCGCATAGCCCGTGTGGGCCGCAAGTCTAAGGCCCCTTCTGGTGGGGACCCCTAGGAAAGGACAGGAGGGGCCAGGCAAAAAGGCAAGTCTGGAAGGAAAGGCACGAAATCCCTTTCAGCATCCCCTAAAAGGTGGCGCTCAGCTCTCCTCTCCAGGGAGCCTGGACCGCCCCTTCCCATGGGCTGACTGTCTCATTTCCAACTCACATCTCCTGCAGAAGCTCTCCTCTAACCTGTGTACGAAAGACTAAAAACAACATGGCAATCACAGGGGCTGCTGACCTGACACAGCAACACGATGGAATATTATGCACCTGTTAAAATTATATTCGTGAAAACTATGCCGTGACATAGATGTTCATAATCTGATGCTAAGGAAAAGACTCTACACAGATACTGATTCCAACTTTGCACTACAGAGAAATACCGAATGCTGGGAGTTCCCAGATACTGACAACGACCGTTAATATTTCAGATGCAGCAACCACGGCTTCCTGTCTCCCACTGTTCAGAAGTCTACCTGTGAGCATACAGGCACATCCACGCACACACACAGCTACAACTTCAGGACCGGTTCCCAAATGAAAGAGACACCTGTTGCCCGAGTAGTTACCACGGCTCTCAACAGTGGCTGAGCAGCTGCCGTGTAACCTGCCCGCGGGATGGTTCCCCCAGTCAGAAACCGAGGACCTGAGTTCGTTGTTCTCCGCTCACTGGCTGGTGTCCCAGGAGCAGAGTCGGCTCTGAGTGACTTTGACCAACTGAAGGCATCACCGAGGCGGACTGTTGCGCTTTTCTGAGTCAAAATTCAGCAACTGGGGCCTCTCTGGTGGCGCAGTGGGTTGAGCGCTGCACTGTGGGGCTTCCAGGGCCACTGAAGTGTAAGTTTGATCCCCAGCCAGGGAGGGACCCACAGGGTGCAGCAGACCTCTCCTGCCTCCCCACTGCTCCCCTCAGCAGTGTGTTTCAGTGGATCTGCCTGTTCTGCTCCCCACTCTGTCTCTGGTGCATCCTCTCACCCACCGCGACTCTGGCCTGTGCCCCAGCTCTTGTGCGCATAAATAATCTTTTTTTAAAAAAACTCAGCAGTTGGAGGGAGAAAATCCACTCATCAAAAGCTGGAACCTGAAACCTGGCCCAGCTCAGCAGACAGATGATGCCAGAAGTGACTCCACCCTTCCGGCTCCATTACCTGAATGCGCTGAGGTCTGGCTGCACCCAGACGCTCGCGAGCAATCTGTGAACCCCACTGTAAATGTTACCAGTCTGCGATCACTGCTTTGTGGAGATGCCCCTTTTTTGCATTTTCTGGGCGTTTGGGACTTGAGAGGGCGGCCTGGAGAACTTATACTTAAGAAATCGGGGACCTCCCTGGTGGCACAAGGGGTTAAGGTGCCACACTGTGAAGCGTCCACGGCACAGCAGGGTGAGTTCGATCCCCAGCCAGGGAGGGGACCCACAGGGTGCAGCAGACCTCTCCTGTCTCCCCGCTGCTCCCCTCAGCAGTGTGTTTCAGTGAATCTGCCTGTTCTACTTCCCGTTCTGACTCTGGTGGATCCCTCACCCCCCACACCTCTGGCCTGTGCCCAGCTCTTGCATGCATAGATAAATCTTATTTAAAAAAAAAAGAAATCGGAGGCGGCACAGAGAGACCAGGGTGACTTTATGGTCATCTCCACCAGTGGGGGATGAAGTCAGCTGTGATGTCCCCTGAACTTGCTGTGCTGGACAGTCAGCCCATTCTCATGGCATTGTAAAACCAGTTACGGGGAGCTGTAGCCCCAAAGCCGTCAGACAGAACCTTCAGAGAATTCTTTTCCATCAAGTAAAACAAGACAGAGACGATTTAACTCAGCCGGCCTGGGATAGGCCGTCTGGGCAACGGGGCTGCTCCTCCCAAGAGAACCCACAGACTGGGGTGGCCCTTCCAAGGCCCCCCTGGGGGGCAGTATGAGGCAGGGAGGTGAGGAAACAGGAGGCCTGGAGGGAGACCCCACCAATGCATGGACACACCCCTCCATTACCAAACCAGGAGGTGCCCCAGAGCAGGGCTGCGGCGGGAGGGGGCCACTAGAGGGAGCAAGGAGAGCGAGCGCAAGGCGGGAGGAGGAAGCTCAGTGCCCCAACATAGACAGTCAGTGAGGTCTGGGGCAGGTCAGAAATGGTTGGGCGGCTTTAGGGACGTGGGTAGTGAGAGCCTGGAATAGTTAAGATTTGAAACAACAGGAGAGGGAAGCTGCGGAGATGGGAAATACACAATTCTTTTTTTTTTTTTTAAAGATTCATTTATGCATACAAGCACTGGGGCACAGACCAGAGGTGTCGGGGGGCGAGAGGATTCACCACAGAGAGCGGGGAGCAGAACAGGCAGATAACAGAAGTACACTGCTGAGGGGAGCAGCGGGCACAGCAGGAGAGATCTGCCGCACCATGTGGGTCCCCCTCCCTGGCCGGCAGCAGGGATCGAACTCATGCTGCAAGTGGCTGCGGTCTGCTTCACAGTGCGCTGCTTAACCCACTGCGCCACCAGGGGAGGCCCGGGAAATACACAATTCTAAAGAGCTGCTGAACACTTGCAGGGTCAGGGAAAGTGGCCAGGCTCTTCCGCCCTCCCGCCGTCGGTGTGATGGTGGACACCAGCGTCCTGCACGCAGCTGACAGCGGCACCTGGAGCGGGGTGTGGGCACGCAGGTGGGCGCCCCTGGGCCGAGACACGAGCGCGCAAGGGCGGCATCACAGGACGCCAGCACGGAGCACAAGCAGAGAGACAAGATGCCTGGGGGCTCTGCTCACTAATGATGTAGAGTAATACAAGCCTGAAAAAGCCCCCGAGGGCTCCAGGCCTCCTTGACCATCTGCTGGAATCATTGAGAACCTGCCCCGGGCCCTGCTGGCCCCACAGTACCCCAGCACTAGGAACGAAAGGGCAGTCAAAAGCAAAAAGATAATGGATGTAAGATGGAGAGTCCAGGCACCAGGATCAGACGCAGCAGCAGGTTAAGTGGGACCATCAGGAAATCAGCCGTCAGAGAAAGACTAGCGAGGCCTTCGAACAGTGAGGGAAGGAAGGCGGAGCCTCCCCACGGACCTCTCCTGCCCCTCCCAGGGACCACAAACCTGGGAGTCTTCCGTCACCTTTCTCCCTAAATAAACTTTTCTTTACTTTCCAAGACGAAGTCCGCCTCCCTTTGCTTACTTATCTGAAAAGTTTGTGGCTCCCTTTGCCCGGCCTCCCGAGGCAGGAACCCTGGTGATTCCCGGTGAGAGGTGGTGGCGGCCACTGTGACCACGGTCACTGGCTCACCCGCATTCAGGGTCAGGTCCCCCACACCCCAAGGAGCACAAGACCCCAGTGGCACCTGGATTTGCACGACTCGAACCCTGGTGGAAGCGGCTGCAGCGTTCCTTCTGCCACCACCGTGGAAGCTGGGCCCTGCCCGACTCAAGGCCCGTCCGTGCAACTGTCACCAGCAGGTCAAATGACCCAGCAGGGGACTCTCTGCTTGCAGGACCAGGCACCCTTGCAGGCACGGGCACCCTTGGGTGTTCACAGCCCAGAGAAAGGTGTTCGAGAACATGAAGTTACAGCAGCGTCCGTGAAATGCCAGCCCCACGCCTGGCTGCCTCGCTTGGGGAAATGACAGGCCCAGACCAGACCATCTTTGTCAACAATTTGGCAGACAGGAAGGACAAAGAGGAGCTTCTATCCATCTCTCAGTCCCGCAGACGAGCACGCAAAGGCCGCTCGCTGCTGGGCCAGCTCTCTCCTGCCTTTCAAAACGCCAGGTGTCTGCGCTCTGCTTCCACTGCCCCCGCAAGGAGCGTGCTCTACTTTTATCATCAGGGAAGATGAAAGCGACACGGAAAACACCTGGCAGGAGCTCCTTGTAAGACCGTAATTTGAGGACACACACTTTCCCTCCCCTCTGGTGCAAAAATCCTCTGAGATGATCCAATAAGTCGTGAAATGGAGGAAATACCTGCAGCAAGACTGGAGAGTGGAGGAGGAAACCACGCATTCTGTGAGCACCGGGCAACAAGCCGGTGGGACGGGAAGAGCCGGGAGAGACAACGCTGGCCCCCTTTCCCGGAAGGGATTTCACAGGCTGGTGATTCTAAGCACACCCCTGTTTCTGCCAGCCCACCCCTGGGAATCTATCCTAAAAAAAAAAATAACTATTGGGGCATACGTACCGAGATGTGGAACAATCGCTGTAGTTCCCCTTGTTTCCACGTTCAAGGCTTATGAGATAAACCTCACTTCTGTCCTTCTGAGCGTTCCCCACCCAGAAGCTTGCTCGAAGGTTGACAATAAAGCATTTGTGACAATGGCCACAGAAACACTGGCCCGGCTGGGTCCGTGTGTCAAGAGTCGCTAACATCACTGTGTCCCACATGACGACGCTCGGCCACTCCAAGAGCATCTGGAGCATCCAAG
The DNA here is from genome assembly GCA_019455555.1 of Galemys pyrenaicus. NCBI lineage: Eukaryota > Metazoa > Chordata > Mammalia > Eulipotyphla > Talpidae > Galemys > Galemys pyrenaicus. The sequence goes on along the minus strand of JAGFMF010012163.1, from coordinate 1,831,064 downwards.
AAAAATAAGAATTTCTGTTTTCATGCCCCACTGACTCCTTCGAATTATGTCACAGTTTATGTTGCCTTATGCTGCTTGCATGGTTTTAGCCCTTCTTATTCTAAGTTTCACTCCTTGGTTTGCCTTTAGAGCACCAATGTTTCCCAAACTATTAGCCCTACCCTCCACCCTGTGGCCCCCAAGCCCTCCTGTTACCTCCTGGCGAAGCCCCCTGGTCCTCTGCCCTGTGGGCTGTGATTTCAAAGTCTGCCACCGCCCTCCCACAGGGCTGAAGTGCGCCATTCTGTGTGTTCCCCTGTCCTGCTTTATACCATTTGGTAGGACAACACCCTCAAGTAACTTCCTAAGAGAAGCAGACAATGAAAACAGAATGCTCCCAATGCTGCAGAAATAATAGTGTCAACAAGCTCATGAAGCTTCAAAAGTTAGCTGAAATGAATCGACTACTTTTCAAAGCAGAGCCAACCAAAACTGAAACAGAAAAACCTACATCCCCCTACCAGTTAACAAACTGAACAATATTTAAAAAATTTCTAACCTCGGACCTCTCTGGTGGCGCAGTGGGTTAAGCACCGCACTGTGAAGCAAACCGCAGTCACTGCAGCACCAGTTCGATCCCTGCCGCCGGCCAGGGAGGAGACCCACATGGTGCAGCAGACCTCTCCTGCCTCGCCCACTGCTCCCCTCAGCAGTGTTTCAGTCCATCTGCCTGTTCTGCTCCCCACTCTGTCTGGTGAATCCTCTTATCTCCCGCAACGCTGGCCTGTACCCCAGCTCTTGTATGCATAAATAATAAAATCTTTTTTTTTTTTTTTTTTTTTTTTTTTTTAAAAAAATTACNTTTCAAAAAATTCCTAACATCTTCTCACAGATGACTTTGGTGGAAAAACTGACCAATGATTTAAATAGTGGACAAGGGGCCTCCCTGGTGGCACAAGGGGTTAAGCAGAGCACTATGAAGCCTCCGCAGCTGCTGCAGCATGAGTTCCATCCCAGGCCAGGGAGGGGACCCACATGGCACAGCACACCTCTCCTGCCTCCTGCTGCTCCCCTCAGCAGTGGGTTTCGGTCCATCTGCCTGTTCTGCTCCCCACTCTGTCTCTGGGGAATCCTCTGACCCCCCTGCACCTCTGGCCTGTACCCCAGTTCTTGTGTGCATAAATAAATCTTTAAAAAAGAATGTGTGACCACAAGCTGTGGTCTCACCCAAACACTTCTGAGAGGGAAAAAGAGGAAATACTCCCCAATTTACATCCTTTTATAACCAACTTAACCTATTCATCAGACTTAAACATCACACTGGACAGGGAAGGATGGAAAAGGGGCGTGAGAAGCCAGCGTCACCCACGCAGACTCAGCAGGAGTGTCCCCCTGAGCCAAAACCATGCTCCCCTTCCTCCTGGGCACCACCACGGCCCTACAGCCCCTGGGCAGCCCGGGGCCAGACGGCTGCGAGTGTGCGCTTCCTGCAGCCATCCAGAAACACCGTCATCTCCCCTCCCACCTGGACGCAGAGCACCAAGCAGGGCCGTGGGCCGGTTCCCAGCACCTGGGTTGTTCTTGAGCAAGAAATAACTGACTGCGTAGAACCATGGAGATGCGGTTGTTTCCGCAGCCAGCGCTAGCTGCAGCCAGACCCGGGGCGCGGCCTCAACAGAACCAGGCCCATGGAACCGGAGCCTGGCGGATGAGGGGCCGCGCTGCCAGGGACTGATTTCGAGGGCCCAACAAACATCTGCTAAGTCTGGGGAAGCGGCTGCCTGAAGTCACGTGTCCCTGGGTCAGCCGGAGCCGCGAGAGCCTTTCTAAGGGAAGCTGGACCAGCTGCTGTGAGTAGGAGCCGCCTTCTATGTGCTGCGCTCTCCAAGCTGGGGGGAGTGCTGACACGGACACTGCCTAGTTGGAGAGCAAAGACGAGGGAAGAACGCGAAATTTGGGCTCAAGAAAGCCGAACAGGGGCCTAGCCTAAGCTCTTCATCCGGTGGCTGTCAGCGAAGAGCCGACTACTACCACGACCTGCCCGCACTCACCGCCACCGGCTTGCGCGCAGCCCGGTTAACAAGGCGCTCTGGGGGCGCTCAAAGCCCGCTGCATGTCCCCGCGGCCCAAGCCACCCCGCAGCACGCAGAGATGGGGCTTGTCCGGGCGCTTGGGGGTATTGGAAACCAGCATCAAGCGTCAGACTTCAAAGACGCACTCAGAAGAAAAGGCAAGATAACACAAGCTTTTAGACTGCTTCCATCTTGAGATGCTATTTTGGAACTGTACTGCCAGCGGAAACAAATGAAATAAAAGTCAGGCTTAGTTGGCCTCAGCCTTAAGAGCCGTGACTGAACAACCTCCTAATTCGCCTTGGCAGGGAGTTCCCGAATGAATGCACACGCTTGTGGGGCGCTCAAAACCTTCAGAAGGCAAAACCCTGGCATCAGGTACCACAGCACCTGTGATTAATCAGCTTCCACTCAGACCGAAAGACACGAAGCCTGTGCAGAGATCCTGAACACAACGGCAGAAATGAGCACCCGTCCTCCAAGTTCAAAACAGCAGCGAAATAGGGAGCAACAAGCCCCTCTCCTCCTGGGTCTACAGAAGCTACAACTTTAAAATAAGGCCTGTGGTAACCGGCTGGCTGGAGGGCGGCCTGTCCCCAGTGGCTGAGGCCGGAGGCGGTCAGGTCTGCCCAGGCATGACCCCCTGGCACCCAGAACGATAGAAAGCGGGCCAGTTACAAGCTGAAACTACCCCCGCCCCCACCCTCCAGCACCAGCCTCAGGCGCAGCCACTTGCAGCACTCACAGGCTCCTGGCTCTAGGAAAGTCCTCTCTGGACGGGAGCTTCCCTAGCGTCCTCCAGCGCCAGCCAGCCAGCCTGGCTGGGGAAGCAACTCCCCCGTGCAGCACCCACACGCAAGGCGCCCTGCAGTGCAGCCCTTCAGCGTCTCCCCACGCCGCGCGGTGTTCTTACCTGAGGCCTGCTCCGGAAGGGCCCAGCAGACTTCCTCGCTGCGCTCCAGGTGCGCCGGAATGGCCAAGGGCGCCGTGCAGGCCTGCGGCCTCTGTGGGTACAGCGCACCCCCTGCTCAGCCCACGAAAGCACCGTAGAGTTGGGGTTTTCCAGGAAAAGACACTTGGCGGTCCAGCCCAGCGCGCTGGCTGCTCGCTCCCCGGCTCCCAGCCGTGTCTGCCGGCCTCATCCGGGCATGCGCAAAGCGCAGGGGCACAGGTGCGGGCCCTTCTGCAGAGGCCCCGGCCGCGGGCCTCCAAACGAGCTTGTTTTCCAAGTTGCTGGATGGCTATTGCTGATGTGCCTGCAAACTTAATGAGAACCACCAGGTTCCCCACAACGTAGGCTGCAGGAGGAGCGAGGCCGTGGGCTCACCCATCCCCACACCTCTCCCACACCCCATTTCTTAACGTGCGAAGAAGTGCTGCGCCCCAACAAGAGTGTAGGTTCAGAGAAAAGTGGTCAGGCATCTCCGCCCCCCCGCCATCGGTGTGATGATGGACACCTGCAGCCCTGCACGCAGCCTGAGTGAGCATGCGCAAGTGGGCGCACCTGGGGTTAGACACCGGCATAGCAGGGCGGAGTCAGGAGAACGCCAGCAGCAGCAGCGCAACAGAGCAGGGGAGAGGCAGAGGCAGAGGAGAAGCAGCAGCAGTAGAAACAGAGAGGAGAGGCCAGAGAGCCCAGAGAGTGAAGATGCCCCGGGGGCCAGGGCCTGCCCGCCTCCTGGCCCCCCCCTCCCTGCCTGCCGGGCACCTGGTCGCCTCTGATAAAAAAAGTATAAAAAAGCCACCGAGGGCTCCAGGGCGCCTCCTCTACCCCGTCTGCTCCAGTCATCGAGAACTTGCCCCGTGCCCTGCTGGCACCGCAGGAGGAGTCGTTTAGACGCCAGCGTGCGGTGAGACGGCTGTTGCTGCGCCGCTGTCATCCCCCCGCGTCTGAGCTCCGGACTCTCACCACTAAGGACACAAGAGCGTCTTCTGCAGGCTCCGTCCTGGGACTCTGGTCCCGTGTGGGCATTAACCTGCGCCCCGGGCGGGAACGTCTGCAGAAGGGCACCTGACCCGCGCTCCGCGGTTCGTTCGCGGCCCCTGGGTGCAGACCAGTGCCGGAATCGGCGTGTTTAGGGTCATTCGGGAGGCCCTTGCGTATCTGATGCCCTCCACGCGTCTTGGCCATAGACTGCAGGCTGAAGACCAGCGGGTTTTCCGACGGGCTCAACCGCGAGGATGGCTGAGGGCTTAGCACCTGCCTCCCTGGAAGACCGCTGGGGTCACCGATTAGAAAGTGACTAAAATTTCATACACTTTAATTTCAGAAATTTTGATTTACAGGAAAGTTGCAAAGATGGTACAACCTTGCGGTGCCAGAAAGGCCCGGCCAGGTTCTCAAGGATCCCGGCAGACGGGCCCAGGAGGAGGCCTGGAGCACTGGGTGGCTTTTTTAGGCTTTTATTGCATCACTATGTCAGAGGCGACCAGGTACCGGCAGGCGGGGGGCTGGCAGGCCTCCTAGCCCCCGCGAATCTCCACTCTCTCTGGGCTCTCTGTCTCTGCTTTCTGTGCTTCTACATCTCTTTTCCCCGCTTCTCTCTTTTGTTCTCTCTGCTGCTGCTGCTGCTGTCCCCGTGACGCCGCCCTTCTACGCCCGTGTCTCGGCCCAGGTGCGCCCACCTGTGCACACCCACACCCCGCTCCGGGTGCCGCCATCAGCTGCGTGCAGGCCTGCAGGTGTCCGCCGTCACCCCCTGGTGGGAGGGCAGAGAAGCCTGAGCTCTCCTGACCCTACAACCCTTCGCCCAGGTTCCCCTGACAACAGCATCTCACATCCCTGTTCACGGGCCCAAAGAAAGATGCTGCGAGCGGTCAGCACCATTGATTGACTTCAGCTCCGTGTGGGTTTCAGCCATTCTGCCTCCTTCTGGCCGCTGACCCGCGACAGCTCGGTCTTCTGTTTGCAAGACCTTGAGAACTTCGCTCTGTTAGAGCCCCTGGGGGGGGGGGGTTGTCCGGTGTTTTCTCATCAGACTGGGGTGAGGGGCTGCAGGAGAGCGCAGGGACAAAGGGCCTGCTGTCCCAGCATCGCAGCAGCAGGAACCGCCCTGGGGCTGCAGCTCTGCTCACCCTGAGCTGTCTGCCACTCTCGCCTTGGCCCACTTGCTCTTCGTTCCCCTTTCTTCACTCCATGTTTGGGAAGCAACTCAGAGTCCAGCCCACACTCAGGGGAGGGGCATTAAGCTCCACCACCCAGAGAAGAGAGAATTCATATGGGTAATTTGGCGATCTTTTTAAAGAAGGTTTGTGCTGTCTTTCCCATTTATTTACTTTAGTGTGGACTCCTGGAGTTATTTTATTTGCTAGGTTATAATCTATTATTATTTATTTATTCTGTTCAAATGTTTCTAGTTTTGGCCATTGGAAGTTCCTTCAGTTCACCTTGTGTCCCCTTCACATACCTTCTCCCTCCTCCCCCAGCTTCTACCTCTCTCCTTCCCTTCCTTCTTCACCCTTCCTTCCTCCACTCTCCTTTTTCTCACCCCAACTCTTTTTCTCCCTCCTGCTCTCCTCCTTCTCCTTCCCCAGCTCCTTGCTTTTTCCCTTATTATTTAGTGGGGACTTACTTCTCTGCCTCCAGAGGCTCCAAGTTCATCTCGCTTTTCTCTGCCCAGTTGTGTTGATGATAATTTTAACATTAAGATTTTTTAACTTTTTTTAAAGGATTTTATTTCTTTATGCACACAGAGCTGGGGTACAGGCCAGAGATGGGAGTGCGAGGACTCCCCAGAGACAGAGCAGGGAGGGAGCAGAACAGGCAGATCCACTGAAACACACTGCTGAGGGGAGCAGTGGGGAGGCAGGAGAGGTCTGCTGTGCCCTGGGGGTCCCTCCCTGGCCGGGGATTGAACTTGCACTGCTGTGCTGCGGATGCTTCACAGTGCGACGCTCAACCCGCTAGGCCACCAGGGAGGCCCTAATCTTAAGATTTTATTTTTTTAAAAAAATATTTTATTTATCTATGCATATAAGAGCTGGGCACAGGCCAAAGTCTAGGGAAGTGGGAAGATTCACCAGAGACAGAGCCGGGAACAGAACAGGCAGACTGACTGAAACACACTGCTGAGGGAAGCATGGGGAGACAGGAGAGGTCTGCTGTGCCATGTGGGTCCCCTCCCTGGCCGGCGGCAGGGATCGAACTCGTGCTGCAGTGACTGTGGTTTGCTTCATAGTGCGCTGCTTAACCCACTGCGCCACCAGGGAGGCCCTAATCTTAAGATTTTAAATGTACACGCGACAAAGCAGACATAGCTGGCAATACTGACGCTGATGAGCTAATTAGCATGGGCGCCATCTGATGTGTTCATGGAGAAACTAAAGGTGACATTGCAACTGTCTTCCCTGGAAGAGTCTCAGACGATTCCTAAGAGAATAATTCACACGTGAAGAAAAGAGCCACACGACTGCAGAACCAGCCCCTCTGGATCTACCCGCTGTGCCGCACCAGGCAGCCATCTCTTCACAGTGCCCAGACAGACTTCCGGCCACAGCAAACAGTCTATAAAGAGACTTTAATCCCAGAGAGGGGGTGGGAGTGACACGTGCGTCACCTGCCCTGTGAGGACAGGCCTCTCAGCTCCCAGGGCACCTTGGCTAAGTAACTCCCAGTAACGCGCCCCACTCAGAAACTGCCCCTGGGGGCGCAGTGGGTTGAGCACTGCACTGTGGGGCTTCCAAGGCCTCTGAAGTGTAAGTTCGACCCCCGGCCAGGGAGGGACCCCCAGGGCACAGCAGACCTCTCCTGCCTCCCCACTGCTCCCCTCAGCAGTGTGTTTCAGTGGATCTGCCTGTTCTGCTCCCCACTCTGTCTCTGGAAGATCTTCTCACCTCCTGCACTTCTGGCCTGTGCCCCAGTTCTTGTGTGCATAAATAAATCTTTTTTTTAAAAAAAGACACTGGGGCCTCCCTGGTGGCGCAGTGGGTTAAGCAACACACTATGAAGCAAACCGCAGCCACTGCAGCACGAGTTCAATCCCTGCCGCCGGCCAGGGAGGGGACCCACATGGCACAGCAGGCCTCTCTTGCCTCCCACTGCTCCCCTCAGCAGTGTGTTTCAGTCCATCTGCCTGTTCTGTTCCCCGTTCTCTGTGGTGAATCCTCTCACCCTCCCACACCTCTGGCCTGTACCCCAGTGATTGTATGCATAAATAAATAAATCTTTAAAAAAATAAAAAAAGACAACTTTCTAAGTGAGTTCAACCCAACAAGGCAAGTTATCAGGAGACCCCAAGAGTGCCTCAAACCCAGGTGTCCTATCCCCGCCCTACCTCCCGTCCCTGGCACAGAGAGGACTGAGGCGGTGAGGTGCTGGCAAGATCCTTCAGGACAGCAGAGACCGGCGCTGGCCGAGAGCCCAGACATGCAGAAAGCACCGGCAGAGGTGCCTCTCCCATGGCGAGGGGAGCCCCAGGGGTGCTGGACTCTCGCAGCTGCTTTTGAAATTCCTGAAACTGGGCAATTTCGTTCCTCAGAGGACTCGTGTGCATGGTGGGGCAATTACCCCCAAATAAAACCAGCCCAGAGGTGCCGCAAACCAACATCACCTCAGTGAAAAACAACTTAATTAAAATGAAAATAATAATCTTAATGTGGAAATGTTCCCAAAGACCATGAGCTGGAACTGAATTAGCACAAAAATTTCCCCCAAAAGTGTTTAACTAAAAATCTTCCGTGTCTTCCTTTAGTGTTAGATGAAATGTCTTTTTTTTTTCAAAGATTGTATTTGCACACAAGAGCTGGGGTACAGGCCAGAGGTGCAGGGGGGTCAGAGGAGTCAGAGGACTCAGCAGAGACAGAATGGGGAGCAGAACAGGCAGATGGACTGAAACACACTGCTGAGAGGAGCAGCGGGAGGCAGGAGCGGTCTGCTGCGCCATGTGGATCCCTCCCTGGCCCGGGATCGAACTCGCGCTGTAGTGGCTGCAGAAGCCCCACTGTGTAGTGCTCAACCCCTTGCGCCACCAGGGAAGCCCCGAGTGTTAGAGGAAATTTCAACAATAAGTATGACTAAAAACAAAATAAATATAACAATTTTAAAAAAACAGAACCAATACGGTTTCGACACCAACAGAATCCTGCGTCTCTTCGTCAGTGAAGACGATAAAACTTAATGACGGCCAAAGAAACTGTACAAGTCACAACTTTGTGAGAATGCGGGTGAGGCTGGTAAGGGCGGTTCTTGCCGGGATGGCATCTTCCGGCCTGCTTCAGCCTGTGCTTCGTGGGCCAGCAGCGGCGGGCAGTGCCCAGAGAAGGCAGCTCGGGGGAGCGGCTGGGGCGACCTCTGCCGGCCATGCTGCTGCTGATCCACCCTCTGCTGAAACTGAGACCGGACAAGTACCCGGACAGCCGCGAGGACAGCGGACACCACGCAGCGAGGGACCGTGCTCTCAGATGGGGCTGACCGAGCCGGGCGCACTGTGCGTGTCCGGGGGCCCGGGAAGCAGACACGGATCAGAAAGACCGAACCGTTCAGCGAACAAGCGCAGCGAGTTTGCGGGCCCAGCCCTGGCCAGAGGAGCCCAGGGGCCTGCAGAGTCTCCCCCAGAGAGCAGAGTAGGGACGGCGCATCTTGGGGGCCAGGGAAAGACCAGCCCGAAGACCCCGAGGCGCGGTGCCGAGAGCCTCACCCTCCAGGGCGCGCGCCTGGGACTGCGGCCACCCCACGTGGAAGCCGCCAGCCAGCCGTAGTTTCAGATAATGTCATAGTGGGGTGCCCCTTGCAGTGCCCATTCGGAGTCAAACCCTTCCTGAGGGGCTGTGTCCCACAGGGCCGGGAGCGAGGGGTGGGTCACTCGTCCTCGTCCCCAGGGACCCCGCAGCCTCGCTTGTCGTTGCCACGGGAAACACAGCAAGAGCCCGCCGCCTGCGCAGGCACCCCAGCTCCTGCCGGAAAAGAAGGGCGCTTCCCGGCGGGCCGACGGGCTCTGGTCATCAGAAGGTGCCCGGGCTCTGTAGCACCAGGAAGGAAGGGCCCACCGGACTCTCAGCACCCCCTCGTCTCACTAGGACAGAAAACGGACAAGTGCAGAAGCCCCCGCTTGAGATGGGCCAGGCGGCCGGGCTCAGACCCCCCAGAGGTGAACCCCACCAGCTCGCCCCGGCAGAGAGGCCTGTGAGGGTGGGGGACGCTGGAATGAGGACAGGAGGGAGATGGGGGCCAGTGTGGCCGCCCAACCAGCTCGGAGGTGATGCTCAGGTCATCCCGGACACCTCCCTTTGGGTGGCCCCTGGGGAGAGGCCACACTCTGGGGACAGAGACAGAGAAGAGGCCCGAAGCGTGGGAGCTGCCTGTGTCCTCGGCTGCCTGCCACAGCTGGGGCCGGGATGCTGGGGCAGCGACACTCGGCTACAACCTTTAAGGGACGGCCCCCTCGGAAAGAGGTACTTCCGTCACCCCGGGGTCACCCGCACCCCACGACTGGCCAATCAGGGCATGAGAAGACCCCGACATCTCGGCCCAAAGTGGGAGACTGGAGGGCAAGCAAGCCGGAGCCCTGGGAGGTCGGCGAAGCCGGCACTGGGCCTGGTCACAGCTGCCCGTCCCGCCCACGTGCGGGCCTCACAGCCCCGCTCGGCCCCCGCTCCCCTCCTGGGAGCCCACCGGCTCCAGGCCTGCCAGTGCCACAGGGTCCCCAGGAAAAGGGGCGTTCCAGGACCCCTGCCCCACCCTGGGGGGATGGTCTGAGAGGGATAAGGAGAGAGGAGACAGAAGGAGGGAGCAGGAAGGACGCAGGAGGGAGAGCAGCAAGGAGACCTGGAGGAGGCATGTGGAGCAGAGACTCATGAAGAAGCTGCGCCTGCTTCCTGGTCCTGGGCTGGCTGGACAGATGCAGTGAGAGGCCCGTGGGGTTCACAGTGGCAGCCTTTCTCTTGACTTGATTTTGCTCTTCTCCTCCCAGACTTGTCTGACTCGCTGGCCCTTTTCTATGGGTCCCCCACCCCCGCAGACTGTGGCGGCTTTCGGGCCTTGCTTTGGGCCAGTGCTGCTTGGCTGGACTTTTACCCCCCAGGGGATAGGGAACTTTAGATCCTTGGTGGATAACTACATCCTTGTCTTTTCTGTATCATTCCCTAATTGTATTCAAGTTCCTTTCCATTAAAGGTCTCATATGTTTGTCTTGATGCAGCGGATGGCAGAACCCATTTAGGGGGGCAGGTTTGGGGCTTCTGAGGTGCCCCTCTCCCTGCCCTACAACAGCAGTGAGCCGGCTAGGCCCTTGTGGGGTGAGCCTGCTGCCTTGGTCACACCCTGGCAGCCCATGCCCCCCGGGAACTTGGAGAGCGGGGAAGGGGGTGCCGAGGGGAGCGCCTCCAAGAGGACTGAGGAGCCGGGAGGGGGTAGTTATCAGAAGTGACCTGATTCAGTTCTCATCAAGTAAAGGAAGCTGAGACAGACGGCACAGAGAAGCAGTTAAGAGGCTCCTTCTTGCCCGTCCAATCCTCAGAAACAGACCCGTGTTGTGGAACTGAAAACCAGGAGACTCGCTGCTGGGCCAGGGAGGCTTCCGAACGAGGCGCTTCTCCGGTGACACGCGTGCGCGTTTTCCCGGGCAGTGCCGGGCTGCGGCCTGCGGGTCCTGGGTGCCCACACGCGAGGCAGGAGGGAAAGAGAAACACCCACAAGCCGTCCAGGCCGAAGTCACTCGGCCCTCGCACTGGGCTGGGGCAGTGCCGCCCAGAACAGACACCTAGAGCCCGTCAACGTGATCTGCTCTGAAAAAGGGCCTTTGCAGATGGGACTCCGTGAAGGCGCTTGGGGGGGGTGGGGGTTACCCAGGTGAACCACACCCCCAGCGACACCTGTCGTTCAAGAAAGGCAGAGGGGAGTGTGGAGACACGCCGGGGATGGAAACCCTCCGCAGAGACGGTGGCCACTGAAGCCGAGCCTGGGTGAGACGCCCCATGCCCCATGACCCATGCCCCACGCCCCACGCCCCACGCCCAGGTCAGGCAGCACAAGAAGTGAAGAGGACCTCCTGGTAGTGCAAGGGGTTAAGTCTCAGCATGGGGCTGTCTGCAGCCACTGCAGTGCCAGTTCGATCCCCGGCCAGGGAGCTGACCCACATGGCGCGGCAGACCTCTCCTGTCTCCCCACTGCTCCCCTCAGCAGTGATCTCAGTAGGTTCACCTGTTCTGCTCCCTACTCTGTCTCTGGTGAATCCTCTTACCCCCCTGCACTTCTGACCTGTACCCCAGCTCTTGTGTGCATAAATTTAAAAGATGTTAAATAATATGTGTATGTTTAGAATGTGTAGATATTATATGTGTAATATATACAATTTAATTATATAATCACATGATATATTGCCTATGTATGTGTTATATAGGCAACAAATAATATATATTACATGGGGGGGCCTCCCTAGTGGCACAGGGGTTAAGCACCGCACTATGAGACATCCGCAGCCACTGCAGTGCAAGTTTAATCCCCAGCCAGGGAGGGGACCCACAGGGCACAGCAGACCTCTCCTGCCTCGCCCGCTGCTCCCCTCAGCAGTGTGTTTCAGTCGATCAGCCTGTTCTCCCCACTCTGTCTCTGGTGAATCCTCTCACCTCCCTGGACTCTGGCCTGTACCCCAGCTCTTGTGTGCATAAATAAATAAATCTTTAAAAAAAAAAAAAGTGAAGAGCCAGGGAATGGCTCCCACTAAGGCCCAGGGGCTGGGTGGGTGCACTACCCAGGGAATTCTCAGCACAGGTGAGAAAACGTGCCTGTTACTTGAAGGTTACTTGAAGTCGCCAAGTTTTCTGGCCTCTGTCCAGGATACCTCTCGGCTCCAGGTCATACACCCTCCAGCCCCAAGTGTCTGCAAATGGCTAGGGCAGCCCCGGGGGTGAGAGGCTGTGCAGAGACCGGCCTGGCTACAGACAGCCCAGGGCCCTGCCGGGGCAGCGCCATCCACAGCTGAGCCCACCACAGCCGGTCCAAGCTCGCGGTCAAGGAACTAGACAGACCCCAGCGGGGACCAGACGCGTGCAGGTCTGCCCGCCATTCGACAGTGAAATAAAGTCACTGAGCTCGCAGAGAGCAGCGCTGAGCTGAGTCGCCCTTTGCTCTGGTCTGTTCGCTGTCACGAGGGGCTGCGCTGGGTCGGTGTCTGAGCACAGCAGAGGACACGGGGAGGAGTCCAAGGAGGGCTTGTCCCTTCGTGAGCACAGGAGACGCTGTCCCTTCCTGGCCGGCTTCTTGGGCCTCTCGTCCACTGCCCCAGCTGGGGGAGAGTTTGGGGTGCACAGAGCCTTGCTCTTATCTGCCCAGCTCAGGAGCCTCCATCGGGAATGCAGATTCAGAGGGAATGCAGATTCAGAGCCGTTTCTGTCCCCTGGGGAGAGAGACAGGCATGGGGGAGGGAGCCTACGAGGGAAGAAGGGCTTTTAAAAGGCCTGGGAGAAAACTCCCAAGAGATGGGCGATTATTTGATGCACAGACTTCAAAGCGCAGGTGCAGAAAGAAGGTTTTGTGTGACTGGAGGCCTCTGGCAGGCTGCTGCTATTGTCCCTGTTCTGCAGATAAGGAAAATGAGGTCCCCAGCGGGGACTTGATGGCTGAGAGAGGAAGGAGGCTGAGCCCACACTGTTTGGCCCCAAAGTCCCTGCCATGGGCGTCATTGTATTTCCCAAGGTCAGGTGCACACAGGTGGAAAGAACCTGCAGAGCCTCCCGGGGAGGAAGCAGGGAGATTTCTCTACACCCCCCCCCCCCACACAAACACACACATATGCGGGAGGGCCAAATAAGATGATTTGTCTTTTCACGCCATTTGCCTGTCCTTTAATGCCTAAGTGGTGGGTGCACGGGGACACAGAGAGTGCAAAGGCCTCTGCCTTCGAGGAGTGTGGGGCCGGAGGGGATGCTGAAACAGACAGCTGAGTGAGGAGCGCTGTGGGCGCGGCACACAAGACTGCCGGTGGGGCTGCCAGGAGACCCAGGTGCAGGTGGCCTTATCCCTGGGGACTGGTCACCTGGGGACAGAGGCAAGACAAGGTCCGAACATACCCTGAAACTGTGGAAAATGGGAAGATATTTAGAGAGAAGCTCCGACGGAAATAAATACGGGACAGACTCCAAGACGGGGTGAGCCATGCACCCAGGAGGGAACTGGCCTCAGCCCATCGGCCCCGTGGACCTGAAGGTGGGGCGCCCTCCCCGCCAGAGGAAAGTCAGGGCTCCCCTGCCTCCAGCGGCCTCAGGCCAGCCCCACGGCAGCCAACGGTGGAAGCTCTGTGCTGTTCACTGCAGAACTATCTGCGATCCCCGCTGGGAGCAACGAAACACAGGCCAGAGGGTGGATGGGACAAGGTGGTCCAGGACGCTTTGGCCACAGGGAAGACAAAACGCCGCCCAAGCAAGCAGAAGGAGGTGGAGGGAAGCTGGGCCCCGGAGCCAGGAGAACAAGGCACCATCGGACGCCTAGGCAGTGGCGAAGTCGACAGCGTGTATAAAGGACGTATAAAAATACTTGGCGGGTTTTCAAAACGACGCCCCTGCTGTCTCCGACCACAGCCCTCGCCTGTGAGACCCCGTGGTCATCTCTGACTCTGCCAGAGGATCCTGGGAAGAGGCTGCCTCCTAGGAGTGTCTCTCATTCCTGAAAAGCCCACACAGAGGACGCCATACCCTAAAACAAGGAACAGGGCAGGTGTTCCCCAGAACACCGAGGTAAGCGAGCAGCCACTCACATCCCATCTTTACGGCCCCCCAGGAGGGCCTGCAGCGGACTCGGGCGCTCGGGCTCAGTGAGTTTGAGTCCAGGCCTGGCGCTGGTAGAGGCTCTGGGGTGGCGGGAGGGACGAGTGACTGGTGAGGCTAATTGCCCAAACCCACTGGAATCTTGCCCCCCAAATTTTTCCAAAATATACCCTGTGTTTCCTCTCTTTAAAGAACCGTCTCTAACTCCTCTCCCTGGCAATTTCTAGAACAGATCATGTCTCACTCTTGCTGTCTGTCACCAGGTCCAGGGGCCTCACCCTCCGTCCAGCCTCTCTCAGCCAGCTCCCCCTGCAGCCACGCTCACCGCACCCCATGCCTGGCCCCACACCCCCTCCTCCTCTCCTTGCAAAGCAAATGCGCACCTCTATTTACTCCTCCCTGAGGCTTCTACACAAAGGCAGCCCCGTTGCACTTCCCAGTACCCCCCCAAACCCTGCCCTTCTGCTCCCCCTTGTTGCAGGTCTCCTCCCTTTGCTCAGGGGCCATCTGCCTCTCACCTGGGGCAGGTGTCTGCAGGCCTCTGCAGGCAGGAGAGCGCCTCAGAATAACTTAGCTGTTCATTTATTTTGAACCAACAAGGGCTCTTCCTGGAAGGCGAATTAAAGGGTTCCTTTGAAGATTCCTTTTCATTCAAGTGTTTAGGGATGTTAGCCTGAGGCTTCCTTCTGAAAGCAGAGAGATTCAACTATCTTCTCAGTAGTCAAACATCCCCATTTCATGGATCAAATCCCTCAGGAGGGCCGCCAGGTGCAGGGCTGCCTCCTCTCAGCCCCACAGCCCGTTGGACTGGCTTCCAGCAACATCGGGTCTAGCTGAGCCTCAGGAGAGTGAGGGGGGAGGTCAAAAGTCAGAGGTGAAAGGGCCCTCACCACACCCTGTGTGAGACTGGACATGGACCATGTGAAATGCTGCATGAACCAGATCATGTTCTCATGGAAGCCATGTGTAATGGCAGCGGACTGGGCAGTGGGCCGGGCAGCGGGCCAGGCAGTGAACCGGGCAGTGGACCGGGCAGTGGGCCGGGCAGTGGGCCAGGCAGTGGACTAGGCATTGGACTGGGCAGTGTATTGGGCAGTGGACCAGGCAGTGGACTAGGCAGTGGACTGGGTAGTGGGCCGGGCAGTGGACCGGGCAGTGGACCGGGCAGTGGACCGGGCAGTGGGCCAGGCAGTGGGCCGGACAGTGGGCCAGGCAGTGGACTAGGCATTGGACTGGGCAGTGTACTGGGCAGTGGACCAGGCAGTGGACTAGGCAGTGGACTGGGCAGTGGACCGGGCAGTGGACCGGGCAGTGGGCCAGGCAGTGGGCTGGGCAGTGGACTAGGCAGTGGACTAGGCAGTGGACCGGGCAGTGGACTGGGCAGTGGGCCGGGCAGTGGACCGGGTAGTGGACCGGGCAGTAGGCCAGGCAGTGGGCCGGGCATTGGACTAGGCAGTGGACTGGGCAGTGGACCGGGCAGTGGACTGGGCAGTGGACTGGGCAGGGGACCGGGCAGTGGACTGGGCAGTGGGCCAGGCAGTGGGCCGGGCAGTGGCTGGGCACCACTGACATGCTCAAGCAAAGACATGCCATCTGTGACACAGTCAATCATTCACAACATAGATTTTTGCAAGAATTTGCATGAATAAATCAAGATTTCCGATTTTACACAGGCTGCCCCTCAGCACACGGTTATGAGATTTTGCCACAGCACAAACTGTTCTCTGCAACTAACAGGGTCACTGTGGCCCCGTAAGCATGGGCCGAGGACCAGCCCCCTTCCCATCTTGGTGTCTGCAGGGTGAGACCAGAAGGGGCGTGGCTGGCCCAGCTCGCCTCAAGCCTTAACGCAAGCGCCCCATGGCCTGGTGCCTCCGGGAAAGACCTCTGAGCTCTGCAGGTGCGCGCTGAGCAAGCTGGGGCGGGAAAAATGTGGAAGCCCACAGGGTGCACCAGTTATTTTGGGAAGAAAAAAGAAAAGGAGTCATCCAAACTCCAGTGAACTGCTGGGGGCCGACGTGGGGGGAGACAGCATCCCACGCTCTCTCTCTAGTGGCCAATTCTGTGTGCCTCGGCTTGGTTCTGGTGCCAAACTGCGTGGTCAGACACCAGTGTAGAAGTTGTCACTTTTGGATCATGGACTTTGAGTAAAGCAGATTCCCCTCCACCATATGGTGGGCCTGGTCCAATCAGTGGAAGGTCGTAGCGCAAACACTAGGGTTTCCCAGAGAAGAAGAAATTCTCAAGATTGTAGCACAGAAGCCCTGTCTGAGCTTCTGGCCTGCTGCCCTGTAGAATCTGGACCCAAGACTCCAGCATCAACCCACCATGAACCTCCAGCAGCCTTGCTGGAGATCACAGACTTGGCAACCGCCACAAAAACATGAGCCAGTTCCTTAAACTAATCTGGATGGGTGATGAAGGATGGATGGACAGACAGAGCAATAGACAGAGGTAGCTACATAGATAAAGAGACAGGTAGGTGGGTAGGTGACACTGACAGACAGACAAACCAGTAGACACAGACAGCAGGGGGACAGCTACCGAGAAAGACGAGTATCCCATCGGGGCTGTCTCTTTGGACCCCGTGACTCGGCTGGCGCCCCTGGGCCCAAGGTGGGAACAGGCTCTGCGAAGAGGAAAGGCCCAGAGAAGCTGCAAGGAGCAAGGCAGTAGCTCTGCTACGCCCTATCATGCCCCCGGGTCCCTTTCCAAAAGCAAGCAGCGCCCGCTGGGGCCATCAGGCCCAGGCGTGGACACGGCCGTTTAACAGTGACAGGACGTTGCCCGCCCGGCACCACAAATCCAGGCTGAAACCACGGGTATTTTGGAGCCCATCAGATGACTCCGAAATCAGCCCGTTCACCTTGACTCAGAGAGGCCCACAGGCTCCGGGGCCCGCGCAGGGAGCACCGGCAGACGCTCCACCGTCAGCTGTGTGTCCAGGCCCAACCAGGGCTCGAGCCAGAGCTGGCTCCTGGCCTTCCTGGCCTTGGGAAGGGGCGGACAGTCTCCTGCTCCCAGCGTGATGGAGCGCTGCGTGGCTAGACGCTGAAACCAGGGCGTCCCTGGTGGCGGGGGCTAAGTCACCGCACTGTGCAGCACCTGCAGCCACTACAGCGCAAGTTCGATCCCCAGCCAGGGAGGGACCCACACGGTGCAGCAGACCTCTTCTACCTCCCCGCTGCTCCCCTCAGCAGTGTGTTTCAGTCCATCTGCCTGTTCTGCTCCCCACTCTTGTCTCTGGTGAATCCTCTCACCCCCCCACGCCTCTGGCTTGTATCCCTGCTTTCATATGCATAAATAAATCAATCTTTAAAGAAATAAAGAAGCTGACCCAGGCCTCAGCCAGGCAGCTGTCTGCAAGACACAGCCAGGAGCCCCACACTGAGCAAACAGCCCCCCACCCCGACTGTGACCTCAGAGAGCCCACTGCGGCAGTCCCCAAGACAGCGGGAGGAGGTGACTTTCACCTCACTGAGTGCAGACCCTCGGGGGACACTGGCTGAGCGACGCAGACAGAGTGAGGTCCCTGAGGAAGAGGGCCTTGGACTTGGCAGGTGGGGCCTCTTGCAGGGCTGGGCAGAGATGGCTGTGACGCCGCCCCCCACCCCAGACGCTCGCTGCCTTGATGGGGGAGGGCAAACGCAGCCGCTCCAAGATACCACGCACTTTACAGTTATTCCCTTAACCATTGACTCATTACGTCTTGATTCTTGCAGCGATCCTCTGAAGCATAACAAGATCATTATATTTCTCCCTAAAGATAAAGATGCTGAGACCCAAGGAAGTTGAGACTTGGATAAGGTACCACAGGTTCTGGTCCTCCCTGGGGGCCTAGGGGTTAGTCTCAGACCGTCACTGCCACGGCACAAGTTCGATCCCCGGCCAGGGAGGGACCCACAGGGCACAGCAGACCTCTCCTGCCTCCCGCTGCTCCCTCAGCAGCGTGTTTCAGTGGATCCGCCTGCTGTGCTCCCCACTCTGTCTCTGAATCTTCTCACCACCACCCCCACCTCTGGCCAACACTCCCTCACATCTAGTTCTTCTACATCTTAAAAACATCTTCTACATCCTTTGCTGAAACCTGACTATTTCTCTGACCCACCTCAAACATCACCTGCCGTCTTGAAGCCTCTACGAGTCTTGAGGACCCGCTATTTGGCCCTTCCGCGCATGTGCTAAAGCTCCATCCCTCAGAGGGCTATGTTTGGACCCGGGCCTTTACAAAGTAACGCAGGTAGGCTGAGGTTAGAAGGAAGGCCCTGGGCCTGTGGACTTCTCATCCTCATGGTGGAGTCTCTCTGTCTCTCACCTGCACAGAGAACAGTCATGTGAGCCCAAAGCAAGACTCGCACCTGCGGGCGGGGGGGGGGGGGGGGGCCTTGGNGGGGGGGGGGGGGGGGGGGGGGGGGGGGGGGGCCTTGGAAGGAACCCATCCCCAGGCACCTCGATCTTGACAGCCTCTTTCAAAAGAAAACAACTTCTGTGGTTGAATGGGACTTTGTCGGGCAAAAAAAATTCACTCTTGGGGTGAATTTGTGCCCTGGTGGCCCAAGGGGTGAAGCACCACACTATGAAATGTCCTCAGCCGCTGCAGCACGAGTTCAATCCCCGGCCAGGGAGGGGACCCACAGGGTGCAGCAGACCTCTCCTGCCTCCCCACTGCTCCCCTCAGCAGTGTGTTTCAGTCCATCTGCCTGTTCTGCTCCCCACTCTGTCTCTGGTGGATCCTCTCACCCCTTGCACCTCTGGCCTGTACCCCAGTTTTTGTACGCACAAATAAATCTTTTTTAAAAAATGAGGAATGTGTTTTAAAAAAATTCACTCCTGGCCCCACAGTTCCTATTTTGTACCCTAATTAGCTGGCTCTTTGGCATCTTCTTTTTTTTTTTTTTTTTTAAGATTTATTTATTTATGCATACAAGCACTGGGGCACAGGCCAGAGGTGTGGGGGGTGAGAGGATTCACCACAGACAGAGCGGGGAGCAGAACAGGCAGATCAACCGAAGTGCACTGCTGAGGGGAGCAGCGGGCCAGGCAGGAGAGGTCTGCCTGCGCCATGTGGGTCACCTCCACAGCCAGCAGCAGGGATCAAACTCGTGCTGCAATGGCTGCGGTCTGCTTCATAGTGCGCTGCTTAACCCACTGCGCCACCAGGGAGGCCCTGGCATCTTCTGACAGAGGCTTTTAGAGGTCAGAGAAGCCCCCAACCCAGCACCGGTCCTGTCTCCTGTCGGAGCTGAGAGGAGCTGAGTTAGGGGCAGGCCAGCCCGGCTGGAGGAGAACCTGGAGCAAGACGCAGAATCAACACAAGAAACGGGGGGACCACGGACCGCAAGCCGCCCTTCCTGGTCCAGGGCCGAAGGAGGCGCAGCGCCTCCTGGACCTCCATCTCTCAGTTGAGAAGCGAAGATGCTCCCACCTGCTCCTCAGGTAGAGTCACCAGACGAGACGCAGGCTGCCCGGTTAAATGCGAATTTCAGGTAAGTAGTAACTTTCTTTAGTTGAAGTGTGTTCTGCACAATATTTGGGACATATTTTCGTTATGAGAAATGACATTTAGGAAACTCAGATTTAACTGGGCAGCCTGTGATTCATTTGCGAAATCTGGGAACCTTTCCAGGGGTGTTATGAGGATTAAATAAAATGATTGCAGGGGCCTGTCGGCGGCCGCAAACAGTAGGCGCTCGCTGCTTGTGCCTCTTAAATAACAGGAAACCATCACCACGGCCCTAACGAGAGCAGGCCAGCCTTCCGTCTGAGGGTTCTAAATTTAGCTCTGGTCAAAAACAATTATTGGAGATTTCTTAGCATGCCTAGACGTCAAAAGTTAAACTCATTTAAAATGCACCACGCACTTGGCTTTCAATTATGACTTTATCTCTTCCAGGTGCTGCCCCAGCAGCTCCGTAATCTAGCATGGGGGAGGTGTCTGCGCATAATGAACAGGGATAATCACTGTCCCCCAAGCCTCTGATGACACAGAGCATCAGACACCTGGGCTGACTCGAATGCCAATTGGCTAAATCATTGTTTCCACTCAATTAACTGACCGCTGGAGGTATGCAGTCAGAGTTCTGAGCTCCCGTCTCCTGGAAGCCCTCTCCCCATCAGGACCCCGAATCCCAACCCAAGGCTTCACTCGAAAGTGGGATACATCTTCCTTTCACAGACAACTCCTGCAGCAAATGATAATGTACTGACAGCAACGCGTGTGCTTCAGCAGAGGGCGCGTCTCTCCGGCCTCGCTGCAGAACGAGGTGTAGCAGAGCCAGGCTCCTCTGGGCCAGTCGTACTATTTTCTCCCCTCTTTCCTGACCCACAGATGGACAGCTAGAGGCAGAGCTTCTGGCTCCCCTGACCACAGCCCACAGGGCTCCTCTACCCATCGTTGAAAGTGACCTGTGGGGCCTCCCTGGTGGTGCAGTGGGTTGAGCGCTGCACCATGAAGCATCCACGGCACTGCAGTGTGAGTTCGATCCCCGGCCAGGGAGGGGACCCACAGGGCGCAGCAGACCTCTCCTGCCTTGCCCGCTGCTCCCCTCAGCAGTGTGTTTCGGTCGATCTGCTTGTTCTGCTCCCCGCTCTGTCTCTGGTGAATCCTCTGCCCTCCCACGCCTCTGACCTGTACCCAGCTCTTGTGTGAATAAATAAAATTAAAAAAAAAAAAAGTGACACGCAACTTGCATGTCACCTGCTGAGAACGCCCTGCTACCCCGGGCTCCGTGATGCGGTCAGGTGCGTCGGGCTCACCCACCTGTCCCGGACCAGAGTGTCAGAATGGCATCAGCCACACATTCTTGAGCCACTACCTGTTCTTGGGCTGCTTCCTCTGTCAGCTGACTTTGGTGCCCACGCAAGGCGCCGCCTGCGTTCAGACAGGATTACGCGGCGGTCTTACCTGCTGGGAAGCATTACGGTCCCAGAGGGGCCTTGTCTAAAGCTGCTGTTTGCTTAAAACTTGTATGTTCCTCAGGAGCCCCTGGGCGCACTGACGGTGCCTGGGCAGCCCCTGGATGGGGGCGGCTTTCTCCTTTCTCGAAGGGGCGGTGCTCATGACCTCCAGAGGGGCAAGTGAGCAAGCTATGAAGAGCAGCTCCCAGCAGCTCAGACACACGGAGAGTCGCAAAGCATCCCTAGGCATGAGGAAAATGCGAAGGAAAACAACACGACTCACGCACACGCACGGACCGGCACCCCGGGCAAGATCCGATGACGTGAAGCTGCAGAGTCGAGGAGAGACAGGGAGCCCCATCTACACACGGCGTCTTGACGTGGACAGCGATCCGACGCAAGCACAGGCCACAGTGTGCATACTCCTTGGTCTACCATTCAAGATATTTCGATGCCCCCCTAAAATGTACATATACAGGAAATGCAGGCATGAGAAGGGGGGTGCAAACAAAAGGCCAGCACCAGATGTCTCCCTAGGGAGGCCCACCAAAACTCGAAGGGGAACCAGTGTCTGTCCTCCTCGAACACTTTCAAGAAACTGGAGAGACGGTGTTCCCAAAAGCAGCTAATGAGGCCGGCACTACCCTGACCCCAAAAGCAGACAAGGACGTCACAAAATAAAACTACAGGCCAACATTCCTTATGACCACAGCAAAAACCCTCCACGAAGTCTTATCAGATCAAATTCTAATTCAATAGCATATTAAAGGGGCCCTATATCACAGCCACATGGGGGTTATTCCAGGGATGCAAGTCTGATTCAACACGCGAATCAGCCAGGGTAGTTCAGCACATCACAGGAGAGAGAAAGGCATGCGACCATAGCGATAGATGCAGGGAAAGCACTTGCCAGGAGCCCAACCCATTTATATGAAAAACCCAATAAAGCGGGGACAGAAGGAACATACCTCAGCATGATAAACAGCGTCGACGACAAACCCACAGCTACATCACACAAAAGCAGAAAAAGTGGAAGCTTTTCCTCCAAGATCACATCTGAGATGGGGACGGCCACTCTCACCGCTCCTGTTCCACCTATTTTTGGCAGTCAGAGCA
The DNA here is from genome assembly GCA_019455555.1 of Galemys pyrenaicus. Taxonomy (NCBI): domain Eukaryota; kingdom Metazoa; phylum Chordata; class Mammalia; order Eulipotyphla; family Talpidae; genus Galemys; species Galemys pyrenaicus. The sequence continues at coordinate 1,809,303 of JAGFMF010012163.1, read as the reverse complement.
ATTGGGGAGAAAAGGAAAAAAAGATCCAAATTCAACATAAGTAAAACTGTCACTATATCCAAACAACACGATAGCATGCATTACAGCCCTAAAGACACCCCTAAAAATCTATTTGAAGTAATAATAGTGGCAGGTGATAAAATCAAAATGCAAAAATCTGTAAGCTACATAAACATGAAATCTTGCCATTTGCAGCAACATGGATGGAACGAGGGATGATGCTGCGTGATATAAGGCAGGGGGAGAAATCCAGAGGCTGGTGGCCTCACTCGGGTGTGGGCAGAAAGAACAAAGCAGAGGCACAGACAGAGCGAACCCAAAGAAAGTCTTGGACTCTGACTGAACCTGCAGGTGCCAGGGAGCCAGGAATGGTGGGGTGCCTTGGAGGGGTTACTTTTTTAAAAGATTTATTTATTTATGCATACAAGAGCTGGGGTACAGACCAGAATCCCAGGAGGTAAGAGGATTCACCAGAGACAGAGTGGGGAGCAGAACAGGCAGATGGACTGAAATCCACTGCTGAGGGGAGCAGCGGGCGAGGCAGGAGAGGTCTGCTGCGCCCTGTGGGTCCCCTCCCTGGCTGGGGATCGAACTCACGCTGCTGTGCCACTGATGCTTCACAGTGCGGCGCTTAACCCGCTGCGCCACCAGGGAGGTCCGTGACACCTGGGGAATGGGTGTGGTGGGGAAACGTACTTGAAGAGGTGTGCATGAATTTGGATTCAGGAAACATACTGTTGTATGAAGTAACCCACGTTACTTCAATTTTAAAAAACAAGAAGTTTGAGTCTATCTAATAGAAGTAAAGCAAGTCCCCCCAAATGGAAATAACCTAACACCCACCCACAAGAGGGCAGATAAGTAAATTGTTCTATTCAGACACTGGAACACCATATGGTCTTTTGAAATGGAAGTGCTAGTTACATCTATCAACTTTAATAAATCCAGAAACAATTTTTGAGTGGGATATTTACAACAGGATGCCATTTATACATACTTTTAAAGCAGGCGAAACAATGCTTTTTAATTTTTATGGCTAGAGAGCATATGTGGCAAAATATAAAAGCGTTAATGAAACAATCAAAGCCGGATTCACGAGTTGATCCCCTCCGGGGAGAGCGGGAGGGGGAGGAAGGGAGCTGAGAGGCACCGGGAGGTCGCCACTGCTTCTGTAATTCCTTTTCAAAAGTTCTTCCAAAAATATGACTTACTACTGAGGTTTGATGAGCTGCATAACGGGTATGTGGGTTTTCATTATATTGTTCTTTATTCACCCCTCTATGTTGGAAACAGTAAATCGCTCTCTGATTTGAGTGGGAAGAGGCAAGTTCATTTTCTAAGCAGGGACAGTGAGAAGAATCAGTGAGTGATTCCGGAAAACTAGGTCGGAAGCCACAGGCGTGGAGCTGCAGAGAAGAAGGCAGAAGGACCTAGTGTGTTCTCAGAGCCTCCTCCTAGAAAGCCTTGGTCCTTGCCCCCCCCTCCCCAGCCTGGGCTCCTGTTAGGTGGAGCACGGTCTCCCTAGCTTCCCCACGCAACAGTGTTCTGGTCCTGCGAGGTAACAGTTTGTGGGTGGGACTGAGCGGTGTCTAGTTTACTTCTGCTCCTGTTCTGTGTTTTGATGTTGTTTGATGCTTTCAAATTAAGAAAATAAACTCTTCCAAAGAATCAATTCTGGGGTCTCCCTGGTGGTGCAAAGGGTTAAGTCTCAGCACTGTGAAGCATCTGCAGCCAATGCAGCATGAGTTCGATCCCCAGCCAGAGAGCTGACCCACAGAGTGCAGCAGACCTCTCCTGCCTCCCCGCTGCCCCGTTAGCAGTGTTTCAGTCGATCTCCCTGTCCTGCTCCCTGTTCTGTCTCTGGTGAGTCCTCTCATCCCCCACACCTGTGACCTATATCCCAGCTCTCGTATGCATGAATAAATAAATCTTTTAAAAAATCATTCTTTCACAAAATAAATGATCCCAGAATGAAATGTCCTTGAGAGCAGAAAGCGCATCTCACCCAGATTGTCCCCTCTCCGGTCTGGCTCTGTCCCAGCGCAGGGTGGATGGTCAGGGTTTGCCAAGGGAATGATGGGCCTGTCAGTGGGAAAACTGAGGAGGTGAGGGAGGAGGTGATGTTCAGGCAGCAGGCAGGGACCAAGGATACGTGTCCTCACTGGACTTTGCTGCCATGACCTCAAAGGGGGTCCAAGAAGGAAAAAGAGAAGGTGGCGTGCTGAAGATGTGAGACACGCGACACAGAAACTGGCACTCTGAGCACGCACGGCTCTTGTGGCACCACAGACTTGGGGAAGGATGTTCTCTGAGACACTTTGCCCTGCTCTTTCCCACGGCCTCGCCAGCAAATCTCCAGCCACTGATGACCTCAGCTTCTTCCAGATGCAGCCAGAGCAACTCTGGGCAGCTCTGCTGGGAGCCTTCCCTTTTTCCGTGGTGACATCTAACATCTTATCTCCCGATTCTATTTCTCGGGGCCATTAAGTGAAAATGAACATCTTTGGAGCCTTCATGCTGATCTAAAATGGAAGCAGGGGAGATGCAGCATATTTACACCATGGAATATTACACAGCAATCAAAAAGATAAACTCATGCCATTCACAGCAACGTGAATGCTGTGGAGGGATGATACTCAGTGAAATCAGCCAGAAAGAAAGAGAAAAATGTCAGATGGTTTCACTTATAGGAAGAATGTAGAGGAAACAAATAAGGGATCAGGGGAAAAATAATTATAATAAATTAAAAATCAAAACCAACAGACAACTATAAATCAAGGGAGGAGGAGGGGGAAGGAACAAAATGGGTGGGAAGAGCAGAAGGGACTGTGGTGATGGTGCACGGGTGAGCTGGTGGCGGGAATTTCACAGGGACTACACCTGAGAGGAGAAGGTACAAAAATGAAGAATGGAGTCAAATATATTTTTAAAATAAAAATAAAGTGGAAGCTGGGGTAAGGGAAGGGAACTTGCACCCAGAGGACCAGCACCCCCTACCTCCGCTGACTGTCCACTCCCGGGCCCAGCCCCGGCTCCTTCTACTCCTCTGTTACACGTTGTGATGCTTTTTGGTGCTTTCAAGCAATACCAGATTCCTGAGTCACACAGAGGAGAGTGGCGAGGGGGCAGAGCCGAGTGAGTCGAACTTGTCTCCCAGGATCACAACTCTTGAATCTCCACGTCCCATCCTAAGTGCTTTTTCCACTACAGTTCTGAGCTTTGTCCACACGGCAGCGCCGATCCACCCCCTGGACGGGTACTCCACACCTCGCCCCTTTTCCAGAGCCCAAGACCGGCTGGAAGTCCACGCGGCCTCCTCTGCCCTCTCTCTGCAGGGCTGGGCGTCAGAACACCAGCCAGATGGACTCAGCGCCCCTTCTCGCTTCCAGGGCCAGGCCCCCGCCACGTTACAGCCGCTGCTCGTTTCCGCGGGGGTTTATCCCGAGCGATTGGATTAATGACACTGTTGATGGAGTCATTTCACTGCCATCTTCATAATTAGTTCTCAGTGGAAATTGTTCCAGTCCCAATCCTTCTCAGTAGGAAGGAGTCGACATAAAACTCTGGGAACAGAGATTTTCTAAACAACACGAACTGCAAGTTTGAAAACGGGACCTGAGGAACGAATCCCCACTTGAGAAGTCGCTGAGATGAGGCAGAGAAGAGTCAAGTCAAAGCCGTGGTTTGGGGTGTTGGGGTGTCATTTTCTAAAAAATATTCTGGGGCGTCCCTGGTGGCACAGCGGGTTGAGCGCGGCACTGTGAAGCATCCGTGGCACAGCTGCGTGAGTTTGATCCCCGGCCAGGGAGGGGACCACTGGGCGCAGCAGACCTCTCCTGCCTCGCCCGCTGCTCCCCTCAGCAGTGTGTTTCAGTTGATCTGCCTGTTCTGTTCCGCACTCTGTCTCTGGTGAATCCTCTCACCCCCACACCTCTGGCCTGCACCCCTGTTCTTGTGTGCATAAATAATTAAATCTTTTTTAAAAATTAATTTAAAAAAAAGACGAAGTCCTGCGTTGCTGATGGCAGTAGCCCATATGGAGCCGGGGTCCTTGCATTACAGCAGAGGCCCAGAGCCCAGAGGCCTGCTGTGGTGTCCCCCCAGGCCAGCACCAACCTGGGATATACTAAGGTTTGCTCCCTTGGGCCTGCTAGGCCTCCAAGCCCACATCGGCTTGCCTCCTCCCCTCCAGCGGACTAGCCAATATCACTACTGATAATAATTTAACAGGCAAAACGCAAGGCATAGAGTATAAAGTTAAACCTTAGAAGTAGAACTTTAACAAGTCCATTAAAGCCCATCGGCCTCTCCCCACAAGGCAGGTTCCCTGCTCTGAGCGGGTCTTCCCATTCTCGTGCGTCTGGATGGCATCTCACTGCGCATGTGTGCGAGTAGAAGCAGGTGACCAGCTTGCTCAGCCCTGACTTCACATAAGTGGCGTCTCGCTCTGCATCCTTCTGCACGGGCTTCTCCTGCTCAATGCCTGGCTGCGGAACTCTTCCAGGATGACGGGCATCTATTCTGTGGCTCTAGAGAATTCCTTGGACTCCATGCACCACAGTTTCCAAACTCCCTACGGCAGATGGTTGTTGTCCTGGAGCACGCCACGCAGCACTGCTGTACACCTTCTGATGTGGCTCCGGTTCACGTCCAGGGGCTCTGCAGGCCCTGCCTCTCCGGGTGGATCTGCTGGGCCAGACCATCGAGCAGCCCCAACTGCTGGGCCTCAGGCTGGGCATATCTGACATCATTTTAACAAGTTCCTTCTGCTTAGCCCAGCCAGAGACCACTTGTAACTAAGGAAGCAGGATGATGGAACCCGGTCTCTGTGGACCCCCACTCTCCTCTGTGCAGGTCTGAGGGCAGAGTTTCTGGCTGTCTCTGTCCCGGAATGTCTATCTGAAGTCCTCCTCAGGAGTGGAGGACAGGGTAGATTTTATTGTCTAGTAGAACAATGATAATGTCTCCTTCCTGGACAAAATCATACAGGTTACACCCTTAGAAGAGATTCAGGTTACTTGAGCTTGGGGTATGTCTCTTGAAATGCACCCCACTATATATGCAGGTATTACCTGGACCTCTTGGCTTCTCTCCGTGAGAACAGGGGCTCAAGGAACTGGTAGGAAAGCTGATATTCTGGTTGTTGTCATTCATGTCCATCCAGGGACTCACATAGTGCTTCGTCTCTGACCCAGGGCTCCGTGAAACGTGGCCAAGCTCACGCACTGACTTACAAGTAGGATTGTTTCTCATACCCTTTGCAGCTCCTGAGCGTTGACCCAGCAAGCAGGGGTGGTGAGGGCAATCAGCCCTCCAGGAAACGAGGACAGGAGTCTTGGATTGGTTGTCTGAACTGGTCAGAGGTTAAGCAAAACTTCCAGTTCTAGAGAATGAAACTTCCAGTTCCAAGTTTCTGTGGAACGACTAGGAAAGCCTCCAGTCCGAGTCACGGATAGCCGTGCTGACAGCGGCTTAACTCTGAGGCCTGATTATATCACGTAAGAGAGCGCTGGAAACGAGAATTGCAGGGTTGGTTCTGAAGCCCTGTGAGGCCAGCGGTCCAGCTCCTTCTCAACTTCCTGGCCTGCCGTCTCGCCCCCACTTCACTGTCACAGGGCAGCCCGAGCTCCAGGCGCCATCTCTGCGTTGAGCTGGAAGAAGAGGGAAGGGCAGCAGCTGCCCTCCTTGTCAGGAACGTCGTCCTCGAGCTCTCTAGCTTGGGGGAACTCATGGTGACTCTGCTTCCGGTTGCGCAAATCCGCCCCCATAACAAAATCAGGGTTCTAGAAGCAAGAACGAAGCCAAAAGTAAACGGGAAGAAACTTCATCAAGGATCCAGCGATGTCTGCTGTGGTCTGGGTGTGAGACCAGCCAGCATCCCACTGTCTGGTCCAGTTACCACATCCAGCTCCAAGTCCAGGGTCTTGGGTCCAAACACGCCTCTGCAGGCTCCTGGGCCCCAAAGCTAAGAAGCACATTACCGAGTCCACCCCGCTGAGTCTACCCAGTGAACAGCGATGAGGAAGGAAGTAGGATATGTGAGCCAACACTTCCAGAGCATGGAAGACGCAGAACATGGGTAGGCACTGACCCCCAACACGCGTGTGCCCTTGGAGAAGGCTGGGGCGGCTCCTGGAGGAGGGGGAGGCTGCCCGCCAGTCCCCAGGCTCGCTCCTGTCGGGTCCCCCTTGTCCATCGGCCTGTGACCCCTTATCCTGGCCCCAGGGGAATTTCTTTTCCCAGTGTCCTCTGATGGGGGCACCAAGGAAGACACATCACTTTACAGCCTTTGAAAAACCGGCTCAAGTCTTCGTGACGGGCCTCCCTGGTGGCGCAGTGGGTTGAGCAACGCACTATGAAGCAAACTGCAGCCACTGCAGCACGAGTTCGATCCCTGCCGCCGGCCGGGGAGGGGACCCACATGGCACAGCAGACCTCTCCTGCCTCACCCGCTGCTGCCCTCAGCAGTGTACTTCCATTGATCTGCCTGTTCTACTCCCTGCTCTCTGTGATGAATCCTCTCACCCCCACACACACACCTCTGGCCTGTACCCCAGTGCTTGTATGCATAAATAAATAAATCTTTAAAAAAAAAAGTCTTCGTGACGATGATGAGTCGGATGACCACATGCACGCCCGTAGACATCCTTCTCTGGAGGTCAGAGGCCAGTTTTCATCCAGTGGGTTGGAAAAGATCAAAAACTCTGACAACACAGAGCTGACAGGACCGGAGGCAGGTGCTCTCGTATAGATGCTGATGGAAGCACAAACGGGAACAACTTCCAAGGGGAACAATTTGACTAAATATATCCTTCACATATACACATGTGCATCTGAGTAATTTTGAGATATATTTAGGCCTCTCTCTATACACATCTGGCTAGCTACACATACATTACTCATGCAATATCTTTGGACTAATTCCGCTTCGAGGAATTTATCCGATAAATGTGTTCATACACATAAAATCACATTTCTAGAAGATTATTCATTGCAGTCGTGTTTCTAAAGCCCAGCATTGGAAACCACCTAAATGACAGTTGATGAAGCGTGGTTAAATAAAGTATGGTACACCCATACAATAGCCTGTGCAGCTATAAAAAGAATGAAAAAGGTCTTAATTTAGGTCTCCAAGAAACACAATTAAACCGAAAAATTAAAAACAGGCACAGAATGGTCTCATCCATGTCAAAAAGCAGGGAGATGATGTATCTCTGGAAGGACACACGAGAAGCTGTCGGCCGGGGTGCCCGACCCCAGTTATGAAGAGGAAATAGGGTTCTTCCTACACAGCAAGGCTAGGAGGGACGTGAGGGGGTGCAGGTCACTTGCTGGAGTGTCTCCTAAGAACTGCTGCTACCCAGACTACCTCTCGGCCTCTCTTTCACCTCACAGAACCACGGTCTTCCCCACCCCAGATAACTGAGTGCCTCAGGGGCTGAGAACACATCAGCCCAACAGGGTAAGTCTGATGAGTCTCAGCCCATGGGCACTGCCATTTTCTTTTCCAGTTATCGGGTAGGGAATTCGCACAAGATGAGACTCCAGCTCACAACACACAAGGAAAGTCTGTGAGGGGAAGGTTCCGGGAAAGATTTTGCTCTTAAAGTCATACAACTACTACAAACCATGAGAAGAGCAGAAACTCCAGAGAAAGACCATCTCAAGTAGGGACAGGAGCGTAGCAATTAGAACTCCTGTACACTTCCAAGGAGTGCTTAAAAGAGACCAACCACTTTTTAAAACGGTGGCAATTGAAGTTGCACCTATGCAGACCCTTGTACCCCCAAATCCCACTCCTAGGATATACCCAAGAGAGAGGCACACATAGTATACATACTAAGATAACCACCCACTAATATTAACACTGGGAGGAGGGCTCCCTGGTGGCGCAGCGGGGTGAGCGCCGCACTGTGAAGCATCCTCAGCCACTGCAGCGCGAGTTCGATCCCAGCCAGGGAGGGGACCCACAGGCGCAGCAGACCTCTCCTGCATCACCTGCTGCTCCCCTCAGCAGTGGACTTCAGTCCATCTGCCTGTTCTGCTCCCCACTCTGTCTCTGGTGAATCCTCTCACCCCCCACATCTCTGGCCTATACCCCAGTTCTTGTATGCATAAATAAATCTTTAAAAGAAAAACAAAACCAAAACACTGGGGCACTAGAGATGGTCCTCCCAGATCGCCACTTTATAGTATTTGACGTCATGAGACTCCACATCAAACAGCTTTTTCTCTTGATTTCTGCCTTGTTATAAGTCCTCAACCCCAGTTATAAGCTCTGAGCCTGGCGGCAAGAGTTCACGTCCCCGGACTTGCTGGGTTTCAGGTTGAGCAGGGACAAGACGGTAGGAGGGATGACTCAGAGGGCTCCGGGGGCCTCAGGAGATGCTGAGCCAACCGGAGCACCCCGAGTGAGCAGGAGCGACAGCTCTCAGCTGGGGGTGCGGGCTGAATGGACCCTAATCTACTCTCCGAAAAGTAGCTTTTCATGCTCCATTGCAGCCTTGGAGGTAATTTTAAAATATGCCCAAGAAGGCCTCCCTGGTGGCGCAGTGGGTTGAGCAACGCACTATGAGGCAAACCGCAGCCACTGCAGCACGAGTTCGATCCCTGCCGCCGGCCAGGGCGGGGACCCACATGGCTCAGCAGACCTCTCCTGCTGTGCCCGCTGCTCCCATCAGCAGTGTGCTTCTGTTGATCTGCCTGTTCTGCTCCCCGCTCTCTGTGGTGAATCCTCTCACCCCCCCACACACACCTCTGGCCTGTACCCCAGTGCTTGTATGCATAAATAAATAAATCTTTTTAAAAAAAAATATGCCCAAGAAGACATCCTAAGAAGAGAATTAGCAAATGTGGAGGAAAAGACAAACTTATGCACCGGAGCTATTCACCCCAAGAGGCGCTCAGCATCTGAACCCCAAGTGTTAAAATTCATGATCTTTCAACCCCGAGGGGAAGTTAAGGCGCCAACGACCATAAACGGTCCCTGAGGGGCACCAATTAAGCAAAACACTCCAAGTCTTAGAAACAGCCTTTGTGCCATTACCAGTGTCACAAAGAAACATTCTCATTCTCCTTCTGACGTCAGAACCTCCGAGAGCCGTTTTCTCCCTGACAGCCAGGGAGGTCCTTATGGAGAAAGTCTGGTGTTAAGTGGCCATTCTTTCTTTTTTTTTTTTTTTTTCAAAGATTTTATTTATTTATGCATACAAGAGCTGGGGTACATGTAGGCCAGAGTTCAGGGAGGTGAGAGGATCCACCGCAGACAGAGCTGGGAGCAGAACAGGCAGACTGACTGAAACACACTGCTGAGGGGAGCAGCGGGCAAGGCAGGAGAGGTCTGCCACACCATGTGGGTCCTCTCCCTGGCCAGCTGCAGGGATCGAACTCATGTTGCAGTGACTGCGGTTTGCTTCATAGCGCATTGCTTACCCCACTGTGCCACCAGGGAGGCCCCCTTAAATGGCCATTCTTGACGGAGAATAGTAAAAAGATGTGCTGCCAGTGGGTGAAATTTGGATGGAATCATAATTTTCACAGTTTCTCTTGACCTTGAATCAAAATCAGGATGTGCTTGGAAATGCAGGCTTATTATTATTCAGATAGGGCGAGGCCATGAGATCCAGAGAAGACTGATATTGAAAAGGCTGCAGGGTTGATTGACTCCAAAAGGGGGGCCACTTTGCCACGGGGGCAGGGAAGGGGGTCCAGAAGCAGAGAGACACCAGGAAGCACCAGGCTCAGCTGCCAGGCAGGGCGCGACAGGAACACAGACAAGAGCCTCAATGGTGGATCTGCCGGGAGGAACAGGCGAGGTGGGTGGGCAGCTTCCAGCAGCCTGGGACACAGGAGCTGGCCTGAGTGGTCTGCTGGCCCCGGGGTGACAAGGGTGGCCCTGCATGTGAGAACCAGGGGCGTGGACTCTGGACGACAGTTTGTACATAAAAGGCAATTCAGGTGAATTTGTCCACCAAGTCTAGGGATCAGCTAACCTTGGCGAGGGCAGGCCTCCCCGGCAGCAAGGCCCAGATGCCAGCTTCAGAATCAGAACATGAGAGGCCTGCCTCAAGGAGCTGCCCCGGAGGCCACCCGTGTCCCCGTGAGCAGAGTCGTGTGCGGGTGACATGAAGTGCTGCCTCTTCTCTGCAGAGCGAGGCCAGCCCCTTGCTTTGCACACTGACGACACACTCAGAGAACACCCAGGCTGCACGCCCGTGAAACAACCATGCTCCACGGAAAGTCTCTGCAGCAGGTGCTCTTTAGAGATAAGACAAGACGTCCTGAGTCCTCCCGCTAGTGGATGTGCGCACACAAGAACCGTCCCAGACGGCAGACATCAGTGGTTAATCCAGCCGCACACGGTGGTGACTGTGCCTTCCGCGGCCTGTGATGTCCAGCGGCCTCATTTCTTTAACAGCAGGATTTTTAATGACTTTTTTAATGACTTGTTATGCTTATTCTCTAAGCATATTTATCATCAGCCTTTGGTGGGCGGGGAAGATTACGGCTCTGGAAGACGCCTCTAATTTGGGTCTGTCTTAAACACAGACTGAATCCATCAGAGACTCACCAAAGAGTGGTCTGTGCTTGTAGCATGGAAGTTCTGTGCATTTGCAAGAACTAGTCGACAAAGCTTCCTGCAGGCCACATCCTGGGGCAGAGAAGGACACAGATCACAATCCAGTTTCTAATTTACTATCTATCACTCCTCTTATCTGTGCTCCTTTCGGCAAACCGCGTGGTCTCTCTTGTTCCAGCAGAATCACAGGCCACCTTTGCACATGCTACCTCTGAGATGCAGTGTTTACATTAGTGTTTGCACCTCTATTTATGCTTCATTGAGCCACTTCCCAGCTGTTTATCCCTTTCTCTAAATGAGGGAAGTACCACCACACATGTAAGCGAGAAATGTTCCCTTAGAGGTCCTTTTCACTGCATCCAGTAGGCCCCGATGTAAAATGTTCTGCATTTGACTGATTTTCCTGGATGTTCCAGTACAAAAGTATAGATGATGGAGGCAGAATTGAGCAAACATAAGCAATGACATATGTCAACCTAGGACTGAATCTCAGTCAGCCGAGATGATACTGCAAAAATGCAAAACACACATAACCTTGCTCATAGTATCACACAATCTTAGACAATGGAAACAATGACGCAGTGAGATTTCAGTTCAAATCATAATTGCGCTCACAAATTTGCAAGAATACATCTGACTAATATGTCCCATTGTTTTCTTTTGAAAATCCGTGAGTCACTTGACAGCTGAGCTGAAATCACAATAATCAATACATCTGTTCATGCTTTTGAGCTTTCAAATTACTAAACCAACTGTGTCTGTTCCTTTTTTTTTTTTTCAGGTATTCTTTCTGCGTTTTTAAATTCAGAAATTATTTCATATTTCCGGAAGAAATTTCTCTGCTCTTTGACCATTCCTTGCAGGATAGCCTATATCTCCAGAAGAGCTGATGAGTTTTCACTCCCCACCCTCCAGGTCTGATTTCTTTTTTTAAATTATCAAACTCCCTGTTCTGGTGATCTGCCTTCAAGCTATTGGGCTCTCGAGAGGACTGCGGAGCTGCCTGTGCCCCTGCTCCACCTAGCGCAGGCCAGGAGGGTGCGCGCCTGCCGGCCACAGAGCCGCTCTCTGTGAGCCTGACGAGCTCCTGTCACCACTCCTGGAGCCCCAGAGAGCACGCAGACCCTCAGAGACCACGGGAGGACAGTCTGCTGGCCGCACAGCAAGAGAGCACTTCACCAGCAGGGCCAGTGGGGTCCACGGCGCCCCTTGGGCCACTGCCGCAGCTGCGGCCTTGCCAGAGACCCTGCCCTCCTCTGGGGCCTTGGCCTTCCCTCCGCCTCATATATTAGGGTGCACAAATGCCAGACTCGACTGGCCCTCTGTCTCACACTCAAGCCTCTGGGTGTGTTTGGGATGCCCCCAGACTCCAGCAGTGAGCCCCACTTTTCTTACGAGTTGATGACACCTGCAGAGCAGGAGTGGGATCACAGAAGGGCACCCCAGCAACATCTCTGGATCCCCAGCACCCAATCTCTTTTCCATTAGGATGCTTCAGTCGACCCAAGAGATTCATCTAAAGCATGAAGACAGGGCCCGTCCTGGGTGCCCAGTGGGTTAAGCAACGCACTATAAAGCAAACCGCTGTCACTGCAGCACAAGTTCGATCCCTGCCGCCAGCCAGGGAGGGGACCCACAGGGCGCAGCAGACCTCTCCTGCCTCCCCGCTGCTCCCCTCAGCAGTGTGCTTCAGTCAAATCTGCCTGTTCTGTTCCCCGCTCTGTCTCTGGTGATTCCTCTCACCCCCACCCCTCTGGCCTGTACCCCAGTTCTTGTATGAATAAAAAAATAAATCTTTTTTAAAAATAAAATAAAAATAAAGCATGAAGACATTGTACTCTGGCGGGAACACCCACCAGCCGAAGGAAAAGCACAAGCCCGCAGCAGTTTGCTGGTTCTGCTCTGGCGCCCACGGCGCGCATGTTACACCCACACAGGGTAGAACGCCTCATCTTCCAGCAGCCCCACTGCCCCCTGCGTCTTCTGCTGACGCAGCTCCTCCTCTCCTCCACATCACCTCGTGGCTGGTCCAAGGAGCTGTCCTTAAGCCCTGGCAGGCGGCCTCCTAACCAGTCTGCAGGCCCTGCCAAGACCTCTCTCCTGCTGTTCGCCACACATAACGCTGAGCCCTGCAGCGCCGTCTCCTTCTAGACCACTAGCTCCTCCAGGTGGGGCTCCGCCGTGTTCCCACGTGGGTCCCTGGCATCTAATGCAGGGCCCGGCACATGGCACGTCCCCAGAATACATGTTGAGCTAGACTGAGATTCAGCCACATTTTCCAGCTAGACCGACGTTGCTAGTTTTTACAATTCCCCTGCTCTGTTCAAGATCATCGCTCTGGATTGAGTGTTTGTATCTCCCCCAAATTCGTATGTTGAAGACTGGCTCCCACCCCCAAAATGGGATGGTATTAGGAGTGCTTAGGTCATGAGAATGGAAATGTTGTGAATGGGATTCGTGTCATTACAGACCTCAGAGAACAGCTTAGCCCTCTCCCCATGCAAGGACACAGAGAAGACAGTCACCTATGACCCAGGAATCAGGCCCTCACCAGACAGCAAAATTTCCAAAACCTTGATCTTAGACTCTCAGTCTCCAGAACTGTGTTAAGCGAGTGTTGTGTGAAGGCTCCCACATGGTACCTGCTCAACCACCACACAGGTCTTGACCGTTAGGTAACAAAGTCAGCCAAAGAATTTAACATGCAATTCCCTTGACAGAAAGGGATCTGCAATTATTTTAGAATAATAAAAGAGTAGAATAATTTAGAATATCAGATTTCAAAAATTTTTGGAGACTACAACATGACTCAGTTTTCTCAGTAAAAATGGATCTTCCCCTATGGTTCAGAAACCCTACTGCTAGGAATCTACCCCCAAGATACAAAACACTAATCCAAAAGGAAACTGCACTGTTAGGGTTACTGCAGCACCACTTCTAACAGCCAAGATGTGGAAACAACCCAAATGCCCCACAGTAGACAAGCAGATCAAAAAGTTGTGGTACGTTCATACAATGGAATATTACTTGGCAATCAAAAATGACAAAACTCATGCCATTTATGGCTACTTGGATGGAGCTGGAGGGGATCAGTCTAGCTGAAATTAGTCAGCTGGAAAAAGATAAATGCCAGATGGTCTCACTTATATGCAGAATATAGAAAAAAACAAAAGGTCAAGAAAAAGTCAAAAAGAACAAGCTGACCACACATCTGAGGCACCCAACAGCGAAGGGGGAGGAAGCAGAGGCAGAATAAGGAGGGATGAACACAGAGGAATGTGGTGATGGTTCAGTGGTGAGAGGGTGGCGGGAGAACTATAACAAGGTAAGAAAAAAAGTTAATTAATTAAAAAATAAATTTAAAAGTTGAACTAAACAATGTTCTTGGTGATGTAGTAAAAACTGAGTTACATAAAGCCAAAGCTTTACATTTGAGTTTCCGTATTCTCTTTATGCGATAAAACAGAAGCTGATCATAAACAAGTTTATTCCCTATCAGGGGCAGTGGTTGTCTGGGGAAAGGAAAAAACAAGATGAAGACTTGGGTTTCTGCATATGGGTCTTTGTCAAAATGATACTCTGTTCCTCTAGCCCAGAAGAACTTTTTTTTTAAGATTATTTATTTATGCATACAAGAGCTGGGGTACAGGTCAGAGTCCAGGGCAGTGAGAGGATTCACCAGAGACAAAGTGGGGAGCAGAACAGGCAGACTGACTGAAACACACTGCTGAGGGCAGCAGCGGGCGAGGCAGGAGAGGTCTGCTGCGCCATGTGGGTCCCCTCCCTGGCTGGCAGCAGGGATCGAACTCATGTTGCAGTGACCGCGGTTTGCTTCAGTGTGCCGCCTAACCCACTGTGCCACCAAGGAGGCCCCTAGCCCAGAAGAACTTATGCACAGAACTCACACAGCCCTACACGAGGCACGCGGTGGGCCGGAGCACTGTCTGCGGTAAGCTTCACGCCAGCAGGAGGCTCGGCTGCCGTGCCAAGATGCTTTCCACCAGGCCACAGAGTCGGCTTTACTCCCAACATTCCACATTTTCCAGTCCATTACGAGGCGTCCTTTCCGCAGACCCTTTTTATCCAGCCTGATTAACAGCCACCTCATCGCCGCCATGTAATTCCCGACCCGCTTCCCATGGGGTGTCAGACTTGGCATCTGCTCCCCTTGTTCACTCATGCTCAGGTGAAAACGGCTTAGGAAAAAACCCTGATTTTGTAGAGAACACCCAAGGAGAGAGAGACAGAAACTGGATAGAATAAAGTCTGAAACTTAACCAAGAGGACAGATTTTATTTCTCGGCACAAAACATGATCACCTAGAAGACGAGGCTTGTCCGCAGTCAGCACAGACGCCACCGTGTCGGGCCTTTGTCGGAGAAGACGACCTCGAAAGACTCGCCCTCAGCAGTTTTCAAGTCTCTCTAAGAGCAGGGACGCCTCAAGAGGCTCTGGAGCCATCTTCCTCCTGCTTCAGCTCTACCTATTGTTCAGGTGAAGCCACCAAGCCCCTTGGCCCCTTCACCCGCCTGGCCCCCAGAATCCTCTCACTGAAGTGCACTTGGGCGTCTTAACATCGAATTCACTGGAGCATCGCTACAAGAAATAGCATGTAAAAAGCGGTTGTGCTTTTTGTTAAAAAATCTTGTTATAAAGGAAATTTCTTCTGTGTTCCTGGTAATAATGACATCAACCAAATGCCCACGCAGGAAGGTCTGAGCAATTTATAAACCAGAGGCCAAGAAGAGCAGACGCCAAACCCAATGACGGTGTCCAAGGCTGAATCTGGGTTCAGAGGAAGGGTGTTAGTGGAGAACTGGAAATCCACATCAACTCTGGAGTTGAATAAACACGCACCGGTGTTAATTTGTTCGTCCTGACTGTGCCCATGTACGATGCTCACATTAGGGGGAGTTGAGTCCGGCGTCTGAGGAACTCCATTGTATCTTTGCAACTTCTCTGTAACACTAAGATTATCCCCAAGTGAAAACGGTATTTAGAAATAAAAACTTGTGAGCCTCCCTGGTGGCGCAGCGGGTTGGGCGCTGCACTGTGAAGCATCCGCCACACAGCAGCGCGAGTTCAATCCCCGGCCAGGGAGGGCACCCACAGGTTGTGGCAGACCTCTCCTGCCTCCCGCTGGTCCCTCAGCAGTGTGTGTCAGTGGATCCGCCTGTTCTGCTCCCTGCTCTGTCTCTGGTGAATCCTCTCACCTCCCACGACTCTCCAGAGGGAGCAGAAGGGGCAGATGCACGCAGGCGTGGCGGTCACTCCAGGCACAGCCTCCTAGTCACCTCGGGAGCAGCAGGTGAGGAGCGGCAGGCCACAGGTCATCCGCTCGTCTCAAAAACCTTCCACCTTCAAACGTGCAGTTTTGATGTTTACAAGACACAAAAGAGGCCGGTGAGCGATTTTTCAGGAAGGAGTCAAATGCCAAGAGAAGGAGGGCCAGAAGCATCCTCCATCGGAGCTAGGCCAGCCAGCAGCCCACGCACCCCACTGATGGAAGACGGAATCTTCCCCTGGTGCGACAGGAGGCGCCCCTCCCTCCCCGGGGCCCTCTGTTCTCCAGCCACTTAACAGTCACGATGAATTCCCTGCAGTTCCACTTAAAACACTGTTCTCCGGGGCATTCTAGCTGACGTGGAACAGCCTGTGACAAATACCCCAGCCAAGAGCGAACACTCAACCCGCCCCCAGGGGCGCAAGTCTGGGCCAGGCGATGGAGCAGGGAGTGGGGGCTGGCTCCCCCCAACTCTGCGGCTCTTACAGGAGAGACTACGGGTCCAGGGGGACAAAGACGTGCAGGGACACAGCAAACAGGAGTTTTTCCCGGCTTGTCCCGGCAGTCTCTGGCAGCCTGCGGGGGCGGGGGATGGGGGCGGGCGGCCCCTTTACCAAAGGACCGAGACCCAGCTGGGCCAAGCGAGGGCACAGGGCCACTGGCTCTGGCAGCCTCAGGGTCAGCCTCGGCTGGCTCAGCTCGGAGTCCCCAGCCACGCGCTCGCTTCCTAGGGCAGCTGGAAGCGGGGAGTGAGGTGGGTTCAAAGTCCCAGTGGTTTCTGTCCAGCAGGCTCCGCTGACAGCCCTACCCCCTCCCCCTAACCCCCAACCGGCTCCCTGGGCCTGTGGGCCTGGAACTAACTCCGCCCAGCCTTGCTACCTCCCCTTCTCTCAGCGCTGCTGCCCCAATAAACGCCTCGAAGGCAGACCCCCGTGGCTTTTGCTTCTGGCTTCTCCAGAAGCCCCACCCTGACGTGCCTCCCCACACTCCACCGGGGACCACCTTGTCCCGGCTTTGCCCGTCCCGGCACTGGGCTGGACGAGGCCCCGGCAAGGCAGCCCCTCCTTTCACACGCTGTACCCCGAGTGGTCCCCTTCTGGCTGCAGCTGGTGCTCTCCAGAGCCGAGTCTTTCCCACCTCCCCAACCAACGATGCCGCGCAACGGAGAGAGACTGAGGGACGCAAAGATTGAGCAGACGCCGCGGACGCACAGACAGACGGATGGGCGGGCAGACGGACCAGATAGACCAAATGGACCCAACGGACCGGATGGGCGGACAGCAGGACCAGCAGGCGGGCGGCTCCTCGCAGGCCTCTGCCCATCCCCCACCGCACTGCGGCCTCGGCTCCCGCGGGGGACCCGGGCTCCCCTGGCCTGGCACTTGCCTGTAAGTGAGGGGCCGCCCTCTTCCTGTCCTGAGAATGGTGGGTCTGCCGCGGGGAGATGACTCTTAGCTCTGGCTGATGTCACGGAAAGCGATGTGAAGTCTAAGCAGCAGGCCTGAGCGCTGCACACGGCCCCAGGGAAGTTGAGGTGTCTGTGGGAGGTGACTTCCAGGAGTCCCATCGTCTCTTCGTGCTTCAGCTGCAAAAATGGAATCATCGACACACTCAGCATTACCCACGCGGTTGTGAGCAGATCAAGTAAAATAACGGGTATAAAGGTGTTTCGAAAGTACAAAGTCCTGGGGCCTCCCTGGTGGCGCAAGGGGTTGAGCACTGCACTGGGGAGCTTCCGCAGCCACTACAATGTGGGTTCGATCCCCGACCAGGGAGCAGGCCAGGGAGCAGACCTACAGGGCGCAGCAGACCTCTCCTGTCTCCCCGCTGCTCCCCTCAACAGTGTGTTTCAGTGTGGATCCACCTGTTCTGCCCCCAGCTCTGTCTCTGCTGAATCCTCTCACCACCCCCCCAACCTCTGGCCTGCACCCCAGCTCTTATATGCATAAATAAATAAAATCTTTTTTTTTTTTAAGATTTATTTAGCTATACATACAGGAGCTGGGGTACAGGCCAGAGCCCAGGACAGTGGGAGGATTCACTAGAGAGAGCAGGGAGCAGAACAGGCAGACTGACTGAAGCACACTGCTGAGGGGAGCAGCCTGTGAGGCAGGAGAGGTCTGACGCGCCATGTGGGTCCCCTCCCTGGCCAGCGGCAGGGATCTAACTCGTGCTGCAGTGGCTGCAGTTTGCTTCCCAATGCGTTGCTTACCCCACTGCGCCACCAGGGAGGCCCAATAAATAAAATCTTTTAAAAAAATAAGGAAATCTACAGTCCTGTCCAGAGAACACAGATAGACACAGCGCACAACATAATAACGGTCTGCTGCATGAGTGAGCAGGGGCTGGCTGGCAAGAAGGGTGTGCATACACTTGTCATCAATAGGTGGCAATAGTGCCCAGCACTGAGTTTTGTTTTAAGTCCTGAGCCTCCGTCAACAGCTAGAATGTAATGCCCACCCTGGAAGCACTGGAATAGGGAGTCACTTCTCATGCAGAGACTGCAGTGGGGGCACGTGGCGCTGAGATGCCCAAGGCTAGAGCGCGCGGGCCCAGCACTCGCTCCCCTGCGCTTCCGCGGCCGCCATGATGTGAGGAAGCCTAAGTGCCCCGGTCAGGTCAGAGGCCACGTGAGAGGCGTCCGTGTCGCCCGCTCAAGGGCTAACCACACAATGTTTGAAGCGACCCCGGATCAGTCACTCTCCGAATGTGACCTCATGAGAGGCCCCGAGCAGGAAACAGTTCGGAAGCCAGCTGACGACAAATCACCATTTACTGGC
Organism: Galemys pyrenaicus; assembly: GCA_019455555.1. Lineage (NCBI taxonomy): Eukaryota > Metazoa > Chordata > Mammalia > Eulipotyphla > Talpidae > Galemys > Galemys pyrenaicus. The sequence goes on along the minus strand of JAGFMF010012163.1, from coordinate 1,790,660 downwards.
CGAGTCAGAGCCGACGGCCTGTGTTCTGAACACGGATGTTCCTCCCGGTGCAGGCTGCCTCCAGAGGGGACAGAAAGACGGCCACCTCAGCGGGACTGGAAATGAACGGCCCCGACTGCAGCCTCAGAGTCACCAAAGCATCCGTTTTCATTAACAGCGAGTCACGACTGTCATCTTCATGCTTCTCATCTCTGAACTTGCCTTTCCAGGCACTACCACCTCTTGAGGTCAGGGCTGAGCAGCCTGTGCCACAGGGACGCCTCCAGCATCGGGAAGACACGCCGGTCCCACGCCCGGGCCGGTTCAGCGCCCACAAGCTCATCGCTTGTCATCGTCACCTTTCCAGAGCGAGCAGTCTGGTATTTTCCATCACATCCCCTCCTGGCAAAGCCAGAGTGGAGCCTCACGCCCCCAGCCCTGCGGCGTCAGTGCCAGCTCCCAGAGCGCTGGGCTTGACAAAGTCATTTTTCTGTTAATGCGTGAATAGTGTTAATCAGCTTTGAAGAGGAGATGCGGCTTTTTAATTTGTGTAAAAGAATGTAAAACAGATCGAAGCACTTGAAAATAAGTACGTAATGCTCTGAAGTGGCTGTTCAGATTCTTACGTGTGACTTTTATGTATGTTAAAGGCTGGATTTTTTTTTCCCTTGTGCATAAAGGGTCACAATCACAGCAGAAAAAAGAAAAATGCTGGCCAGCGTCAGGCCAGCCCCACTCAGCGCCTTGTGGAACAGCTGTGTCCACCGTGCCTGGATGGACAGGGGGTGCCACAGGGTCCCCCGCCCCCATTTGCCCCAAACATCCCAACAAAACCTGAGCTGGGACAGGCCCATTCACACCCCACCCCCCAGCATGTCCCCACCTGCCCCCCAGGCTGAGCTGCCTTTCTCCCCTTCTCCACTCCCTTTTTGCACATTTTTGAGTTCTAACTACTTACAAGGATCATTATATTATGGCTTTCTTCTTTCTTAGTGGCCTTCCAAAAAAGATAATTCACATATTTAATTAAGTCAGTCATATTCTATCTTGCAATCACCACATGGGTCCATGGGACCCCTTTATCTAAGGGTGCCGTTATCTAAGATAACTTGGGGCATCTTTGTGATCTTATTGTTCCTGAATCTTCAAACTCGCTGCTTTTCCAGTCCATGCAAATTATTGCTATTCGTGTCTGTCATCATTACTCACCCCTTGTACCCAATCATGCTGTAAAAGAAGACAAAAATAATTCTTGAATGGAAGAGTAATGGAACTGCTAGAAAAGGCTCGCACTAGTAAGTAAATCCTCATCCTTCCATTTGCTCGTTGCCCAAAGAAATGCATCATCTTTCAGGAAGTTATGAAAGGAGGCAGTAGACACCATCTTTATGGTCTGGTTTTAGCCTTCGTTGAGCACAAATGACAACTTGAAATTGTTCATTTTCTGCCCCTACAGGCAAAAGAAAAGAGAATGGACAGAGAAGATGTTTCGCGTTATTAGACAAACCAGAAGATGAAATGAGAAGAGACAGACAGAACCACTCTAGGTGCTAATCACAATGGTAAAATTTACCCTCTAAGTGAAGTCTCAGACTGCAGGTCCTCAGATGGCACTATTGTGATGATATTTCTCAAATTGAAGAACCAAAGTGGGAACAATGTATTTTCAGGGACAAAAAAAAAAAAAAAGAGCGAGCAAGAATATGGGGTTTTCATCTAGTTAGTCAAGTGACAGACTTGCTCAAGCCACAATTTATTACAAGAAGCCGGTTCCTCCCAGTTTGCTGAGAGGAACTGGGACAGTATTGTTTCATTCTTTCTGATGTTTATGCCTCAAATTTTACTTGATACAAAAATATCTGTTAGGTTTTAACCCTTTTTAAAAAAAGATCTTTATTTATTTATGCACACAAGAGTTGGGGTACAGGCCAGAGAAGCGGAGGTGTGAGAGAATTCACCAGAAACAGAGTGGGGAGCAGAACAGGCAGATAGACTGCTGAGGGGAACAGCGGGGAGACATGAGAGGTCTGCTGCACCATGTGGGTCCCCTCCCTGGCCGGGGATCAAACTCAAGCTGCAGTGGCTATGGAAGCCCCACAGAGTGGCACTCAACGCCTGCACTATCAGGGAGTCCCCTATGTTTTAACTCTTTTTTTTTTTTAAGATTTTATTTATTTATGCATATAAGAGCTGGGGTACAGGCCAGAGTCCAGGGAGGTGAGAGGAGTCACCAGAGACAGAGTGGGGAGCAGAACAGGCAGACTGACTGAAACACACTGCTAAGGGGAGCAGCGGGCGAGGCAGGAGAGGTCTGCTGCACCATGTGGGTCCCCTCCCTGGCCGGCAGCAGGGATTGAACTTGTACTGCAGTGGCTGCGGTTTGTTTCATAGAGCGTTACTTAATCCACTGTGCCACCAGGGAGGCCCACCTATGTTTTAACTCTTATTAGAATGTCTAATGAAGTTATTTTTCTACTACCCTGTTATTTTCACTTGTGTAAATATCCATTGGCTGACTTCAAATATATAACCCACACCAAGCCATTGTTGTAGTGGAATTCCTGCGACAGTAATTCTGGGAAGAGAAAGTTCAGAGTGAGCTGTGACCAGACTGGAAGGTTCCAGAAGGTTCCTGAACTCTCAGGACACAGGAAAAGTATTTACCCTCAGGATCCAGTGGCTATTCTTTTTTTAAGATGTATTTATTTATGCACACAAGAGCTGGAGTACAGGCCAGAGGCGTGGGGGTGAGAGGACTCCCCAGAGACAGAGTGTGGAGCAGAACAGGCAGATCTACTGAAGTACCCTGCTGAGGAGAACACCAGGCGAGGCAGGAGAGGTCTCCTGTGCCATGTGGGTCCCCTCCCTGGCCAGGGATCAAACTCACGCTGCAGTGGCTACAGATGCTTCTCAGTGCGTTGCTCAACCCGCTGCACCTCCAGGGAGGCCCTCCAGTGGCTATTTTTCTTTTGTATTTTACATCAGCCAATGAATATTTATACAAATTATCAAGCTCTTTAGGGCAAATCTATCAGTCAACAAACACTGAGGACCATGACAGGGACTCAACAGAAACAGATGAGACCCCCTCTCGCCTCTTGGCTCTGTCTGGCCCTGAGACAGTGCCAGACCCACAAAGGCCAGTGCGGTAAAGACCCAGAGCTTCCCCCGAGACATGCCTGGATTTGAATGTTGGTGTCACCACTATCTGTGGGTACTTGGGACCCTGTTTGCCTCTCTGAACCTGGTTCTCTTCACCTGAGAAGAGGAGGGTCTATGTTCTTCTTGGAACAGGTATGAATCTGTAGGGCGGCCATGACATACCACAGACTGGGTAGCTCAACCAGCAGACACCTTGTCGCCGATCTGAAGGCTGAAGTCCAAGATCAAGATAGCGGCAGGGCTGGTTTCTCCTGAAGCTGCTCTTTCTGCTGAGTCCATCGCACATGCACTTCAAACCGTCTGGACTTGACACTGAGGGCCTGGCTGCTTTGTGTTGCTGTGAAATGCATTTTCAAGCTGCAAGGGCTACGGTGCTCTGAAGGCTGCCCGTCTGCTGTCTGTGTGCGCCGGCCCTAGCGAAACAGGGTGGTCTCCAGGGAAAAGGGAAGTTTTAAGATTCTTGCCCCACCCTAAGTAAGGTGGGCTGAGCAGGGATAAGAAAATGCTGGAGAAGAAACTAGAAAGAGGAAGGGAGGAAGAAGGACAGGATGGAGAGCAGCAAGGAGACCTGGAGGAGGCTCGTGGAGCAGAGACGTGCAGAAGCTGCGGCTGCCTCTTGGTCCTGGACTGGTTGGACAGATGCGGTGAGACCCGCGGGGAGCGTAACGATGGCAGCTTTCATCTCAATGTTAATTTTGCTCTTTTCCTGCCAGATTTGTCTGACTCTGTGATGCTTTTCTGTGGATCTCCACTAAACACAAGTAGTTTAGAATGTGGCAGGCTTTGGGGCTTTGCTTTGGGCCAATCCTATTTGGTTAAACTTTTACCCTCGAGGGGATGGGTAGCTTTGGATGCTTGATTTAGTATTTATATTCTTTATCTTTTCCATGTCGGTTACTAATTGTATTAAAGTTCATTCCCATTAAGGGTCTTATGTGCTTATCTTGATGCCACAGATGGCAGAACACATTTAGAGTGAACAGGTTTGGGGGTTCCGGGGTGCCCCCTCCCTGCCTGTAGCACAACCGTAGCACAGTGCCTGGCACCAACGAGGCCCTCGGTGCACGTTCGTTGAGTGAATAAAGAGGAATGGGGGTTGCGATGCCGGCGGCGGGGAGGGCTGCACAGAGACTACACACACGGCCCTGGGATGCCCAGCAGCTTGTTCTCCGCAGTGGTCCTGGCTCACAGGCCTCTGGTGCCGCTTGTCTCCGGGCAGCAGGGAGCCCAAGCAGAAAATCCAGTATTAATGGTTCGATCAAGCGTCCAGGTCCAGGGTGCAGCCCCCAGGCCCACGGCCGCTGGCGCACAGATGTGCTGCCTCGGGAGGGGTCCCATCCTCACTCTGTCTTACATGTCATCAGGACAGGCCTGGGCCCCTCTCCATGCTGGTGGGCCCAGCGAGAGCCAGAGCCGGACGTCTCGGCGAGGCCCAGCAAGTGCCGTGCAGCGCCCTCCTCGAGCTCTGACTCAGCCGTGCAGACGCTGAGGGTTCCGCGCCCACCTTCCCCTCGGAGAAACAATTCCATTATCTTAACCGACCGTGTCACTGGGGATGTTTCTGGGCCCTGTGCTAGTGTGATTCACAAGACACACTTTGTAAGTAATATTAGAGCTTGGATGGAGCTGACAGCAGAGCCGGCGCCCCAGCTGTGCGCGCCTGTGGCCGGCAGCACCCAGGGGCGGGGCTCGGGCACCCAGGGCGGTGGTCAGTGCGAGGCCTTTTCATGGACACAGGAGGCTGGACTCCGGGAGCCATCGTTTTATTTAGCGAAAGCCTCAAACAATTTACTCTATCCAAAAAAAAAATCTGTTTCAAATTTTCCTCTTGCAGGACCACAAAATAGCTTTGGGAAGATAATTCCTCTTGCGTGAACAACAACACGATTCCAGGCAATGACATTCTCCACGTGTTAAGCCAACAACTGTTTGGGGACAGGGAGGAAGAACAGCTCTTCCCCGGCTTACACTGTGATGCTCTCAGGCCGCAGAGGTCTGAGCTGATGTATTGATAGAAACAGAAAATGTCAAGAGATTATGTGACTTTCACGTGGCACTGTTTGTTGGGAAAATCGGGAGCTTTCAGCGCAGACCCATTCCTAGCAAGTTTCTTTCCAGTGGGATTTTGAGTTTGCAGTCATCTGCACAGAACCAGACACACAGCAGACGAACGCCCACACTGACATCTTTTTGCTTCCTCCCATCAGGAAGTATTCAATGCTAGCCCCAGCCAACGCTCCCACAAGCCTGCTCCGAGCACATCAGTCCCTGGGCCAAAACTGCCAGGGCAGGGCGAATGAGACCTTCCTATCCAGCATCTTCCCGTGCAGCACCCGAGAGCCGTCTGTGCTCCGGCCTCCTGGCCTAGCCAGTCTCCACCTTCCCTCTCTGCCTCCCCCAGTCTCAGCACTCCTTCAAGAGCCTCCTCAAACCTTCCCTGGCCACCACGTCCTCCCCACACCCCAGCCAGAGGGGACCCATCACCCCTGAAGGCACATGCAGCTCCCACTGGCCCCGTAACTGCCTTAAAACATCTTTTTCAGTTCTTGCAGCTGATCTCGGCCAGAACGTGACCTCGGCCAATGAAGAACACAGAATAAAGATGCCCGTGCTCAGAGCATCCATAGATATTTGCTCACTTAGAGATGAGCAGAAAAGAAGAGTAGTTGCTTCTCTTGGGGGGGTTTGCACCCCACCCCCCCCCAGCTGCAAGATGTGGAACTTCGGGGGTACAGGTGGGACTCAGCACACAACCACACTGCGGGGCTGAATACAGGCAATGGACCACGAAGGCAGCACAGACAGGAAAGGAAGGTCCAGTCTTAATAACCGCCAAGAGGTGCCTCACCTGAGATGGCCTTGAGGAATAATCATTGTATTTGGCATCTGTGTGCATTGGAATTTTCAAGCCCCTTCATTTACATTAACTACATACATTGTACACCACTGTCGTAGGTATCACTCGGTTCATTTTAAAGAATGAGAGCCCAAACCCTGGAAGCAGGACTAAGCTGGCCACAAGGCAACTAAGGAGCTAAGCCGGGACGCAAACCCAGGTCTGTGGGGCTCAATCGACTCTGCAGTGCACAGCCCCTACCCCCAACCCAGCTGTCACCAACTCGATCATTCCTTGCCTTTCAGTTAGAATTTTGGAGCAAAGTATATTGATGCACTGGTTTCTATGGCCTTATCTAATGCTTTGTTTCTTTAGAGTCCACATGTGAATGAACTCAGCCAGTATTTGTCTTTCTCCTTCTGACTAACTTCCCTTAGCATCATCCCCTCCAGTTTCAGCCATGCTGTTGTGATGTTATTAGATGAGCGCACATGCAAAACTAGTGCCCACTTTAACAGAGGGACAGTTATCCAAGGGCAATTTTCAAGGGAATAGAACAAATAATACTAAAATTTGGATGGAAACACAAAAGACCCCAAAGAGACAAAGCAATTCTGAGGAAAAAAGATAAGTGGAGGTATCACAACCCCCAGCTTCAAACTATACTATAAAGCGATAATAATCAAAACAGTATGGTATTAGAATAAAAAGAGACACAGAGATCAGTGGAATAGAATTTAGAACCAAGAATAAACCCACACATATATGGATAGTTAATTTATGCCATGGTCAACTATAAATGTGAGACATCCCCTAGGGGAGGAGGAGGAAGGAGAAGGAGCAAAATGGGTGGGAAGAGCACAAGGGACTATGGTGATGGTGGAGGGGTGCATTGGTGATGGAGATGTCACGGGGACAAGAAATATACACTGTACAAACATGAAAAATAATGTAAAATATATATAATCAAAAAAATTTGTCATGCTGCCTGAGCAGAGTAGTACCCCATCCTTGTCTTTGTCCTCACCGAGGCCCAGCTTCCCCTTTTCTGCCACTCAGAGCCTACCGTTGACCTCAGCACCCCAACATTTCACCCAAAAACTAGCCATCATGTCCTCGCTCCCTTCCTTCCCAACCTCTCTTTCACATCCAGCCTGGGCTATAGCCCTTTTTTCTGTGCTTTCTGATTCCCTGGTGTTCTGAGCCACTGGGGTACGTGCTGTCCTGGTCACCCTTCAGTAGCTACATCGTGGCCCCAGGCCAGCTTCCCGAGACAGGGACCCGCCAGCTCCCGCTGTCCTCATGTCACCCAGCACGGCCACCTGAGCTGCACGGCCCTGGAGAACCCACACTGGGCAGGCGACCTCTGCCTCTTCACCTCGACATTGTATGTGAGAGCCCACCTTCACACCTCAGCTCTTGGGGGTCACTAACATTCAGCTTTGCCCCAACAGCCCAAAAGCCTGCTCATTTTTCTCCTTTTTTATTTTTTTTGTTTTTGGAAGCCAACATGTGAATTAACACGGGCAGCCCTCCACTGTCAAACTCCACCTGTGGCCTCCCTGGTGAAGAGTAGATTTCAGTCCATCTGCCTGTTCTGCTCCCCACTCTGTCTCTGGTGAACCCTCTCCCCCCGCTTCTGGCCTGTACCCCAGCTCTTGTGTGCATAAAGAAATAAAATCTGTTTTTTAAAAAATCCATTCGAGTTCGACAGAAGTTGCTGTAAAATGGGAAGAAGATTTGACCACTTTGAAGTGTCGGTCTCTCCAGCCAGGGCCCTCTAGCGGGCTACAGGGAGATGTGCGCCTGGAGGGGCCGAAATCAGCAGGAGCTTCCCAGGGTGACAGCTCTTCGGGGAGCGGAACCGGAACCGGGAGAACCACGTTCCCTGTGGGGGCCCTTCGGGCCAGCCTGCTCCCTGGCCTCTCACCACTGAGGGGGGCTGTTTTTAGAGCCTCTAAATCTCCTTCCAGACATACCTGTGGGGACTTGGAGCCACCTGGCTGGGGCCTCATGGGCTTGTGGGGCAGGAGTGGCCAGAGGTCAACCGGCCTGATGGCGTCATCGGCGCACCGGATGCTGCAGCCACTGGGCCAGAACATGTCACTGGAGCTGCGAGGAGCCGGCGTCTCAGAAGCTCTGCTCAGCGACCGCACAGCCACCGGCCGCGCCCTCCCAGCTCCCGCTGGCGTCACCCAGGAGAAGGGGTCTTCGGTCGTGGCCCCACATTAAGGGGCTGTCCACCCCCTCCCTGGGTCATCTGGCCCACCACGACACGTGCTTCCTCACCCCCAGGCCTTTGGTTAAACTGGCTCTTCTTTAAAAAAGATTTCCTCATACAAGAACTGGGGTACGGGCCAGAGGTGCAGGGGTGAGAGGACTCACCAGAGACAGAGTGGGGAGCAGAACAGGCAGATGGACTGAAACACACTGCTGAGGGGAGCAGCGGGAGGCAGGAGAGGGCTGCTGTGCCCTGTGGGTCAGCTCCCTGGCTGGGGATCGAACTCGTGCTGCAGTGGCTGTGGATGCTTCACAGAGCGGCGCTCAACCCCTCGTGCCCCCAGGGAGGCCCCTCAACTGACTCTTTAGGTAAATGAGGAAAAAGAAGTTAACTTGCTGTTTCTTGTTTTTCTTGCCCTCAACAGCAAGGCAAGAACAGCCCCTGTCCACAACACCCCTGGAAAGGGCTAGATGTCTGGTGGCCGCGATCTCACTAACCACGGCCACGGCATAAGCAACACGTGGTAGGTTGTAGGGGTCAGTGGCAAGGTGGACAGTCCTTCCCTTCGCCCTTCCCTCTGTCCTGCAGTTTTGTGGTCTCTACCCAACCCGGCTCCAAACCGGTCTCGTGAGTGGCTCCACCAGCAAATGCAGCCAAAGCAACGGAGCGGCCAGTCAGAGCTGGACTCGTGGGTTTGCGGATGTCTGCTTGTTCCCTTGCTTGATGCGCTTCCCTCTGGTTATGAGGCCAGGGGACGTGGGAGAATCCAGGTGCCCCCAGCTGCCAGCCAGCCAGCCCGGGCCACCTGCCACCGCCTGCAGACCGAGAGTGCACCTGAAACTGGCGGCTGAGCCCAGTCTCGGTCGCCCGCTTACAGCACCAAGAGCCAAGTAGCCTGTGCTTGCAGCGCAACAGCTAGCAGAAGTCCGACGGGTACTTGAGACCAGTATTTGAGAGTTTCTGTCTTAAAAAGTAATTCGGAGATTGGTAGTTTGAGATTAGACCCACAGTCATCAGGGGCTCAGAAGGCTCCTGTCTCTATGCTCCATCATCTTTTAGTCAATATATCCAGCCTCAAAGTCGTCTCAAGACCCAAGAGAGCTGCTAGAGCTCCAGCCATCACGTTTGTGTCCCGGGCAGGAAAGAAGGAGACGGGCAAAGAGGTCTCTACTAGCTGAACCAGCCCCTTTGAAAGGGCTTTCCCGAAAGCCCCAGCCAATGACTAACGGCTTGATTCTCACCGGCCACTTTGTTCCGAGGAAGATGGGAGCTGGACCTTTTCGGCTCTAACACCGCCATCTAGAATGAGATCAACGGCACTTTGTGGTGTACGGGAGGACTGGTGATGGGTCTGGGGAGACGGCCAGCACCAGCCAGCATGTGTGGAGTCGGGTGCCAGGCTTGGGACCCCACCCACAGCTCGTGGTGGTGGCTTTGACCTGGAGTAACAAAGTTGCATTTCCGGCAGCAGGGCTCGAAGGGGACCCGGCGCGAAGGGGACCCGGTGCGTATGCTGGTCTCCTGGACCCTTTTGCTGTGAATACACACGGAGCAGAAATTTTATTCCCAGGACTTTTGCTCTTCACCTGGGGCAGGTCTGGCCAGCTGGCTCGCTTTCTACTTCTCCCTATCCCTTTGTCGAGATATCAGCTGCACAACATAAAGATTTGCCATTTTAAAGCATGTGCTTCAGTGCTTTTTAGTAAACTTGCTATGTTGTGTAACCATCAGCACTATCTAATTGCAGAACATTTGCATCACCCCAAAAAGCAGCTCCATGCCCCCTATCAAGTAGGGCAGCGCTCCCTGTATCCTCCCCTGCCCAGCCCCTGGTGGATGAGTCAGCCCTGCCACAGGTGAGTGGGTGCTGGAATTGCAGGGATATCACAGGCTCCAATCCTGGATTCTGGAATACTTGGGGTCTCCTTGGGAGAAGCAAGGGGCTGGTCATGCTGCCCAGGCGGCAGAAGGCTGCTGCAGGGAGTGGGCCCCCTCCCGTGATGACTGTGCACCCCGACTCACAGCCCAGGGCAGGGGCTCCCCACGAAGAGGCTTCTTCAGCCCGAGCCTCCAGGCCTGGGTGTGACCCCATAAGCTGCAGACACAGCTCTACAAGCACCCTGCTGGCACCCTAGAGGGTGAGGGGGTAGCTCCCGCTGGCATTATCGCATGCGAGAAGGACGGAAGGGGTGCAGACCTGACGCTTGTTAAGGTGTCACCCTTGCAAGTCAAGACACAAACAAAACGTCCTTCCCGGAAGCCCCGGGAGGCGTCACACCCACCGTGCAGCAGGAGGACCCAAGGTTCGCAAAGGGCAGTTGCCGCTCCGAGCTGGGCCGGAATGCCAGTGCTGCAGCCAGGGTGCAGCCTCCGTGCCTCCCAGGCTCGCAGCCTCCGGCCCTGGCCCTGGCAGGTAGCGCCTGGTCGCGGCTGCCCGACACAGGAGGGCGGGGCCCTGCACACCCCTCGTGCTGCCCCTTCCTAGTCTCTGCGCCTCGGGAGGCTGCACACGGAGGCTCCAGAGTGGGGTCCGCCTCGCCACGGCCACCGGGGTCTTTTTGTCCGACTGACTGGCTGGAGTGTGGCAGCCCAGGGGAGCAGCTGGGGAGGCTGGCCGCCCAGGACCCAGGTAAAGCAGGCTGGGGACGCACGGACGGCCGGGAGCTTGGGGTGGCACCGCCTGCGCACAGAGCCGGGGGCGGGGAGCAGCAGGGAGGCGGGTAGGTTCTGCTGCCGGCTCCAAGGGGGTCAGCGGGAGTGCGTGTCAGGGAGGTGGGCAGGGATGGGGAGGGCCGGGGGAGGGGATATAGACGCAGGGCTGAGATGGCAANAGGGAGGCGGGTAGGTTCTGCTGCCGGCTCCAAGGGGGTCAGCGGGAGTGCGTGTCAGGGAGGTGGGCAGGGATGGGGAGGGCCGGGGGAGGGTATATAGACGCAGGGCTGAGATGGCAACAGCCTCACTCACATCGAGGAGCCGCCTTCAGCGCAGGTAGGAGCTGCGGCAGCAAGACAGCTGCTTCCCGCCGCTCTGGAGCCGGCAGCCGGCTCGCCCGGCCGCTCTGCTTTGTCCAGGGTGGCCCCGCTCTGCTTTGTCCAGGGTGGCCGCTGCTGGCCTCCTGGGTGATGCTTTCTTCATTCGCTTTCTTTTCAGTGCTCAGCCGGGGCGGCGGGGAGGCTGAGTTTCTTCTCCCAGACAGGGATGCAGGAGGAAGGGCTCAAGTTGGAAAGGAGGAAAGTTTTCTTCCCCAGATGTGGCCCCGACTCTGCCGCTGCTATCTGATGAGAAACGGGGGCTGTGGGCTTGAGTCAGGGGTGGCAGGCGCTTGGGAGGGGGCTCTCCCGGCTGGGGAGTCCTGGAGCGGCCCCGTGCCAGCCCAAGAGCTTTTCGCTCCGTGGCTGATTTCCTTTCTTTCTTCTCTCAAGATGCGTTCACGCTAGTTTTCAACCTATCACTGAACTTGACTGGGATGGGGTTAAATCCTGAGGGGGCCCTTCTCCCACTTGCAACGAATAGAAATCGCCGGCAACGACGCGGGGAAAGCGGACCTGGCCGGTGGGCTCGGCCCCTCTGGCTGAGCGCTTGCATGGGGCGTGCACGGCTGTGGACGTGCCTGCCGGTGACCTTGGTCCGCCGGACCCCAGGTGTGGGAGCGTCCCCCGCTTCTTGCATCGTTCACCTCCCGCCCATCCCTCCCACGGAAGGTTTCTGCCTGGAGGGGCGGTGCCGTTCAGAAGTCATCCCGACTCCCGCCTTTGTGTGTCCCGGCTCACCTCCGACTGTCCCCCTCCCGCATCTGGCTCTGAACGCGCCGGCAAGTTCTGGGGGAATTTCAAGTGAGGCAGGATGACTGGGGAAATGGACTATTTAAAGCAAGCTGCTTTGGGCTTGAATGCTCTCATTCTGGGCTTAAACATCTGTGTTTCGCTTCCTCGAGCAGCCCATAATTGCCCCAATTATAACCAATAACGTGGTTCAGCCGACTAACAAAAGATGAGCTGTGTGTGGCGGCCGCCAGCAAGCCTGCACCAGAGTTCTCAGTGTAGGGGGGAGAGTAACCGCATGGCTGCTCATCAAACCCTCCCGAGAAGCCGCTGCTGTTTCTCACTGCCGCTGGGCGGCTGCGCGCTGATGGAGGCGCGGGGGACGGTCTACGTGCGGCCACGGCTGCAAGCCTTTGACAAAAAGAATGCGTGTTCCGCGGGGCTTGCGTGTCTTCTGCGGGAGCGGGCCCCCGCTCCTGAGCAGAGGAGCTGCTTCCACCCCTCTGTGTGGGCACTGCCTGGCAAGGGAGCCGTGGGGCAGTCTGGGGTCATTGGGGGTGCACTTTGTTCTCCCCGGGGTGGCAGCCCCGACTTTATCAGCTGCAGGCTGAGGGTGCCGGGGCTTAGAAACCGCCTGCGAGGTCGCATTGTCCATGAGAGTCGTTGTAGGACCAGCTCTCGGAGCTGTCACGGGCCTCTCGCGGTTCCATCAGTCCGTCGGGTCCTCATTGTTTGCACTGTCTGAGGGACGAGGCGACGGGAGAGCTGTGTGTGCCTGTGCCCCTTGGTGCTTGCAAGCGACGGCCATGCAGGGGTGTCAAGGGGTGTCGGTGTCTGTGTGGCCTCTGAAGAAGCTGGCGCTGAGAGGTGACTCGTGCTGCAGATGGGGTCCTCTCCCCTGGTTTGGGGGGGCCTCTGCTCTGGGCTGGGGGCTCAGAACTGATGAGGGCGAGAGAGCTCAAGCACCTAGGTTGGCTGGCGGTGTCCAGATAGCCTGCCTGGAGGCATTCTCCAGGCGTGAGATTCCAGGGAGGGAGCCAGGCAGAGGGAGGCAGAGTCTGGGGGCAGAGGCTTGGAGAGGGCAGGGCATGACAGGAGGGCCTGGGAGTTCGCATTCCCAAAGGCAGGCGCCTGTCCCTGAGCTAGCCCGCCTGCGTGTTTCCTGGCGTGGGAGGCTGGGATGCGTGGGCGCTTTCACCCGCCTGGTCCAGGAGCCTCGCCCCCCACAGAACCCAAAACCCTCCACGGGCCTTGGGAGCCGACTGGGTCCAGGAGGACTAGCCCTTGAGGGGTGCTGGGGAGCCTGGTGGGAACACCACAGAAGGGTTCCAGCCTCAGGGGCCCCTCAGGCGTAGGCACCTGCTAACACGTGTGCCCCGGCCCCTGGCGTCCCCTGGCCGCAGACCAGCCAGCCGGCACAAGCTGGTTCTCTGGGCGTCGGCTGGGTGGGCATCTTGAGGGGGACTCTCAGAGATGCTGTGGGTTTCCTCCCGCGCTGCCTGGGCTCCGAGGGGACCGCCCCAAGAGCGCGCGGGCCTGGCCAGCCTCCGGTTCAGAGCTGGGTGAGAACTACCGAGCCCTGCGGCTCCAGCGCCCGCCCTTCCCCGCCCCTGTCCCCGCTCATCCTGCGTCCACTCAGCCCGGAGGAGCGTGCCCGGTCCCGATGAGAGCCAGTGCCCAGAAAGCACAGCTGGCACGGCCCTCGCCTCCCCCAAACTCGGCCGGGCCAGAGACCCTCCGTTAGCGCCAGGTGTCTGGGGTGCAGGGCCTGACGTCCACGCGGCGCAGAAGTGCGGGGTCCCTTCTGCAGAAGGCCACCTGGACCTTCACAGCGCCCGCTCGAGGGGCCTCACGATGTCCACAGCAGAAATAGATGAACGGGGTGGGGGGGGGAGGGTGCCTGCCCCAAGCGACCGATAGGGGGTGCAGTGAAAGAGGCGCGGAGGTGACGGGCAGATTTGCTGCCTCCCTCCACCCCCCGCCCTGTTTCTCATCCCTTCTGGTTATGGATTTTTGTTTGTTTCCGGCTTATCTGTATTTTTAATCTTTTGGAAAAGAACATTAAATGATTTATAGTACAAGTAAATAAAAGATTTTTAAAATCCGTTTAAATTATGTTGACGGGGGTGTGGAATCGTGGGCCAGAATCAGGAAAATGAAAGGGTGGGCCCCCCAGCTGCTGCAGCCACGATTAAAGCCTTGGCAGGGCTGCGGCCACCCTGAGGAAAACCCTCCTCACCCGCCCCCTGCGCTCCCGCCCTCAAGGCCCCTGAAGCCCTCAAGTCCCCCGACCTTCCCCTCGCCGGTAGAACACCCACAGCGGGTCACTCATGAACCCCAATATTAACGTTGTGATCCAGGTGGCTCTTTTGGAAAAGGGAAACTGAGGCCAGAGCAGCAAACGCCCCGCGGACGCCCGGGGACCACGGACGCCCGCCCCGCCCGGCACACGGGTGCGTGCAGGGGACTCGCCGCGCCCCTAGCTCCTCTGTGCCCCCTTCCAGGTGGGTGTCAGGGCCGAAGGGGGCCTGTCTGAGCGTGAAGTAGGAGGAAGCCCACGCGGAGGGCGACTCCCAGGAAGGGCCAGGGAGCCAGCCGAGTCGGAGTGTGGGCGGCTGAGGACCAGGAGCTGCTGGATGGGAACTCCCCGAGCAGGGGACAGGAGCCACCAAGAGGCTGCCTCAGAGAGGCCCAGGGCTCTGGGCAGAAGGAGTTGCTTGGAAGGAAGCCACATGCTGGCAGACAGACAGACAGACAGACGGCGGAGGGAGGACCGTGGCGCCAGGTCTCTGCTGAGAGCACCCGAGCCCCAGCAACCTGCTCCCGCTTCCTCCTGCCCTGCAAGCCCCGGGCTTCTCAGCAGTGAACGGGCACGCCCGGGAGCTGCTCTGGGTGTGCTCCTGCTCTGGGCATGTTACTCCCCAGAGCGCCTGGGCTCCACCGCATTTGCCAGCTCCCCAGAGAGAAGCAGTGGTGAGAGCCCATGGTCTCCAGTTTGGAGTCAAAGCACCCAAGGTCAAGACCGGCCTCTGCTGTGGACAAGCTGGATGGGCCGAGGCAAGTTGTTTAACCTCTGTGAACTGGTCCTAGTGTCCAGAAGGGGGTGATAGTAGCCCCAGATGTAGGGTCGTGGGTGTGAGCCTCTTTCGTCATCTGTGATGAACTGTGTCTCCCTGTCGCTGATGAGGACATGGACCTGTGTCTCCAGGAGGAAGACCCCCCCCTTGCCCCCGGTCCCCTGCCCGCAGGGCACCCAACTACAGCCCCCGCAGGTTGTCATAAGACAAAATTCAATTAACTTTTCGCTTCAGCTAAAGCCTCGGTCTCAGTGCTCCAAACAGATAAGCTGCTCATTATGTCGCCCTTGGCAGAGAGATCACCTGCAAACTGACGGAGGCAAAACCATGTGTCCTTCGCCTTCATCATCAGAGAGGAGTGATGCAGCGCGAGGCGCCATCACCGAGAGTAGGAGACTCAACCATTCCTTTACTCCAGCCGAGACGTCCAGACTATCATACCTCCACAGAGAGGCGTTGGCTGCGTTGATTTACCACACGAAGTGCAAGCACATAAGATTCAGACAGCGAGTTTTAGTACCTGATGGTCTTTAATGTACAGTAAAAAGCAACCACCAAGACCTGCTTTTACACCCATTTTGCAGTTGAGAAGACTGAAGATATCACAGGTGACATAACCTGCCCAGCCACACAGTTACCAACGAGAGGAGATCCAGCTCACAAGTCAACTAGTTATTCGCCTTCGTATTCATTGGCATTAAGTTATAGAGAGTCCCTGAAAAGCCCACAAATGTACTCAGAATTTCTTAAAATTCTATTGAGTTTTCAATTAAGTTCAAAATCTAACCTCACCCAGAACACAATTGTAGGACAAATTGTTGATCCCTTTGTAATTCCACATGTTTTGGCTTCCACTTAAGTGACTCTCATGACAATATCACACACCACCTGTGAGGTAGGGCTGTGTTAGCATTTCCACCTGGCAGAGTCTTTGAATTGCAGAGGCGAATGAAAAGCCATGAGACCCCCTGGTTTTTATTTTTTTTTAAAGATTTATTTATTTATGCATACAAGCACTGGGGTACAGGCCAGAGGTGTGGGGGGTGAGAGGATTCACCACAGAGAGCTGGG
>JAGFMF010012163.1:1728679-1774157 GCA_019455555.1 Galemys pyrenaicus | reverse complement strand
GCACCATGTGGGTCCCCTCCCTGGCCGGCAGCAGGGATCGAACTCGTGCTGCAGTGGCTGCGGTTTGCTTCACAGTGCGTTGCTTAACCCACTGCGCCAACCCCCTGGTTTTTAAATAACAGGTGGGGTGACTAGTTAGAGGAGAACAGGACAAAGCCGGCTGGGTAGGGAGACTGACGAGGGGAAGAGAGAAATCCACCCACCCAGCGGCAGTAAAGATCTGATAAGGCCTCCCCCCAAACCAGAGAAAGCCCCGTTCCCGTGCAAGCGGGTCACCTTCCTCTCTCAGTTCTTCCTAAATCTTCTGCCTAGCACTTCAGATAACAACTATCAGTCAATCCTCCACCCACTTTCTGAAGTTGTGGAGGTTAATGAAGTTCACGGCAAACCTCAGCCAGAAAGCATCTCATAAACATTTGTCACAACTTACCAGCTCAGCCGGTGCAAACACTCCGCATTGCAATTTGCTGCTAAGAAGGAAAAGGCATCAGCTCTTTGCTCCCCAGCTTCGCGCTCCGTGACATGCAGGCACCGCCACCGTGTGGCGCAGAGTGCAGTGCAGCCATTCCTGACCTGTGGGGCGCCCAGGATTGAAATTCTGTTCCTCCTTCCGCGGGCCCCAGGAGAGTCCGCTGCAGGTTAAATCAATGGCCGCTGGCCAGGGGTGGACTCTGTGTGCCTGTGTAATGAAACTTGCACTAAAAACCCAAAAGGACTACATGGCTTCTGGGTGGGTGAATGCATGGAGATTTGGGGGAAGCGGGGTGCTGGAGAGGGCCCTTCCCCACACCTCTCGCCTTGTGCAGCAACCCCCCCCCCCAGAGCTGTTTCTGAATTACATCCCCTTGTAAGACTCTGATAATCCAGTAAAAAATAAATACAACTCTACAAAAGTATCTCCCAGCGACAAAGCCTGAAATTTCATGGAGCAAGAACTGTAAAGACAGCCCTCAAATTGAGCAAGACTCAACGCAGGCCGTGCTCAGCTTGACAGTTGGTGCCGGAATCAAGATGCAGATTCTCTTCAATGGAGCCAGTGAGGAGGGCGCGCTCCCCGCTCCTGCACCCACACCCGGACCTCAGAACCCCCAACCCAGCAGGGGTCATCGGCCTCCAGCCGGCTAGGAGCCCCTTCTCCGGGACAAGATGCGTGCCCACGGAGCCTGGTCCTGCAGCGGCTCCTGCTCCCTGACCACCCGGGCCCCGGGGCTGCTCCATCTCCCAGTTGCTGGAGGCACAGGCCCCCTTTGCCCAGTGAACATGTGACATGTGGGAGCTGAGCCCGGCTGACCTGGGGTGCACCCCGAGTATCTGCTCAGCACCAGAATCTGGGCTGCGCTCTGGAAATACTGAGACTCAGGAATGAGCGGTGGCCCCAGAGCGGACCACGGGCCAGGACCAGACAGACCAGCGCCTGGCCCGGGGCAGGCCTGGGGCGCTCTTGCCGTGAGGAGCTTTACGGCCACGCCTTACTGGCCGGAACTGACCGAGAGGCGGACACCACTCTCACCCCTGTTCCACAGAGGAGCAGCGGAGAGGCTGAGCTGCGGCCCAGGGTCTGAGCCAGACACTGCAGCTGCAGACAGGGGAGAGCGCCCCATGGCCCAGCTGGCCACCAGCTGCGACACAGGGCTGCTGGCTGAGCAGGGGTCGGGTGGCTTCCCGAAGGGACCACTCTTGGGGTGCATCTGACATCTGAGCTGGAGGAGGGGTTTCTGGATGGGACGGGTCGGAGGCGCTGGGCCTGCCTGCCTTGGGCACCCTACTTGATTCTCCAGGACGGAGAGTGCGAGAGGGTGAGCAGCAGGAGAGGAAGTGGGCACAGGGGCGCGGCCAGCCGAGCTAAGTCCCGGGCTCGCCCCAACAGGGACAGCAGAATTATCAGCATGAGGGGGCGCGTCAAATCTGACGGTGAACTTCAGGGGCCACAGCTCAGCAGACTGATTAGGAGCCGCTCGCCAAACCGGCCAGGCCCCTCTCCACCAGGGGGCGCTCACGCGTGCTGGGGTGCGCGGGGTGCAAGACAGCTCACTGGGGTTTGGCAAATGCGAGCACCCTCAATCAAGACTCACAACATTCCAGAAAGTTCCCTGTAGTCCTCCAAGTAGAAGTGGTCGCAGGGGCACCAGCATGATGTCCTCAAGGACCGAGCTAAGCAACAACGATATCTTAGTGTCTCCATTTTCCAGTCCTGAGCCCCACACGCCGTGCACAGGGAGCCAGCTCCCAGCTGCAGGGAAGGGCCAGACACTGGCAGGAGTTTCCAGGAGCAGCGTGCTGGGTTGTGGGGGCGGTCAGGACTCCTGGCGCCTTGAGGGCAGCCGGCGGAGGAGATGGGGCACACGGTCACTCACAGGCTAACTGCTGCCCTTGTCCAGCATTTTGAAAAAGCCCCGGCAGGTCTCATCTCACCTTCACCAGACCCCAGGCGGTGGGCACCACCCTTCCCTGTCACGGCTGCGAAGATTGGGGTTTGGGTTTTCCTCCAAGTCACGCAGCACAGGGCATGCTCCCCGGGAGCCCTGACACCAGCCCCTGGGGAACAGTGGCTCTGTGCCCTTGGAAGTCTGCTCCCTCGGAGGTGACTCAAGATGTGGGCCTGTCCCCATGGGAGGGTCTCCGGCTGCCAGCCTCAGGGTGCTGTTCTTTTGTGTGTTTTATATTTATATATATTTGACATCAGTTGTGGTCCCCATGGAGTTCCCACCACCATTTCACCAGTGCACCGTCACCTCAGTCCCTTGTGCTCTTTCTGCCCTCATCCCAGTCCCTCTCCCTCTCCGCCCCCCACAAATTGACTCTGATTTGTCTTTGTCTTTTTGTTCTTGTTGTGTTTTTTTATTGTCATGTTCTTTTCCTTGAGTCCTTATTTGGCTCCCTTATATTCCTCCTAAAAGCAAAACCATCCGATATTTTTCTTGTGCCTTCTGACTTATTTCACTGAGCATCATCCCTTCTAGCTCCATCCATGTTTCTACAAATGACTCTAATTTATCCTTTTTGATTGCTGAGTAGTATTCCATTGTGTATACAGATCACATCTTCTTGATCCAGTCATCTATCTTTGGGTAGATTGTTTCCAGATTGTTTTGGGTTGTTTCCAGATCTTACCAATTATAAATAGTGCTGCAGTGAACATAGGGGCACAGGTATTCTTTTGGATCAGCATGCCTTCTAACCCCTCCCACCCACACTTGTATTTCAGCCAGGGCGTCCCGCTCCTGCACCATGAAAGGCCTGCTCTGTGGCCTCCTGCTACTCAGCCTCCTCTCCAGTGTGTCTAGCAGCTGCGAGGGCGACTGTCTGACCTGCCGGGAGAAGCTGCGCCCAGCCCTGGACAGCTTCAACCTGGAGGTAAGACGAGCACACCCCCACCCCTACCCCCCCGTGCCTACCAGAACCAACACTGGGTGCCCCAGAGGTCACTCATCGCAGTCGCACGGCTGGGAGGAAGCAGGTGTGCACTTGAGCACCTCCAAGCCCAAGCCCCACCGTCCTCCCGCGGGCCACGTTCAAAGGAAGGTCTAGAGGCCACGTGTGGTCCCATCATCCAAAGAACTCATGTCAGAGACGGGGCCAAGCTCAGAGCAGGATGGAAAAACCAAAACCGCTTTTAATTCCAACAGTCAGAGAAAGAATCTAGTGTTTTATACCAGGATCATTTTTGCAGTCACCAGTCACTGCACTTAGCAATGCTTCAAGTTATTTCTCTCTGGGAGTATCCTCTGCTTCACCAGCCCCTGCCGCCCGATCTCCCCCACCTCTGCCCCCAGAGACAGCTCAGCGCGCTCTCGTGCCCTTACCTGCAGGCCTTGAACTTCAGGTCACGTCTGATGTTAAATCTCCTTCCAGTAAATAGCTCTCCAGGGTTGCTCCAGCCTCCACTGCCCTCTGCGGCTAGATCCAGCCTACCCGGGCCCTTCTCCTAGGGACAAGGCACCACCTTTTAAAAGATGCCACGTTGTCGCTTCTCGGCCTTTTGGCTAAGGCCAAGGGTAAAAGATGCCGCGTTCCAAACTCCTCGGCCTTTAAAGGCAACCGAATCCCTCCTGTCCCTCGAGGCCAGTGTCCAGCTAGAGGAACCATGCACAGCTGTCAGGACACCTCTTCAGATCCTCCCGCCCATGGCCCACAGGCCCAAACCCCAAGCACTCAGCCCGAGCTCAGGATGCACATATCGTGGTGACAGCACATCACGGGGTGTGGCCACCAGGCACCACAGCCCAGTCTCCCCTCCCGCCCCACAGCCGGGTGCATTTTACTGTGCGGCTGCTCGGTGCTGGCAGGTGCCGGCATCGGGGAGAAGGCGGTGCAGTTACAACTGGGGAGAGGAGACCTCGCAGTCTCTCCACAGCCCCTGGGCACCGGGGCCTCACAGGGTGGTGAACCCTAACCCAGTCTGGAGAAGAGGGGCCTGGAGGGAGCTGAGGCCTCTAAGAGTCCAAAGGAGAGGTGGGCGTGAGAGGCCCGGATGCCCGTGGGTAGGGAACGGGGCGCACGCATGCAAATGCAGAAAGGGGGTGGTGGGGGTGCAGGAGACCCACGTGCCTCTGAAGAGCAGATTCTTGACATCTGAGGACTGGAAAGGTTGAGGGGTGTCCCAGCCTCCCTTGGTCTAGTGAGACCAAGTGTTTCCGGCCACGGAGCTGAAGGGCCTTCACACTGCGCACAGGTAAAGCTCCCAGGCTGCAGGGGAGCCCCGGGGCAGGTGCACAGTTCCTGCTTTAACTCAGGGCCGCCCCCTCCCTCTCCGGCACTACCCACAGTCACCAGGAGGGGGCGACAACACCAGGATCCGTGGGTACCAGCAGGGCACAGAGCAACTTCTGGATGATTCCCGCAGGCGGGGTAAAGACGGTGGCTTGTTTAGGTTTTCATTATCAGAGGCGACCAGGTACACGACAGGCAGGCCTGCCAGCCTCCTAGCCCCTGGCGCATCTCACTCTCAGCTGCTTTGCTGCTGCTTCTCTCTGCCTCTGTCTTCCCCTCCTTTCTATTCTCTTGCTCTGCTGCTCTTGTTCTGCTCTCACACTGCCGCCCTTATAATGCCCATGTCTCAGCCCAGGTGCGCCCACTCGCGCATGCCCACTCAGGCTGTGTGCAGGCCCGCAGGTGCCGTCATCACACCGACGGCGGGAGCGGGGAAGCCTGGCCACTTTTCCATGTTCCCTACAGTCCGCCAACAATGGACAAAATGTGGTAGTCCAGGGGGCTACCATTCAGCCTTCAAAAGGAAGGAGATTCTGACACCTGCCTCTACACGCATGGGGGACACTGTCCGAGGCAACCAGAGAGCAAAGCAGGGAGACGAAAGGAGACCAGGCTGGGAGCCAGCCAGGGCTGGGAGGGCTGCAGCCAGCGTCTCGCCGGGACATTTTCTGCTGTGGGAGGAGGAGGGTGAAAGCTGGGTGACAACGTGACTGTCGAGGATGCACCGAGTCTTTACAAACAATTAAAGGGGCACATTTTCTGTTTTGTGTATTTGGCATAAAAAGAGCATCAGGAACTTAGCTGTGAGGATAACC
Source organism: Galemys pyrenaicus (assembly GCA_019455555.1). Classification (NCBI taxonomy): domain Eukaryota; kingdom Metazoa; phylum Chordata; class Mammalia; order Eulipotyphla; family Talpidae; genus Galemys; species Galemys pyrenaicus. The sequence goes on along the minus strand of JAGFMF010012163.1, from coordinate 1,768,632 downwards.
TGGGGCTGAACTAAGGCATCCATGATGGCGTCATGCTTGGACATAGGTGACCTTTCTGTTACAAGCCATCACACCTGCTGGCAAGCCTTCCCCTCCCAGCTGCCCTGAGAAGCCAGCGCCCCAAGCACAGCCTCCCTCGGGGCTCAGCACCCCGCACACCTGCTCCTTCTCCCCGCTTGTGCCCTGAAGTGCCTACTTCTTCCTCCTTCCTTTAACCACGGTTTCCCCACTAGGCATTCACCTTCATTTTTCCCTCCTTCCCTTCATCTTTCCTCCCTTTTGTCACTCTTCTTGATGGAGTCATCGATGCTTGCAGCTTTGGCCCCGGCAGAGGGGGCTGCCCCCTCAGCCCTCACCAGCAACCTGACCCCAGAAGCTCTGCTGCCTTGCAGGCTCCCCGCTCCCAGCCTGGTGCAGGTGACCGCTGAACCTTCTTTTTCTGCCGCTCTTGCCCACCCACCTCCACCTCTCTGCTGGGCCCCCGTTCCTCTCCCTGCCCCAGCCGTAAGCGCCCAAGACTCCTCTTCCTACCTGCGCCGGAGCCCACGAGGTACTGTCCCGGAGCCCAGGCTCTGTGCTCTCCCAGGCCACAGGTAACCCCTGAAGGTGCGAAGGTGCGCCTGATGCTTTGGCGGGCTCCCATCACCTGCTGCCGTTCCTGGAAGCCCCAGCCACCCAGTACGCGGCCTCCTCCCTCCCTCTCCAGTGAACCCCACCCACACTTCAAAACCCAGACCAGGCTTAACCTCTTGTGAGAAGAGCCCTCGGCCGTGCCCGTGGGGGCCAGTGATTGGTCGCTCTGGTCTTCCTCTCACCCTAGGCGCCAGCTTCCTCTCCTGCTCTTCCTGGCTGTCTGCTGGAATAAGGCCTCTAGGCTGCTAACAGGGCCACCCACTAGCGAAGCGGCCAGGGTTCTACGTGGCTTGCGTCTATCAAACCCAGTGAAGAACTGGGCCGTCGGCCTGTCTCCCTGGCATCTCGGTCCCTGAACGACACTGCTAGCGTGATTTGGCGCGACTTGTGTGAAACTGTCCAGAGACAGTCCCCCACAGCTCAGGGGAGGGGTCAGCCTCAGAGCCCGCTGACCCCAAGCACGTGGCTGTCTGCATGTTTTGTGTCCGGCTCGACTTTGTCTTCAGTTTAGGTTTTAAAGTAAGTTTGGTGAAATGCTAGGAAGTAGACACCCATAGGGTCAGAGAAAACTGTCAGGTCTTTCCGCCCTCCCGCCACTGGGGTGATGATGGACACCTGCGGTGCTGCGCGCATGCCTGGGTGGGCATGCGCAGGTGGGCGCACCTGGGTAATGCACGAGGTATCTAAGGCCAGTGTCACGGGCACACTATGGTGTGGGGCGGTGCAGTGGAGTGTGAGGGAAAACATGACAATGGCAAAGACAGAGACTGCTTAAACCAGTGATGAAACTACCCGGTCTGGGATGGTTGCAAGACAACAACCACGTCTCCTTTCCCAGTCTTGTAACCCTTGAGCACATCTACTCTGTGAAGGATGGGGGGACTCTGATATTTCAGCAAGGGCCACCTCCCAAAACGCTCCACCAGATTACGCACTGTTCGGTGTAGGGTCAGCAGGCAGGGAGGCTGCGTGCAAGGGGCAGGCACCGGCTGGGAGGGGGCAGGCCGGAGGGCAGGCAGCCAAGCCCCCTAGTCCCCACTCTCGCCTCTTCTGTAGCCACACGCTCATCCTCATTGCTGCCGCTGTTGAGGCTCTCAACCCGCCTCTAGGCGCAGGTGTGCACACTTAGGCATGCGTGTGCATGCGTGCAGCATGCATCCTCCAGGTGTCCACAATCAGGCATGCGCGCCCCGTGCCCACGCTCCCAAGCACCTCCTCCACCAAGGCCACAGGTGACGGCCACAGAGGCTCGTGGGTAAAAAGCCTGATTGATCCATTCACCTACACTCAGCTATTCCCAGGGCCTTTTGGAGCCTTGGCGTCATCGAGAATCTCTGCTCCTCCCTCCAGACCAACGGTCCAAGTATGGCTGGTTCACAGACTATCATTTTGGTGGCCCTGAGGCCAACAGCTCAAGTAGAAAAAGCTCCACCCACTGTGTTTTAGAGACAGAGAAAGCCCACAGAGGTCTGAGGAAGTGATCTAAAACCACTAATAGCAAAATTACCTCCCTCCGGCAGTTCCTTGTCTTCATCACGGGCACTGGCAGCTAAGCGCAGCTGTTCTGGTTTCTCGCCAGTGCCATTCGTCTGCTGCTCGCCAGTGCTTGCCCGCATGTCCTCGCAAAACCTGCTAGTGCACAGGGCTCCCACCGTCTCTTGGCCGGAGGTGGTTTGAGACTTGCACGGCAGGGACTCGACAATATCGAGGAGCTGCTGCTTTTCCTTGGGCTCTTGTGTCTCTTTTCCAAACCGTTTACCTCCAACATCCAAATGGCTCTTTGCTCAGATTCCTCGTAAGTCCAGCTTCACAGATGGATTCGGTGCTCAGCCGAGACTTCCCAGATGCTCACCCACACTCCGGCTGTCTGGCTGCGGCAGCGGCATCAGTGCGGGCTGTGCAAATGCGTCTCGCTTGCTTAACAGGTCATTAACCCATCTCTGGAAAGAGGCTGGTAGGCTCCGCAGACCCGAGAGCTGGGTATTTAGCTCCAAGGCCCATCTGGTGCCGCAAATGCTGTTGTGAATTTGGAGTCCTCCTATTTCCCAAAGCGTCTCCTAAAGCGAGAGTTGAGATGACTTTTTAGGCTGGTTCATCTAACAGGATGTGCGTCTCAGTCTGCATCTGGTCCGGTCGCAGAATTTCATCTTCTCTGATGGACACACAACCTAGTTACCATCTGGGCTCACAAACCCAGGGTCCTCCGAGGGCCTGACAGCCTCCTGGCTTAACAGTGCCCACCTGCTCCTGTAAACTGGAGGCGCAAAACCCCTCAGCAGGCACTTGGGGCTCCCCTCAGGGCGGGCTAGCCCAAGTGTGCCCCAAAGGCCATTTCGGCTCCCAAAGCGACACCCTGGGTTTCTCAGAGCTGCCGTGCCGTCCCCAGACGCTGTAGGGCGTCTCAGACTAGCCGCTGAGGGCAGTTCAGACTGACAGTTCTGTTGCGGGGTTTGCCCTGAGCTTCGCAGGCATCCCCAGCACCCATCGGCTCGACTCACCAGGTAGCAGCCGCAACCCCACCCAGCCCACTGGTGACAACCAACAAGACTCCAGCCATGGCCAGAGTTCCCCTAAGAGACAACCGGCCCCAGCTGGGACCCTGCTGCAGAGAAGTGAGGGGCCCTCCCCGGAGGGGCCTGGCCAGCGCGTGCCGTGATGGCGTCTCCCCCCCAGGGCAAATCCGCAGCAGGACAGGCCAGCGTGTGGTCCATGGCATCTCATGGTGGTTTTAACTTGCATTTCCCTGATGATGAGGGATGCTGAGCATTTGTTCATGTGCCTGTTGGCCATCTGCATTTCCTCCTTGCAGAAGTGCCTTTAAAGTTCTCTGCCCTTTTCTTTGACTGGATCGTTTGCTTTGCTTTTGTTGAGTCGTGTGAGTTCTTCGTAGTTCCTCAGCAGGTGTGTTGGAGAGCAAAACTTTCTTCCCAATCAGTGGGGTGTCTCTTTGTTTTGGGGAATATCTCTTTTAGAAAGCGGCTTCTCGGTTAACTCAGCTCAAGTCCACACTCCTCTTCTGAAGCTCCCATGTACAGCAGGGAGAGGATGAGGAAGGGACAGAAACGAGAGCAACCCTTGGCCCCGGCCGGTCATATTCTGCCTTGTGAGGCATCGCCACAAAGTTAAGTGAACCCCACGAAGCAGCACAAGGTCGGGTGGAGCAGAGGCCAGAGGCAGTAGCCCTGGCCGGGGAGCTGGATGAAGGTGTGAGCGGGGTGGCCCGGAGGCGGCTGGCCCCAGGGTGGGGCAGGGAAGGGCCGTCAGAGAGAGAGCTGGGAAGGCAAGGCAGGGTGGGACGTGGGTGTGACTGAGGCACAGGCCTGTCTGCCTGCGGTGTTGGGGGCAGGGAGAATCAGACAGAAGACTGAAAGACCGGTAGGACTGGGTGGTGGGGAGACCCCTATATCCTGCTCAGTCTGGGGTATGTTCTGGGCAAAGAATGTCGCGCTGTCGGCCAAGGTGACAGTGCCGCTGGGGCCTTCTTCAGGAAGTCTGTTCTGAGAGGGGCGTAAATGGGTTAGAGCAGCAGAGGTCAGAGATGGGGCAGTCAGCCGGAGGCCGCTGGGCACAGAGGGGTGCAGGGGGGCAGGTGTGTACATGCAGGGACCCAGGTCGTGAGCAGGGAGCCAGGGGAGGACCCCAAGTGCTCTAAGCTGGGGGATAAGGTGCCATTCAGAGAGAAAGACGGGTACAGGGCAGACGTGGGCGAGCAAGTCCGGTCGGCAGGACTTGAGGTCACCTCCCAAACCTAGCGCCCAGTACGTCGGCTAAGACGAGGCAGGTTTGGCGCCTCGTGAAGAAGCCGGAGGTGGACACGAGGCTGGTCTTGCGGCTCCGCTGTGCTCCATCGCCCCTTCCCTTCTGCTTGACCTGCGCGTGGCCTCAGGCTCACGTGCCCCCAACGGACGACGTCCGTCCCCCACGCCCCTCGTGCTTTCAGGGAGCCACTGCCCAGCAGCCAGAGGGTCTGCATCTAAGCAGGAAGCTGGAGCAGGAAGGAAGGGCGGCCCCCCCCCCCCCCCCCCCCCCCCCCCCCCCCCCCCCCCCCCCCCCCCNTAAGCAGGAAGCTGGAGCAGGAAGGAAGGGCGGCCCCTCCCCTCCTCCCCCCCCCCCCCCCCCGGGAAACCCCACCTGGTCTCTTCTAGGTGCACGCTGTCACCACCGCTGCCTCCAGAGGGAGCCGGCACACGTGTGACCTCCCGAAGGAGACGGGTGTCCTGTCAGCAGGACGAGGAGGTGGGTGCGGCGTGGGCGCCGGGAGGAGGTGGGCTCCACGCCGCACCGACAGCACCATGGGCGCCAGACGTTCGTGGGAGCGCAGCCAGGGCCAGACGTGTCTGGGTTCGGAGGGCAGGAGCTGGACGTGTGGCCCGGGAGGCCCAAGTGAACAAAGGCGCCAGGGGCAGAGGGTGGAGACGGAATATTGGGAACACGGGAGAGGAGGCCAGGCCGGGGCGAGTACAGCGTCAGAGGCCTTGGAGCACAGCCTGTGTTGCCAGAAGCTGCAAGGTCAAGGATGAGGACCGAGGCAGACCAGGGGAGGGGCAGAGACTGGACGTCCGGCAGGCCTAATGAAGGCCAAGGTCAGAGGGCACGGGGGTTGGGAAGCAGATCTCAGGGTTTGAGGAGGAAGCAGCAGGTGCAGCTGGGCCAGCACAGCTCGGAGAGGCTCAGAGCGATGAAGGGGCCAGGGTCGGGGCAGTAGGATCGAGGAGCCTGGCTCAGGGTTTAGGGCACCAGGCTAAGCCGCCTGCACGGCTCCCTCCCTGCTAGGGGCTAGTTGGGGACCTAGCACGCGCCTGCGCCCCTGTGAACATCCGAGGAAAGAGCTGGCTTCCAGATGGAGTCTCTGGGGCGCACCATCTTCTGACCTCGCACCTGCCTGGGCAGAGCTTTGAGCTGGACTCACAGCCGGGAGGCTCTCCCTGGCCCGGCCACGGCCCTCTCGTTCTGCTGGCCGTGGCGGAAAGGTCAGCCGCGCCTTGCGTGCTCGCCTGGCGAAGCCGGAGCACAGAGGGGAGTGGCTGGTGAAGCCAGACAGTGAAGGGGAAGACGAGTCGGGGCAGCGGCTTCCAGGGGACCCAGTCAGAGGCAGGCGCTCAGGCAGGTGGGGCCGCGGGGCCGCCAGGAGGGGCAGGGGCATCAGAAGAGACCGGAGTGTGGCAGAAGGGGGAGGCGCCCACGGGGCGGGCAGAGCAGAGCTGACTGCTGGCCCTGGCCTTTGACGCCTCCCGGCCCACAAGAAAGGGATCATCCAGGGCTTCCCTGGTGGGGTGAGGGGGCCGAGCGCCCCACTGTGGGGCTTCAGCAGCTGGCTACTGCAGTGGGAGCTCGATCCCCGGCCAGGGAGGAACCCCAGGGCGCAGCAGACCTCTCCTGCCTCCCGCTGCTCCCCTCAGCAGTGTGTTTCAGTGGATCCGCCTGCTCTGCTCCCCGCTCTGTCTCTGGTGAGCCCTCTCACCCCCCACCTCTGACCTGTACCCCAGTTCTTGTGTGCATAAATTTAAAAAAGAAAGGGCTTGTCCAGCCGGCCTACCTTCTGAAGTACCTCGACCCTCGTTCTCTTTGATCTGCGCGGTTAGTGAGGGCTGGCGGTGTGGAACCACAGACTAACAGCAGTGACCCTAAAACAGCCGTGAGGATTTAACCGTATGCTTGGACAGCCCGAATGCTGGCACAGCTGAGCTCTGAGCCCAGAACGGTCAAAGCAAAGTTCGGGGCGGCCCTCACCTCGTTTGCCCCAGCCCCAAGAAGGCTCCCGCAGGCGCGCGGTTCCCTCACTCTGTGTCAGCCAGCACGCCCCTGGGGCTGTTAACCCGCCTCGCTGCGCCCGCGGTCACCTGTGAAATGCCAGAGCTGGGCAGTTTGTTTCCTTCCGTTGCGGACACTCTGTGACCCTACGGGCCGCGGTGACCGCCGGCTGAGGTGAGCGGAAGGCCCTGCCCGGCAGACACCAGGCGGCCGCGCGGCCCTGACCTGAGCGCGTCCTTGTCCCCCACCTCTGTCTCGGCAGGTGTGCGTCCTCGAGTGCCAAGGGCAGACCTCGGCCAGCCCGCGCTGGACTCCGTGCGCCGAGGCCATGGCCGGGGGCCCCTGGCAGCCCGGCCGCAGCGACCCCAAGCGGGCGGCCGCGCGCAGCGCCTCGGAGCCGCGGCACCTGAAGCGCATGCCCCGCGTCCGGAGCGTGTCCCTGGCGCAGCCCGACGGGGCGGAGGCCGAGGCCGGGCAGAAGCAGCTGCAGAAGCGGTTCGGGGGCTTCACCGGGGCCCGGAAGTCGGCCCGGAAGCTGGCCAGCCAGAAGCGCTTCGGCGAGTTCATGCGGCAGTACCTGGTGCTGAGCCTGCGGTCCAGCCAGCGCCGGCGCGCCCTGCAGAACCGCCGCGCCTAGGCCGCGCCGAGTGAGTCGGGCGGGGGCGGCCCAGGGAAGCCGGCGCTGTCTGAGGCCTCAGCCCCACACACCCCTCTCCAAGTGTTCAGCTCCTGGGGGGCCGGGGAGGGAAAGTCACCTCCCTGCCTCCCGCCCCTGTCCCCAGGGGACGAGGGGGTTGCCGTCTAGAGCTGGGTTACCATGGGGATAATAGTAGCATGTGACGGTAACTAATTCCTCTCCCCTCTCCGGCCCCTCGGGAGCTTAGTTACTATGGGGACAGTTAAGTGGACCAAGGCGGCTACCCGGCTGCCATAGCAACCGCTGAGTTCACCTTTCCTCGGAGTCTTTATCTCCAAGTACCCATCCTGAGCCTGCCCAGGGCCTTCGCTGTGACCCGGGCGCTGGGGGCCGTGTGTCTGCCCCACCTCCAGCGTCGCTCAGCCACCTCCCCTGGCCCCCTCCCCTCCAGGGTGACCAGACTCTGGAAACCAGTCGGCCCTGGGGTTAGGACCAGGAGTCTGCTTCTCTTGTCTCCTCCCCTCGTTTGTCCTTCCCACCCCCGGTGGAGATGCGCTGATGCCTCGAGCTGTGGCCCCGCTGCCAGGCAGGACCGGAGAGGAGGGCCCAAGAGGCCAGCAGATTTCAGACCAGCCCCGTGGGCACCTGTGCCCTCTTTCTGATTGCTCCCAGATGCACCTGCCCTGACTCCCCTCTGCCGCACCTGCCTGCTGGTATGCAGGCCTGTCACTCACACCACACAATTAACGTCAAGGACCCTAATTTATTGCCCAGTCCTTGCTGAGTCAAACTCAGCTTCCCCAGCCCAGCAACCTACGTCACGTCTCACGACACCTGACTTTAGAAAGGAGCACAGTGGGATTTTCTGACTATCTAAGGAGAGCCCAACCACGAAGCTCCCATGCCTTGATTCATTGTAGAATATGACTGTGGCGGCTGAACCCCTCCTGAATAGGTCTAGAAAATTGCACCAGCAGAACTCATCAGCTGGCACCAACCCCTTACAGCATTCCTGACTCCCCCTGCCTTGGACAGGAGCGGCGTGTGCTGTGTGTGCGGCTCGCTGTCCGTGGAAGCGGCCAGATCATCCACAGTTCCCTTCTGAGTCCACGGAGACACGTGTTCAGCAGCCACACAGTCGGGAGCCACGCGGCTCTTTGCAGGAAGGCTGGCTTAGCTGCGACACGCCTGTCACCGAATGGGGGACGTGTGCTAAGTCGTGAGATGCCTGTGTGTTCACCTTAGCAGAATGACTCATCTCCAAAGCCCCTGAGGTCACCTGCATAGCTTTGAAGGCGTCTTCCGGGACCCTTAACCAGCACCCCTCTTCTCCCCAGTCTGCCCCACAGCACCGCAGGCAAACCTTTCAGAAGGAGCCTGCATCGAATTCTTTCCAATTTAAAGACAGTCCTTAAAGTGGTTCCGAGAGGCGTGACACTCAGGTGTAATTCTGAGCCGCCACCGTCTTCTTCACTGAAGGACAGTTTAGAATCAGTCACCTTTGCAGCAATCACGTTATTAAAACCAAAAAGGTGATTTGAGCCTCTGTTCAGGCAGTGGACTTTTCTAACTTTGTCCCCAGTTTCCCACGGGGAAGCACTAAAACAAAGCTGGTCACTAGCTTCTGTTCGAGATGCAGCCTCTGTATGGAAGCTTTGGAAGCAGAAACCAGCTCTCTTGGGTGTTCGTCTCCCTGTTCTGCGGCCGCCACCTTGTTTCTTTCTGTGTTTCACACTTTCCAAAAAGGAAATGTCTGCAGGGATCTAAGCAGGTGGCCCAGATCTCACCCCCCTTCATCTACACACCCCCCGAGCAGCCCTGCTCTCGCTGGAGATGCCCTTCTTTTGCCAGAGCTGCTCGCACTCTCGGAGGCTGGGGGCCAGGGGCCACCCAACACCAGAATGAAGAACCCTATTTAGACAGCGTCATGACGTCCTAGCTGAGGGGGCACCTGGGGCACAGGACTGTGGAAAGGGCAGCTCTGCGCTCCGTGGGGCCACGCGTCTGCTTGCTCTGAAGGAGACTCTAACCGGGACACGCTCATGTGTACACGTGAGCGGCAGCACGGACCCAGCCAGGGAAGAGCTCTGTGTGGGGCCTCGCCGCACCTGCAGACCTGCCCTCCACTCCCGTCTTGCCAGCAGATGCCAGGGAAGGGAGCGAGGCCCCTCGCCGCATCGGGGCCGCTTCCCAGATTGCCGCGTCTTCCTGCCTCTGCCCCCAGTCACTAGTGCCAAGTGGGTGGTGGGTCAGAACTAGAGGGGCTGCTCTTAATCGCTTCTGTCTCCCCAGGTGTCCAGGTGACTCCCCAAACAGCATGTCTCCAGTCCTAGACCCGCCGGCCAGGACCCAGCCTTCTGCCAAGGCGGGAGGCAGAACCCGCCTCCAGGTCCCCCACGCCCGCGCCCCCAGTTGTGGCCCCACCCCGGCATGGTTCACGACACCCCGTTGCTACATCAGAGTGTATTTTTGTAACTCCCCCCGCTGACATGGCCCGCGGCCTCCCTGCTCGCCGCCTCTTCCCTCTCAGAGGCGGAGGGAGGGACAGGGCTCACGGGTCTGGACTCTCCGTTCCTCGTTTGTAAAGAGCTGCTCTTCTTGACGGGTGTTTTAAAGATATTTCTCCATTAAACTTCTACTGAGCAAGAGGTTCATAAGGGGGTCGACTGTTTTTAAGTGACTGAGGAGCAGACGCCAACACAGCATCTGGGTGTGTGCATGCATGTGCATGTGTGTGCATGCATGTGCGTGTCCCCTCTCGGCAGGGCTGCAGAGCCCACGGCTCTGCTTTATGGAGAGCATGACGGGAAGCCCTGTGAGCATCACCCCCGGCTGCGCTGTGTCCCAGGTCCAGTGGGGGCTGACGCCTGCACTGAGGCGGGGGGCAGGGCTCCCTGAAACTCCAGACACAGCCTCCCCCAGGGCAGGTGACTGGGCCCGAGTCTGATTCAGCAGAAATGTGCACTTTTCACAGATTCCAGGTGCTCCAGATCCTGCTATTTGGGGCCTGGACTTAAGGCAGGGGCGGAGCCGGGGAATGTGCTAGCACTTTGGTCTCCAGTCTAACCAGAGCCAGTGTGTCAACTGCAGCCTCCAGCCAGGAAACACGGGCCTCCCAGTGGCCGGCCAGGAGCGTGGGCTCTGGGACGGGTGAGGGAGGAGAAAGCACCAGCTTGGGTCGGGCTGGGCTCTCCTCCCGCCAGCTCTCCGTAAGGAACCTGCACCCATCTTGCAGGGGAGAAAGGCCCCAGAAGTGCAATGCCCCAACTTCTCTCTCCTCTGGTCCCTCAGACACCAGTCTGGTCTCCTGTTGGTCCAGCCCAACCTGAAGCTGCAGTCGGGGGGCACTGAGGGGTGGGATGATGGAGGGGCCTGGGCGTGACCTGGTGGGGCTGGGCACAGGGTGGGGCATTCCCTGGGGTCAATCAGAGACTCTCCTAGAGGAGTGGGCCGCTTCCTCTGCTGGAGGAAAAGGCTGAAAGGTGACCCCCGCTCCACTGCCAGCTCCGTGGGGTGACGCCTGTCCTGGTCACGTCCCGGTGGCCCCACAGGACAGCCGTGTCCAGCGCCACTGGGCGTCCGGCACCGCTCCCACCACCCAGAAGCTTCTCACCACATCTGCTTTCCCCACTCCTGGGCGGGCTGCACGGGCGCTGGCCCCCTTGCCCCCCGCTCCGCAGAGCTGACCCTCACCCCAACCCCTTAGACACGCCCCCCCACTTTAAGTGCATGTCCCACGCCTGCCTAAACTTGGGGTCCACAGCGGCGGCACTCGACTTCCTGGGGTTCGACACCAACATTCTCGGCTCGGGGGCTGCCAGAGGGCCAGGACCTGGCCTGTGCCCAGCACCCTCCGTCCAGGCCAACCCTGAACTGACCTCTTGGAATAGAAGGACCCAGAGATGCCATCGTGGAGTCGGGCTGGAGGGGTCGACCGGGCGTCTTACCCGTAAGCCTCTGTGGCCACCACGGCGGCCTGGATGGTGCTGGTGCAGGCGGCACAGCCTGGGGTGCGCACCTGAGGTGACACCTGGAGTGCGTGCAGGTGCGAGGACCGAACCCAGAGCCGGCACGGATGGCGGCGTCATTCAGAGGGTGAGTGTCGTGACTGCAGAGGAGCCACCCGCAAGAGGACGTGAGATGCCGCTGCAGACAGCCCGGAGCAAGAGCGCGGGTTCTGGGCGGCTGGGAGGCCCCGCCAGCCTCCCTGCCCATGTCTCTGGTTCCCGGGGAGCACCAAGGCCTGAATCTGCTGAGCGCCCCGGGACGCACCTTTCCTCTCCGGGCCGGCCAACAGTGAGGCTTCCCGAGCCCATGGAGGGCCAGTGGGAAGGGTCAGCCTCTTCCGCCCCCGCCATCAGGGCTGACGGCGGACACCTGCGTCCTGCACGCGGCCTGATGGCCGCTCCTGGAGCAGCATGTGGGCATGCGCAGGTGGGCGCACCTGGGCCGAGACACAGGCACGCAGGGCGGCGTCACGAGGACGCCATAAGGAGGAGAAAAAGGAGACAGAGAGCGAGCCCACAGAGAGACGCAGCGGGGCCTCCCGCCTGCCCTGTACTGGTGGCCTCTGATGTAAAGAGCACTAAAACCCCGAAAAAGCCCCTGAGGGCTCCAGGCCTCCTCGAGTGTCTGCCCAGATCAGGGCACCTGCTCCGTGCCTACTGGCACCACGCCGTAGGGCAAATGGAAGTGGCCAGGCTTCTCCGCCCTCCCGCCACTGGTGTCAATGACGGACACCTGCGGTTCTGCACGCAGCTGACGGGGGCGGAACAGAGCATATGAGGAGAAACGCAGAGGCTAGAGAGCCCAGGCAGTGATCACTCGCCGGGGCCTGCCCACCTCTGACCCCGACCCCCACCTGCCCTGACCTGGTCGCCTCTGATGCAGAAAGAGCAGTAACAGCTTAGAAGCCACCGAGGGCTCCAGGACGCCTCCTGGACCGTCCGCCGCCCGGTCCAGAGCCTGCCCCGCCTCCTGCCCCACCTACCGTCACTCCCAGCAGACGGACGGCCTTGGCGAGTTACGGACCCGGGGCCTCGCTCACCTCAACTGCAGAACGGGAGCAGTAGTAACTGCCTCTCGGGCGCCCCAGGTCCTCACGCGGAGCCAGGCCCCACACCTGTTGTTGCAGGTGGGCTGGGGCTTGGCCTCAGGTTGCCGTGCCCTGTGACGTGACACCGTGACAGGACAGTGCTGCCCTCTGCAGAGAGCGGGCCGAGGGACAGCACATGGAATGACACAAAGCGCCGTTTTATTCCTTATAAAATATATTTCATATTGTTGCTGTAAAAACATTACATTTCACATTTTTTAAAAAAATTTTTAACAGTAAAAATAATACTTGGAAGACAGCTGGGGGAGAAGGCGCCGATGCGACAATTCACAGATGGGATCTAGCTCCTCTTTGCTCCTGTCCGCCCCCGATCACGTCAGAACCTGGCGGGCCAGAAACGAGCAAGCCGGACGCGACGTGGACAGGCTCCTGCTCAGACGAGCGCGTCCTCCAAGGGGCCGAGCCAGAGGCTTACCTCGCGCAGGACTCTAGAATGACCGGCCGCGTTCACAGCGGCTTAAAGCCAGAAGGAAGCCCCAGCTGGTTTCTCCCTAGTCGGCCGTGTGCCTGCACCCGGGACGGGCCTGGCCAGTGGACACTCGTGGGGCGTCGTCCCCATTGCGAGGCCATTCAAAGCGGCCCCACAGACCCAAGGCGATTTTGATTCCAGATGAAGGGGACATCTGGATAAGCGGTCCCCCAGGTAACTTCCCCGGAAGCCGGTCCTGCTGGCTGTCCTCGCCATCAGGGCCCCTACCTGGGCTGGGGAGCCGAGCCAGTGGGGGGCAGGCGGAGGACGGGGGGCGGCTGCATCAGGCCCAAGGAACCATGAAGGGGGCAGCGCAAAGGACCAACGTGACGGCCACAGAGGGGTGCAGGGGCAGAGGGGGCCACCCCAAAGGGTAGGGGCAGAGGCAGGCCGGGGCAGCGGCACCAAACCAAACCTTGAAAAACCAACCCCGCTGCGGCTGGCCTGCCTTGTCAGTCCCTCCCCTCGGGGTCCTTTTCTGCTGGGGTGCCAGGCACGGAGCCCCCCGCCTCTCCGGAGAAAAACCTTCCGATTCAGCGCAAGACACCGCTGGCGGCGTGGCTGGGGCATGCTGACCTGGGGGCTGATTCTAGCAGGGAGAGGCTCCAGGCTGTGCCCCGGGTCTCAAAGGTCTCAAGGCTGCCGCACCGTTAAGACCATGTCCATGTCGTCCGCTCTCAGGAGGTGGGAGGGGCAGGAAGAACCAGGCCCAGGACACGGCCCCAGGACAGCGTCCCAATCGAGCTCTTCTAAGTCACTAATACACCCGTCGCCATCTGACTCTGGCCCCCACGCTGCCCCCTGCACAGGGTCACCCCCACCTGCAGGTGGCTCAGACCGAAAAGCAAAGTCTCCCACCGGGGGCCCAGAGGCTGCCTCCATCGAAACCAAGGGTGCAGGGGGGTGCTGCCCCACTGTAGGGGAGGGCTCGGGGGAGCCAGATGTGGCTCCAGGAAGTGTTCAAAGGGATCCCCAGGCAAGCTGCCCTGGGGAGAAAGGTGAGGCCCCCCCAGGGCCCGGTTGGTCACGGGCTGGCAGGCACTGAACTCCCCAGCACGTCCCCCACCCCCTCCAGAGCAGGGGGGGCTCTCTGTCTCCCCAGCCCTCTGACCCAGGCGCCCCTCCACTCCTGAGGCCTCAGAAACACACAGGTCTGCAGCGCCGGGAGATGCAAGCCCTGCCCCGCCGCCTCCCCAGAACCCCGCTCCCCAAAACCCCGCTCCCCCAGGAGGCGCTCTGCCTCATCTGCCCAGCTTCAGGCAAGAAAACCAGACCACTAGCTCCAACTGACCCTCCTCAGCACCGACACTGGACCGACACGTAGGACTCCACGCCCTGCAGGGTCCAGGGTCCAGGCTGCCCGGGGGGAGGCCCGAGGGTGCCCGAAGGGGCGGTGAGCATCAGCTCCTGCAGCACGGGGGCCAGCGGCCACTGACGGTCAGCAGGCTCGCCTCTCCCTGCCCCACGCCGCCCACCAGTCCCACAGCAGCCGTAGTGGGAGTGAGGACGTCCCACAAAACCCCAAAGGACCACCCGGGGTCTCCAGGGCACCCAAAGGAAAGGGAACTTTAATCAGACAGAAGCTCTGATGCCTCCGTGAGAGAACCCGACCCCAGGGGTCACGCTGTGCCTGGAGGGGACGCGGGCGAGAGCTCTGCTGGGGCAGGCAGAGCCTGCAGGTGCCAGCCGAAGACCCTCCGGGCTCACCCCCCGGGAAGGGGCCACAGGGCTCTAGCATTCCCCCAGGAACCCCGCTGCCCCCCGGCCGGCCGCAGAAGCCGCCTCACTTGGGCTTGGCGCAGAGCCCTGTCTCCCGCCAGGTGCGCCCCGAGCTCTGAGACCCGGGCCCAACAGCTCCCACCGAGACGGGCTCGCCTTTCGCTGCCCGGAAGCTGCTTTGGAGAGGGCAGCTCGCTCCCCCGCCGCGAGAGGCCTCACGGACAGCAGGGCCCCACCGCGCCCGCCCCGCACCCGCCTTCCCGCTCCAAGTCAGCTAGAAACCTGCGCTTGTATTTTGTCTTGTGTTAAAGAAAAGTCAGTGCGTCTTGCTCACAGCCCCATACAGAGGAGCTGAGAAGGCAAAGACTTCCCCAACTCTGCAGGGAAGAGGGTGAGCTGGCCCCCCTCTGGGGCTTGCACACAGGTCCCCCAGAGGGGCGGGAGGTGGCAGGTGCCGTCGATTCTTTGGTCTCTGGTGCGCTGTACAATTCCCTGGGTCAGTTCAGTTCGCTCTCCTACTTTAGGGGGAAAATAATCACGTTTCTTTTCATAAAAAAAAATGTCCCCACCAGCTGGGGACAGTGCTTGACCTGTTAGACCTCAGCTAATGGACCCGAACGCCCGAGGCCGGTCTGTGCGGGCGCCCTGTGGCCTCGGGGCGCGGCGGGCGGCAGCTCAGTCCAGGAAGCGCTGGCACGCCTTCTTCCAGCGGCAGGCCGTGCACCACTGGTCCCGGTGCTCAATGCCGTACACCTTGCGGCACTTCTTGGCCTCCCCACGGGCCTTCCTGCAAGACAGACACACGGTCAGCCCCATGCCGGCCCTGGGCGCCCGCTGGGTGCGCCCAGCCAGGGTCCAGGCCTGCCACGAGGCCGGAAGCGGAGGCCGCGGGGAGGCCGGACGCTCTCACCTGGCGCCACCCTGGGCCCGGGGCGGAGACGTCACGATCAGGTGAGACTTCACGGCAGGTGGTGGCGGCTGGGGCTCGCTGAAGCTGAGTGACCGGCTCCGGACCTGGACATGGGAGAGGGCCGTGAGCCGAGGTCAGAGTGGCCGGGCAGGACCGCATTGGGCAGACGCAAGCGCCCACCCGCCAGGGGGCGTCACAGGGACAGGCGCGCAGGCCCGGGGCAAGGGCAGGCGGGGAGCGCGGGGCGGAGGCGGCGCCTGGGGCCGTGGGGCGTCCACTGGGCCTGGCCTGCTATGACAGCTCCTGCCGGGGACGGAGTCAGGGTCACCATCCGCAGGTCAGATGGTGGCACTGGGGGTGCCAGGCCCTCCAGGGTGTGAGACCCTCTTCCCACAGGGGCTGGTGCAATTGAACCCGCTGTGCCTGTCTCAGAACAACTTCCAACTACCTCCTTCCGCGGCTGGCAGCCAAGCCCTAGTGGTGGCCCGGGACTTCAGAGCCCCTCCCCGTCCCCAGGGGCCCGTCTCCCACCTCTTCCTCTCTGGCCGTCCCCACTTGCTCCCTTCTCTCTCAGCAGTAAAGCCCGACGTCCCCCAGACACTCGGGGTTCAGAGGTGCTGGCAGCGTTCCTGGCGGCTACCTTGCCAGCGTCCAGTCCTGGGCACCCCCCTCCCACCTGCCCAGGGGCTGAGCCAGGGGGCTGGACCTGTGACAGTGCGTGCTTGGCGCTCTGGGGTGGGGGCTGGCAGGTGTGGGGAGCGAGCCTGGCACTGCCGTGCATGGGAGGGCCCCCCTGGCGCTCGGCCCCCAGGAACTGGAGGGTCGGGGGCGCTCACCGGAGAGAGGGAGGAGGCTGCGGAGGGGGCGGCAGCCCAGCTGATGCTGGTGTAGATGTGGGGCGAGACGGGGATCTGGAAGGACGGCAGAGCCTGCAGAGACAAGAGCACGTCAGCCCGGCCCAGCCCAGGAGCTTCCGGAGCCGCCTGTGTCCATGCTACCTGGCCCCCGAGGTCAGCCGGGGAGAACGCACCGGGGCACGCGCCCGAGCAAGTTCACAGTCCCCGGTTCTGAGACCGGCCCGGACGACAGCGTTCTGGACCGGAGCCTCGCCCCTCACCTGCGCGGGTGAGGCTGGTTCTCTAGGGCTGCACCTCGGGCAGGACCCAGAAGTCCAGAAGTCCAGCCGGCGTCTGCCGCTCCACCCCAGCCCGCTCACAGGGCACGAGGCCCGACGCTGGCCAGAGGGGAGCACCTCAGGCCACGCACTGAGGGCTGGTGTTGAGGGGCAAGCGGGCTGAGCCCCCCTTTCACCCCTTCTTGGCGCGCAGCCCCCTCGGAGGAAACCAAGCTCCAGGCACAGAGGGCTGGAGAAGAGCCGCAGCTGCCGGGAGTGGGGCCAGACCACACACCCCCTCGCACTCCAGCGAGCCTGGGGACACCCCGTCAGAGCCAGCCGGTGAGCCCCAGCTCCGTGCCAGGGGCCGAGACGGCTCTGCCTGGAGAATGCGTCCCCCGCGGGCCAGGAGACCCCACCAGGAGACCCCGCCGGGGTGGGGCGCCCGCTGGCTCTAGCACTGCAGGGCTCGCCCTGGGGCCACCCGCACCTGCACACCCTGGAGGAAGCGGACCGCTCCCCACTGCAAACCCAAGGCCCCGGGGGGTGCCCGGGGTGCAGCCGGATTCCCAGGGGCCGCTCAGGACAGCCGGTGGAGAGACCCTGAGCCCCTCGTTTATGAACGAGTCGTTGTCCTGCTCCTCGGGGGGTGCAGCACAGCCAGCAGGGCGGCGGCAGCCTGGGTGGGCCCGGCAGACTCGGGGCGCAGACAGGCCAGCTCCCATACCTGGTAGGCGTGGTCGGCCTGGATGTGCCAGAAGGAGCCAGGCGCCGACCTGCTGAGAGCCCCTGAGGACAGGCAGGGCTCCAGCCCAGGGTGGGCCGGCCCCGGGCACGGGGCTTTGGGCGGCGGCGGCGGGAGGGCAGCAAGGGGCGGGCTGGCCACGCTGGGGGCGGGCGCAGAGTCCAGCGCGGACACGGCGGCCGCAGCCTCCTCCTTCACCTGCACCTCCGTGTAGTAGAAGTCCTCCTCCCGCTTGAACTGGTCAGAGTCCAGCGTGTCCCTGCGCCGGAGGGAGGCCGGATGGTCAGACAGGACGGCTCAGCGCCCATGCGGGGGGGGGCACTGAGGCGCGGGGAGGCCTGCTCGGCCACGCTGCAGGTCCAGGGGCACCCAGGTCTGCTGCCAACGGGCGAGTCCCCCGCCTCTCAGTCCCCTCGGCCCCCTCCTCGCCCTGTGCCCGAGTCCTGGCTGGGCCCCCACGAACCATCAGGGGCCCCTCAAGGCCAAAAAGGCTGTGGGCCAGCGCCTGGGCCTCGGGCAGCCCTGGCTCCAGGGGCCAGTGCCACGGTGCCCGGCCCCTCAGACGGGCGGCAGGTGCATGCCCTACACAGGCCTCCCACCACCCTTTATCCACGGAGAAGCGACACATCTTGCTTCCTGCAGAGAGCAAGCAAGACAACGGGCCGCAGGGTGGACGGACCCCGGGGGGTGACCTCGGCCAAAGACCCTCCCCACCGGGGCCCGGGGTCACTGGACCGGGCAGCACCCGCACACCTACCCCAGGTGGAGGGTCTTCACGTGTCTCTTGATGCCCACGATGGAGCGCAGGACTTTGCCGCAGTTTGGCCACAGGCACTTGTACATGACCTTGACCGAGTTCTGGGGGAAGGCACAGGGTGACTGGGTGGTCCCTGCCCACCACCGACGTCACCCTCCGCATCCTCTGCCCTTGAACAGAACCCCAGGGAAGGCCGGGGCAGGGTTCCCTGGGCCAGAGCGGGCGCCAGCAGGAGAGCGGCGGCAAGGCCCCCACTTGGGCTGTGCAGAGCGCAGAAGGGAAGGAGCAGCACCCAAAGGGCAGGTGGCCCCTGGGCCGGGAGGGACAGAGGCAGCAAAGGATGCTGAGTGCCTGGGGCCCCGCCCCTCGAGGCCAGCCCCCCCACCCCGCCCAGAGGCCCCCCCAGCCCCCCACCTTTCTTTTCCGTGGAGCTGGTTCATCCAACAGGAAAGCATCCGGGTCAGTCTCAAACCCATGATCCGTTTGGGGAGAGCCAAAAGCATCCCCCAAATACTTGGGGCTGGCCTGGGGGTGGGGGGGCGAGGGGGTGGACACCCCGCTGCTCCCACTCCAGTGCCCGCTGGTGGTGCTGCTGCCGCTGTCCGACACGTCGCCGCTCTCCTTCCACAGGTCGCAGGCCGCTCGGGACACTGGCCGGGAGGACGAGGACACTCAGGCCCGCCGGTCCGGGACGGCCCACTCGCAGCCGAGAGGTTCCGGCGGGCCTCTGAACCCAGGCTGTGGCTCTGTCTTTGCTACTCCAGGGAAGGAGGACCCCCAGCCCCCTTTTCCGAGCTCCAGGGAACACGGGGTGGGGCGGCTCACAGCAGCACCCGCCCAGGGGCCGAACGTTTCTTGCGCAACGGTGCGCTGGGGCGGAAGCAGGGGAAGCGGTGGGCGTCGGGGCGCCTGCTCTGAGCCTCACAGGCTGGTGAGCCACCCAGGGGGCCGGGGCAGCCCGCCCCACGCCGGCGCGACAGAAGGCCAAGCTGCCGCTGGCCGAGCGGCGCCCCAGCACCGCAGGCCCGCCACGCCGCGGCAGGCTGCGCAGCACGCACGCCAGCGCCCCGCCACCCGCCGCGGCCGAGGCCGAGGCCTGACGCCCCTTCCGACGGGAGTCTGCCGGTCAGCAGCCCTGCGTGCTCCGCTGGCCGCCCTCCCCGCAGTTCCGCGCTGCCCGGCCGGCCGGTCAGAGGAGCCCAGCCTCAAGCTTCCGACCGGCCAGGAGCGGGAGGCGCCATGACGCTGGGACGTGAGGACCGGCCAGTGCCCGGGGCCCCCGACGCGCGGCAGCGGACGCCTGGAGAGCCGGAGCCAAGGATGGGCCTGGGGTGTCGACGACAACGCTCAGCAGTCAAGCGCACGAGTCATCTGGTCAGCAGACCCACGTCCCCCAAGCGCCCCAGTGACAAAAGCACCTTCTTCCACCCCTCGTTTTCTACCTGCCCTCCCCACGTGACAGGTGCAGTGCGACTATCCTGCCGCTAGAAGGCCGGGGCTCTGCTCGACAGGCAGCGTCCTGCGCTGGGCAGCCGCTCCGACTCCGCTCACCCTCGCGGGGCGGCCGACCACGCCTCTGGCGCTGGCCGGCAACGGGCACGGGCTCTGGGCCACTAACGGCACCGCAGTCTCTGCAGGGTGCGGTCAGTGCCACCACCGAGAGCCGCCCAGCCCTGGGTAGGTCTGCAAGTGCCTCCCCCAGCTCGGCTCTGTGGTGAGGACGCGCCAAGGCCACAGACCTCGGGTCTCCGGAAGCTCACTCCCCGCCGCAGAGCCAGCGGTGTCCTCCCCTGGTGGCCTGGCTGGATGCGCCCAGGAACTGCCAGGGTCCAAGGCAGGGGGTGACCGCTGTCCAGCTCGTGACTCGGACACTCGCGGGTGACACCGACTTGGGCCTGGTCTCATGGTTTTCGTCCAGTGAGCAGAGCGTCCAGGAGCCCGGCGGCCTAGGCCCTGAGCTGCCCCCGCGGCGGGAACCTCTTGGCCCCAGGCCCTCCTCACCTGAGAAGCTAGCCTCAGACCCCGGAGGGCTCTGCACGGCCGGGCTGCAGGACAGGGAGGTGAGCACCATGGCCGCCATCATCTCGTCCATCTCCACCGCATCCGACTTCCTGGATTCAAACGAGGGGTGCCCACGTTACTTCCCGACACTCTTCCAGAGGTTCCACACCCCCCTCCATGCAGCTGGCGTGTGCTGGACTAACAGAAGTCAGCAAGACGGTCTGGCCTCACTCTTGGTGGGAAACACTCGTTCTCGGGTACGCTGAAGCCTACCCCAGCGAGCGGGCACGGTGCCGAGCCCACCACTGACGCCCCTGAAGCAGCCCCGTTTCCCCCAAATTCATGCTCTAACCCTCCATCGGCAGCCCGTCCCAGAGAGCTTTACTTGGGGCAAGGAGAAGAGTGAGTGCATGACACAGATGGACACAGACGCCCTCTGGGCTGCAAAGCGCCACAACGACCATCCCGGCCCCACCGCGCCTTTCAGTCTAAGGGACATCACACTGACCACGTGACACCCAGCCCGCCCGGCCGCCAGCAGAGGGCCGAGGGGCTGACTGGGCTGTCACAGAACCCGGTCCCTGAACCCAAGAGCCACAGCCAGAAACGTGAGCGTCAGGCTCTCTGCACCGCCCTGGGGCTTCCAAGCAGAGTCCTATAAAACTGCACAGTGACTTTATTTTTGAAAGACTTTATTTATTTATGCACACAAGAGCTGGGGTACAGGCCAGAGGTGGGGTGTGTGTGTGAGAGGATCCACCAGAGACAGAATGGGGAGCAGAGCAGGCGGATCGACTGAAACCCACTGCTGAGGGGAGCAACGGGAGGCAGGGGAGGTCCGCTGCGCCCTGTGGATCCCCTCCCTGGCTGGGGATCGAACTCGTGCTGCAGTAGCTGTAGAAGTCCCACAGTGCGGTGCAAAACTTGAGCCCTCTCTGAATTAACACTCAAGTAGGGGGTCTCCCAAGTCTCAGCACTATGAAGCATCCGTGGCACTGCAGCGTGAGTTCGATACCCGGCCAGGGAGGGGACCACCGGGTGCAGCAGACCTCTCCTGCCTCCCCGCTGCTCCCCTCAGCAGTGGGTTTTGGTCCATCTGCCTGCTCTGCTCCCCACTCTGTCTCTGGTGGATCCTTACCCCACGCCCTTGGCCTGCACCCCGGTTCTCATGTGTAAATAAGTAAATAAACCTTTAAAAAAAATAAAACAGCTAAACCTGGCTTTACAACGTTTAAGTGGCTGTCAAAACTAAAAGGAGACTATCATTCCTCAGCCGGTGACGCATCGAAACCACACACAACTGAACCCCAAGTGCTGGTGACTGCTCACGGGGGCCGGCCATGCCCGCTGGCCGCAGATGGCTGAGGCCAGGACCGGCCCAGAGCCCACCTCCCCTCTCTGCCCATCGAGACGAGTCTGCGGACTCCTGACCTAAGCCGTTCTTCCGCATCTCTCGTCACAGAGACACCAAGAACTCACTTTAGCTCAAGTGGCAAGAAGGGGAACAGCCTTAGCCAAACAGGTGTACCCACAACGCCCTTCTCCATGTCGCCCCACCCAACACCCTGACCAGCAGACTGAGGGCGCCACACCCCTTCCCCATCGTGACCCCCACCGGACTCGCAGCGCCAAGCGCTCCCCCACGAACCTCTTGGGGACGTCGATGTTCCTCGAAACAGGCCTGTACGCCGGTGCCCGGGCGCCCAGCTCCAGGGGCGGCGCCTGCAGCTCGGCCAGCCACACCTCCTCCACTCTGCAGCACACCTGGGACGCCTGGTCCAGCAGCCGCACGGTCACCTTGTCCTCCGGCCAGCTGTGCTGCTCCACCAGCCCAGCGCACTCCTGGCCGCCATGCCACACGTACACCTGGGGAGAGCAGCAACCCTGCGGTGTGGGCGGCTCTCGCTGCGGACCCGGGCCCAGGGCGGGTCACTGCCAAGTGCACCCGCCCCTGGGTCTCGTCTGAGCCCAGACGACCCACACGCACTCGGTTCTTCCTAAATCAGAGCCTCACACCCTCCGCAGGCAGAGGGACAGTGTGCAGTGTGCAGGGTTTTAACTTTTCTGAATCTGGACTCTGTTAGCAGCTTGCGGGAGCCTGTAACGGTGCGCCTTCACCCAGCGTGCCTTCCCTGCAACCTCCTCACCTCCCCCTACCCCTCTAGCTAATACACCGAGGACAGCACCTGGCGCCACGCGGGTGACCAGGTCACACTGGGCCTCTTCCATGTGGACAGAAGTCACACGGGTTATTGTTAAGCTTCTCTTTGACCTTTTCTCTTGTCAAAAGAAAGAGAGAGTCAGAGACAGAGAGACGTGGCTGGAAGACGTTCCCAAGTTTCATGGTAACCAGGAAGAAAGATGACGGTGTCAACACGCACAAAACCAGCAAGCCGCCAAGGAGGAGAGAAAGACAGGAGCAAGGGGACTCGGAACCAGGAGTGAGGAACGAACAGCAGGCCCGGACCTGTCGGCCGTCGCATGAACGGAAACGGGCCCAGTTCCCCAACGGAGAGAGCTGGGATCCACGTCGCTCCTAACTGCTTGCACGGCCTCGCCCTGCAGGCCCCACTTACCCGCCCGCCTGAGCACCGCCCGACGGCTCACCCCGCTCCTCCCCCTGGAGGACTCAGCGCCGTGCGGGGCCGGGCAGGGAGGCGGCGGTGGGCTGCCCTCTCGGAGTGCCTGGCGGCTGGCAGCTCCCTGTACTGGCCCATCCCGGACGCCCGGCCCGTCGCTCAGGGCCCCACGGACCACCTGGTTTCTGTCCAGGCTGGGGCCGACCTACCTTCTGCCCAGGCTGAAAGACCGCGGGAGGCAGGCCCAAGGGGCAGGGGGCCTTGAGGACGTCCTTGGGCTGTTCCAGGCGGTGCGCGTCCTTGGAGGCGAGGCCCGGCTGGGAAGGGGGCCCCTCCAGGAGCTCGGCCTGGGGCTCCAGGGCTGGGGCAGCCCCGGGGGGGGCCAGCACCCGGGCTCCCAGGAGGGACCGTTTACCAAGGCGCCGGGAAAGCACGCTGGCCATGCTGCCCTTCCTGCAGGAGCAAAAGAAGACGGTTCACTGCCGTGGGCTAGAGGATCCGGCGCTCAGCAGGAGCCCCTAAGTGTCCGTTAGAAGGGATGAGACACAGGGCCTCCCTAGTGCGCGGAAGTTCAAATCCCAGCACTGTGGGGCATCCGCAGCCGCTGCAGCCCAATCTCGATCTCCGGCCAGGGAGGGACCCACAGGGCACAGCAGGCCTCTCCCGTCTCCGGCTGCTCCCCTCGGCAGTGTGTGTCAGTGGATCCGCCTGTTCTGCTCCCCACTCTGTCTCTGGTGGATCCTCTCACCTCCCGCACCTCCGGCCTGCACCCCCCAGCTCTTATGTACATAAATAAAGTCTTTAAAAAAAACTAATGAGGCGTTTTAAGGTAAATTTTGTGTTTTTCTCCTCTTTTCAAATAGAATGCCTGTTCCATGAGGACATTTAGAAAATACAAACAAGCGCAGAGGTCAAGAATCACAGAAGGTAGCCCCAGGCCCCCTCTCCCACACGCATCCTGCGAGGCACGGGTGAGGCCCCAGCTTCCCAGGCCAGGCGCCCCCCTGCCAGGAGGTGGCAGCGTTAAGGCCGGGCAGGGACACTGGCTGCAGAGCTGCTGAGCCCAAGAAACGCCAGGCTGACTCCACCTCCCCCAACGCAAAGTGACCGGGAGAGCCGAGTGCCTTGCTGGCCATCACGGCTGCTGGTGCAGAGCGAGCGAGGGCTGGTGTCCCGCCCCAGCTACACCCCGGCACGAGGCCCAGCAGGGCCGCTGCCCGCCCTCCTGGGTGCCCCGGGAAGCTGCCACGCCCTAGCCCTGCTCCTCGGACGCCAGGCAGCCAGGGCCAGAAACCTCTCGCTCCCTAGCCCCGACCTCCTCTGGCTCCCTGGGCCCCACTGCAGCACTATGGCAGGAACCAGCTTCACAGGCGCCCACGGCCCCCCAGGGCCAAGCTCTGTGCTCACACCCCCATCTCCTTCAGACGCCCCGTCGCCCGACAGCTGCCCCTCACCACCGCAAACCCACCTCGGCCCCGCACAGGCTGGTGGTCAAGGTGGAACCTACAGGGGACCAGCTGCTCCTGCCCCGGGCCTGCAGCCGCTGGCAGATCTGACCCACAGCCAGCGCCACCCTCCCCGGGCGCCCTGAGGGTCGGTGCCCTGGGCCCCCAGCACACCCCAGCCTTGGGTATCCCAGGTCCTCTGTCCCTTCCTCCCTGTGCGTCACCGTGAACAGGCGGGGACTGGGCGCATGCGGAGCTGCCTGGGCTGCGGCTGGCCGTGCAAGCCTAGGCTCTCCCCAACCTCAGCACGGACGACCCCCCGCGGGTCCCAGCCACCTGCCCCACCACCAGGAGACACCTCAGCCCGCCAGGCCAGGCGAGGGCTCAGACTCGCTTTCAACAGTCGCACAAAATCCTCTTTCCTGTTTACATTTACTCCCGTCGAAAGCCCCTCAGTGCCTCCGCGGGGCCCTTCTCCGCATCTCTGAGCCTCCGGGCCTTCTCTCCTGCTCCTCCAGCAGGCTGTGCGAGGTAAACGCCTCCCAGAACAAGCCGGGAATGGTAACGTGCGTCTACCGGGTAGCAAGCACATCGCAAGTGCTGAGAACAAGGGTCTTCCACGGTACATGGCTCACGCTGGACTCAGGGTGAGGTCTATGCCCCCAGAGGTCCCTGGAAAGCAAGGGTGCCCAGAAAGGCCGGTTCGCCAAAGGAAGGAAAAGCAAGAGCCCATGCTTCACCACTGCAGAAAAACCTCTGTCCAGGCTCACGGGGCCTCAAAACCTCATCCACCTGCGCTGGTCCCGGAAGCCTCAGAACACAAGACCCCCCAGCTCAGAGTAACCCCAGAGTCCCTAGGAGCGGGAGGCGCAGTACCATATAGAGACACCAGGTGGCAGCATCCATCCAGAGACAGAAAAAGCCCCTTTCTTCATTCAAAAAAAATAGCTTGAGGCCACCCCCACTTTCCACAGCAGGAAGTTTGAGGTTTCTACCACTGCACATGAAAAAAGGGTAGTATTTCCAAAATTCCTGGGCTTCCAGTCTTCAGACGGAGCCTGAAATATTTGGTTAACAGACTGATGAATGTTCCCGTAAGCTTATTATTATTATTTAAAGCATATTTTTTACTTTTATTTGTTGTTCCAAAGCCTGCTGGATTTGCATAGAGTTGAACCTGCCCACTTCTATCTAGTTCCAAGTCAGCTTGCATGCTCTCCCCTTTTGTAACTGGTGCAAATCCCACACTGAAATACATTTTCATTATTTGCTTCATTTAGAGTATACCCAAGTCTTAATTTTAAATTTTTTTTAAAGATTTATTTATTTATTCATACAAGAGCTGGGGTACAGGCCAGAGTCCAGGGAGGTGAGAGAATTCATCAGACAGAGTGGGGAGCAGAACAGGCAGACTGACTGAAACACACTGCTGAGGGGAGCAATGGGGAGGCAGGAGAGGTCTGCTGCGCCAGGCGGGGCCCCTCCCTGGCAGGCAGCAGGGATCGAACTCATGCTGCAGTGGCTGCGGTTTGCTTCATAGTGCATTTCTTAACCCTCTGCGTCACCAGGGAGGCTCAATTTTAATTTTTTTTTTTAATATTTGATGCATACAGGAACTGGGGTGTAGGCCAGAGGTGTGGGGGTGAGAGGACTCACCAGAGACAGAGTGGGGAGCAGAACAGGCAGATAGACTGAAATACACTGCTGAGGGGAGCAGCAGGAAGGCAGGAGAGGTCTGTGTGCCCTGTGGTCCCCTCCCTGGCCGGGGAATCAAACTTGTGCTGCAGTAGCTACAGATGCTTCACAGTGCTGAGACTTAACCCCTGCACCAGGGAGGCCAAGTCTTAATTTTTAAAAGCACAAGAGAAAGAACAGAAACTGTTTAACAGGCACCAGCTTCCATAAGCTGCATCTAATTTAATTCTCAGAGCCACTTGTGACAAACACCCAGCTAAAGGAGACAAACTAAGGCCTCTTGACAGGAAAAAAAAACTGCACTCCTGCAAGTTTCTACTTCCCTTTCCTCACGCACTCTTTCCTTGAAAATCTCTCCTCACCCGCATCTTAGCCTCCCACCTACAAAATCAAGGTCAATGCTTTAGTCTGGCCTCGTCAAACCACCCCATCACTGTTAATCATTTAGCAAATCTGGAAAAACTTCACACGCGTATGACCCTCGGAGAGGGCACAGAGAGATAAAGCAACTGGCCCAAAAAGTTACAAGTTTATACTGGGGGTGGGAGTGGGAAAGCAGGAATCCAGACGGAAGCTGGCCAGGCAGCGTGACCTCCCAGTGCGGCCGCAGGGCCTGCCGTGGCCATCACCTGGCACGCACCGCAGACGCAGCAAGCAGCGGGGCCCCAGGGGCTGGGAAGGGGCTGAGTGCGCACGGTGCACCCGGCACACAGGTGGCGGACCCAGGAGAGCCCTGGAACCTGAGTGACTGGCCAGGCCCACCTGGTATGATGGCGGATGAAGGGTCACCTTCCGGCGCGCCCCTTCCACCTGCAGCATCCTCTCTCCCCTCACCTGTGTAGGTGAGGGAACCTACCGCTTCTCCCGAGAGCGCTATGGACCCATAAGCCAGTCACCCCTTAATGCGCCACATGATTCCCGGCAACCAAGTCAGAAACACCCATTTCAGGGTCGCAGTGGGAGCATCCCACCAGCAGCCGAATGCCCGCCTCCCAGCGCACTGCCCTGGGAGGAATCCCTGGAGCGAAACATACACTCTGGCTAAAAAGCCTTCACCACGGATGGACTGTGCCGGGAGACCCCGAGTCCCCTGGCGCCTGTCCCCCTCCCAGGCCCCCCAACTGCAGGAGCGGCTGATAACCTGGACTATGCATATTGTCACTGCCCAGAAGGGCCAGCCCTCTTCCAGGCTCAGCGAACATCCTCGGGCAGGCCAACAGCCGTAACCTGACATCTGCCGCGAGTTAACCGACTGGAGCAGGCGGGCCGGGCAGCGCCACCCTCCGCGTGCTCAGAGCTGCCAATCGCCTTTGCCAGGCGCACAGCGCCATTCGTGGGGCGCATGCGCCAGGCCTACCCGGGGGCCCCCCAGCGCCCCGCCACCCCCCTGGGGCCCTGCCGAGACTAAGGTCTTACGCCACAACGTTTCGTTGCTGTTGTTGTTAAGGTCAAGGAGGGTGAGGCTTAAAGCAAGACGGCACTGTCAGGAGGCGCGCTACCGCCCGCGGGCCGACCACGCGGGGTCCAGCCCGCCCCGCTGCAGCCACCTGGGCTGCAGCCACCTGGGCTACAGCCGCCTTGGGAACCCCGCCCGGACACTCAGTTCTTTGGTTAATCTTTTGCATATCACTCTTAATCTTTTATCAGAAAGGTGCCCATTTCTTCAAGTCTGTCAATTTTTAACTCCCCCCCACCCCCCAGTGTTGTTCTAAGATCATCCAGAGGTCAAAAGGTTTATAGCAAAGCGCGCCTCTTATTTTACTAGGAACTCAACAGAATGGGGGGACTTCAGATTTGTGTTTTAGGGGTGCTGAGCACCTGCAAGGCCTCTGACTACAAACACACCCCGGTCCTGCTGGTTCTCAGGGGGCGCCCGTGGTAGAGGGAGATTATCCCGCAGGTCCGCACGCCCCAAGTGCTGCTTGCCAGTCCGCACACGGTTCCCTGGAAACCTTCTCCAGGGAGCACTTTGCAAACACCCTTGGCTGCACACATACTGACCTTTTCTCCCTGGAGCCCCCGCGCCCAGCCTGACCCCGGATACAGTGCCCCCTGCCCCAAGAACCGGGGGGCCCAAATCAAACATCTAGGTCTTTCCAGGTACTTATGGGGCCCGGTTTTTTTAAGTGTGCATTTTAGATTTTCACAAGAGGCGCTGAAGCTCGTGTCAGCGACTGTTTCAAGGTTGAGGCTTCCACATCAGGTGTCGAGGGTGACCCCTGGAATCTGGGGGTTCCGAAGGCCTCTGAGACAGGCTGACACTGCGTTGCAGCAGGAGACGTTAGACACAGGACGGTCCGTGCTGGGCACCAGCAAGGTAGTGGAGCCTTGCACAGGGCACCCCAAGAGAGACCCTCCCCCACGTGCGCAAGAGACACAAGGCAGGGCAATCAGGAGCCCACGGACGCGCCCTTCCTGGTTCCCGCTGCCGGGACCTGAGCTGTCCCAGCAACAGTCGCCGGCCTGGCCGCAGCAAGGCCCCCAGCAGCGAGCCGCTGTCTGCGGGGCAGCAGGGAGGGCAAGGAGGGCGAGCCATTTCACACTTCTACCCAGGAACAGGCACTTCCCCTTTCTTCACGCCCCGCTCCCCATCTGCTCTCAGAGCCGCAGTGCCCACTGCAGATCGGCCAGATCGGCCAGCCTGCAGGACACCGCTCGCTGTCACGAGGCCCGTGTCCCCCTCAGAGCCCGCGGGAGCAGAGCCCACCCGGCTTCTCCATCAGGTTTGGGGTTTCAGTACACGCCTCTCCCGGTGGAGAGCGCCTCAGGCCCAACTTTGAAACTGCAGGGCCAGAAATGAGACTTGCCGCTGCCTCTCAGGGAGACAGGCCACGGCCAGGCAAGTGGCCACGGGCAAGCTCAGTCCTCAGGCAGCCCCAAAGGCTCTGAGGCGGCAGGCCCGAGGGAGCCGCACCGAGAGCCGGGCGCCTGGCACATGAGCGCATGTGTGTACATGTGTGCGTGCGCTGTGGCTGAGATGGGCTGCAACTGAGCTGAAACTGTGGGCCGGCCAGGAGGCGGGAGCCAGGGTGCTGACTCGGCACTTTCCCCAGGGCTGCAGGCGGGGAGGAGGGGAGCAGCCAGGGCCCAAGGCTGCAGAGCCAGCCGCCAGGAACCGCCCTCTCGCCAGGAACCGCCCTCTCTCGGTGAGGCCAAAGGGACCTGCCCCTGCGATTGAACCGCCAGAAAAGGCTGAGGGGCTCTACTTCCTTTCATGCACACATTTGAAGCCTGGCTTCTTTCTCCCCGACTTCCCAGCAAATCAAGGAAACTGGAGGGGCAATACCACCCCAGGGGCAGTTCAGAAACTGGAGGTTTCCCAAGTCACTGACGGCCCAAGCTGGCGAGCTGAGGCTCCTCCTGGGTCCAGCTTCCCCTCACAAGGGGAGACCCAGCCGCTGGACAGGGTGGGGGTGCTGGGGGCTGGGGAGGGGCAGGGGCCAGGGCCTGGGCACAAGCCTTGTCCCACCTCCCGGGCTGTGTGCGAGGAGGGGAGGGGGTGCTAAGTGGGGAGAGGGACCTGTGTGCAGCACTCTTGACAAAAGCTGACACCAGCAACAAAGGAACCCCGTGCCCCCCAAGCACCAGATGTGGGGGCGAGACCTTTCTAAGCCTGCGAGTGAACTCAGAGAGCCAGAACGGGGAGCTTGCGAGGTAACACAGTCAGGGCGCCCTGAAGGACAGAAGCGCAGGGTCACTTCTGACGTTTTGTTCATTTGAGGGATTTAAGTAGAAAAACTATTTGAAGACCCCGACAGTCACTTGAAGGGACAGTCGCATCCCCGAAGCTGCTACAGGCAGGGGGCAGCGGGCAGCAGGCAGCAGCTGGCGACCTGCCTGGGGGTCACAGGTCATAAAAGGCAGCGGCACTCTGGCGGGGGGCAGCTGGAGCCCCAGAGCCTCAGGAAGCCATCACGACTGGGCCAGGTCTCAGCAGCCCACGTGTACACAGCCACGACGGGCCGGCCAGGCACCAGTGGGAGGGACAACGGGCAGGTGAGGAGGCCTGGGGCGCCACCCCAGCGCCGGGGCCAGGCTCACAGGCATGAGCCACTGTATCACAAGTCACAGAAACATGTGCGTCGGCTGTTAGAATGTCGAGGCCATGACGCCGGGAGACACGACAGCAGAACGGGACCCCAGGACGGGCGGCGGGCTGGCCCTGGGAACAGAGCCGTGGCCAGCAGGGAGGCCCCCGGCCCCCAACCTGCTCTGTGCCCACCTTTCCCTGGGCACTGACCCCCAGTGGACACGTTTTCTGTCTCGGGATGGCCTGTCAGTCTGTCACCCTCTCCCGGGACACCTGCTCATGTCTCCCAGTGGGCACAGCCCCCCAAACTGCTAGGAATCCTCTGACCCCCAGGAGGGCTGCGCCCGGGGAAGCAAAGCCAGCCCAGCGAAACACGGGCAACGGCGTGTGCAGGAGAAGCTGGGCCACGGCGACGAGGACAGAACCGAAGCCAGTGCCTCGTCCTGGGTGACCCGCGAGGATTAGCCACCGGCTCAGGCTCCATTTCCTGCCCTGGTGGTGAAAAACGAGACCGTGCTGGAAGGAGCTCGGCAAAAGGGAGCCTCCTCCCCAAGTCGCCCTGTTTGGATGGGCGCGCGGGAGCGAAACAGCCCCACCGGCCACCGGCCAGCTGGCAGTGGCCGTGAACGGCTGTTCAACCGTGCTCAGGAAGTGAAGCCCTTGACCGCGTGGGCCACCGGTGACCCAGAATCACAACAGGACCTGTCTCGGCGAGTGGGCACCTGAGAAAGCTGACCTGCTGCATGCAGAGGCCGCTAACTAGCCTCAAGGACCAGGTGCAGGCGGCCCAAGGCCAGGCCCCAGGCTGGCGGCCCCAGAGACGCAGGCCCCACTCAGCTCACCCGCAGCAACAGAACAGGCTGCATGCCGTCCTCGGAGCAACCCGCAGCCTCACGCCTGCTGGGGTGAGGCTGAGCGCCTGCACAGCACAGCCCCTGCAGCCTCAGGGCCCAAGCTGGGCTGCCCCACAAATGCTCCGGCCCCGGGGGCCCGGTCTTCACCCGTGGCACCTCCTGCCGAGGGTCAACCCGCCCCGCTGGCCAGAAATCGCAGCAAGGGCGCCACTGGCCGCCGCCTGCGTTTTAACAACCCAGTAAGCTTCAACACACAGGCCAGGTTCTGAGGCTGCATGGACGGGGCTCCGGCTCCGCCCAGACAGAACCTGGGGTGCACAAGCGCCCCCAGGAAGGCACAGGCAGCCCCAAAGCACCGTAACAGCACCACATGCTCCAGAGAGACATTCACGGCCACGCTGAGGAATCGGATGGGTGAATCGGCGTCTGCTCTTTCGGGAAAACACAAAGACTCCGCAGCCCGAGGATGGGTTGGGGGCGCACGTGAGGCCGGTCCGTGTGAACGGCAAACAGAAGCGCCTGGCACACGCTCACAGGCGAGAGTAAACGTGCCGGGGACCTCAAAAACCTGCCCGGGACCGGAAGGAGGAAACACACGTTCCCCAGGAGAGAGATTTGGCCAAGGGGGAGGGTGGACACCACGGAGGAGGACGGTGAAATGAGCCCCTGGGCCAGGCTGGCCCCACTGCTAATAAGGGGTCCACGCCGGAACAGAGGGGAGAAGCGGAAACGAGGGGTCACCAGTCCAGGGCCGGGGAGGTGCTGTCCGCTCGGCGCCCTTCGTCAGCGGGTGCCCGATGGGACAGTCTGAGCCAAGGGGACAGTCCAGACAGAATCGTGGGGACCCCACAGAGACCCACGAGGCCAGGACGGCGAGTGTGAGAGAAGTGGGAGGACACCCAGGCACCTGGGGCATCAGTCTCGCAGGGCCAACCCCCACGGCCCCAGCCGACCCCATCTCCCGCCTCCAGGGCGGAGAGGAACCTGCTCCCACCCAGGCCGGCCAGAGGCTGTGCTGCTGACCCTGACAGCTGGGGGCCAGGGGCACCAAGCCCTCCCACCCCTCCCTCCACAAAGTTAAAAATCACAAATAACCTTGACCCCCGAAAGTGCAGTGCCGATAGTCTGCTGTGGACGGGAAGCCTCCCCAGTAACAAAAACACGAGCGTGTACGTCTATGTTTACCTGCCGTCTTCTAACCATGACGCAAGAGAAACATGTTACTAAGAAACCATAATGGGGCCTCCCTGGTGGTGCAGTGGGTTAAGCAATGCACTATGAAGAAAACTCAGCTACTGCAGCACGAGTTCGATCCCTGCTGCCGGCCGGGGAGGGGACCCACATGGCGCAGCAGACCTCTCCTGCCTCGCCCGCTGCTCCCCTCAGCAGTGTATCTCACTCGATCTGCCTATTCTGCTCCCCGCTCTGTCTCTAGTGACTTCTCTCACCTCCCTGGACTCTGGCCTGCACCCCAGTTCTTGTACACACATATAAATCAATCTTTTTTTTAAAAAAAGATTTATTTACACATACAAGTGCTGAATACAGGCCAGGGTCCAGGGAGGTGAGAGGATTCACCAGAGACAAAGTGGGGAACAGAACAGGCAGACTGACTGAAACACACAGCTGAGGGGAGCAGCAGGGAGGCAGGAGAGGTCTGCCTCGCCATGTGGGCCCCCTCCCTGGCCAGCAGCAGGGATCGAACTCGTGCTGCAGTAGCTGAGTTTTCTTCATAGTGCGTTGCTTAACCCACTACGCCACCAGGGAGGCCCCTAAATCAATCTTTGAAAAAGGTAACACACGGCAGGATTCAGACAGCCGGGCTAATACAACATGGGCTCCGGGCTCAGAACCAGAGTGGCTGCCATCACCTTAGCAGAAGCTGAGGCAGGGGAGGAGGTAACCAAGGCCACAGCCCTGCCTCTCATCAGCCAGGGGCAGGGGCACCCCGCGTGCCTCTGATGGGGACACAGTCAAGGCCGCCCGGCCACACGGCGGGCAGGGTCCAGCCTGGCGACAGATCTTCGTGCATTCTGGAGCTCGTAGAGACCCAGAGACGGTGGCAACATGAAGGGGTGCAGAGACACAGGCCACCCTCCAAATAACAGCCTGCTAATAAAAGAAACAAGACAGCATTCCAGAGACTTCTCAAGCACACTAAGATGCCCTGAAAGTCTAGCCCATGACTTGCGTGTCAGAGCTACACTCAGTATCCTGAGACGGGGGGTGGGGGGGACAAGTCCAAAAGTGCTGAGAAGGGGGCTTCCCTGGGGGCGCAGTGGGTTGAGCTCCGCACTATGAAACGTCCGCTGCCCCTGCAGCAAAAGTTCCATCCCCAGCCAGGGAAGGACCCCCAGGGCGCAGCAGACCCCCAGGGCGCAGCAGACCTCTCCTGTGTCCCGCTGCTCCCTCGGCAGTGTGTTTCAGCCGATCTGCCTGTCCTGCTCCCTGCTCTGTCTCTGGTGACTCCTCTCACCCCCCCACCTCTGGCCTGTACCCCAGTTCCTGTGTGCATAAATAAATAAATCTTTAAAAAAAAAAGTGCCAAGAAGGGTCAAGAAGTGCAGAGCCTCGCTGGGGGGCCACCGGGCCCCCTCGTGCCACTGTGCCAGGCTCCGTGTGCAGGCAAAGTCCTCGGGGACCAGATTCGCAGCGGCCCAGACACACCTGTGCCCACAGGAGCCCTGGCGCGGCCAGGCGCTGGCCACGGTCACCCGGGGCCGCCCGCGTCAGACAGCTCAGCCTGCGGCGGCGCACATCCAGAACGGCCTGGCCGCAGGAGCCCCCGACAGCGCGGCTCGTGAGCCCAAATGACAGCCCCCCAGCGCCACAGCCCCCGGGCAAGTGAGCCCAGAAGCACGTGTGGGCGTGGCGCGGTCACAGGCAGCACGCTCTGAAAGAGTGGAGGTGGCCGCAGCGTTCCCACCTGGGGCCCAGAGCTCGGCCCGCCCTCGAAGGCCAAGGAGGAGCAGGCAGGGATAAAAACCAGGGAGAGGGCTCGCACCCCGAGGCACAAACAGCACTTCGCTTTCCTCCACGGCAGAAACGCCAGGAGAGAAGACATCTGACCACCGGGCACGCACAGCAGGGCTCGCCCCCCTGGGCCCGGGGCTAAGGGGCTCGTCAAGGAAGATCTTGTCCGCTGGGGAAGGCTTGCCTTTTTCTTTCTCCCTTTAAAGATTTATTTATTTATGCACGCTAGAGCTGGGGTACAGGCCAGAGACGCAGGAGGTGAGAGGAGTCACCAGAGACAGAGCGGGGAGCAGAACAGGGGGACCGACTGAAACACACTGCTGAGGGGAGCAGCAGGGAGGCAGGAGAGGTCTGCTGCGCCCTGTGGGTCCCCTCCCTGGCCCAGGATGGAACTAGCACTGCTGGGCCATGGAAGCTCCACAGTGCGACGCTCAGCCTGCTGAGCCTTTTTCTTCCTTGCAGATAGGTTCGTGCATTACTTGTGTAATGAAAATTTCACTTCCGGGTCTCCCTGATGGTGCAAGGGGTTAAGGCAAAGCACTGTGAAGCATCCACTGCAGCACGGAATTCAATCCCTGCCCCCCAACTGGGGAGGCGACCCACAGGGTGCAGCAGACCTCTCCCGCCTCCCCGCTGCTCCCTTCAGCAGTGTGTTTCAGTCCATCTGCCTGTTCTGCTCCCCACTCTGTCTCTGGTGGGTCCTCTCACCTCCTGTGTCTCTGGCCTGTACCCCAGCTCTTGTGTGCATAAATAAATCTTTACAAAGAAAAAAAAGAAAGAAAATTTCATTTCACCATTTAATTTTCTAGTAAGAAGAAAGGAGGAGAGGGGCCGGCCAAAGCAGTGATTTGGAGCAACTCCTGCCCCCCGGGGACACGGGCCTCCCAGGAGGCTGAGCTCAGGCTGCAGCCAGCAGCCGACTATGCAACACGGATCGTGTTTCAAAGTTACAGCCCAGCTCTGGAGTTCTGTGGATTGTGAAATTTATATGCTAGTTCGAGGAAGAGGCTGGGGAAAAAAGAAAAAGTATGACAGGGGGCATCTGGGTAATCCAAAGGGCTGTCCTAGGAGAAATTCCAGTTCTTCTAGCTGAGCACGTGAGGCGCACGCACATGCGTGCGTGTGCGCGCGCACACACACACACACACGCCAGCAATGGCAGCCCTTCCCCAATCACACTCACACCGCACAGGACTAGCTGTCACTCATCTGCAGCGCCAGGACTTCCAAGACAACCCAGGTCCCATGGACTCCCAAGAAGGAAGACTCTGAACACCCATCAGCCAAGCTCCAAAATATTAACTCACTGGGAGCCACCTAACCATAGATGATATGGCCTTTCTTAAAAAGATTGATTTATTTATGCACACAAGAGCTGGGGTACAGGCCAGAGGTGCAGGAGTGAGAGGATTCACCAGAGACAGAATGGGGAGCAGAACAGGCAGATCGACTGAAACTCCCTGCTGAGGGGAGCAGCAGGGAGGCAGGAGAGGTCTGCCGTGCCCTGTGGGTCCCCTCCCTGGCTGGAGGCAGGGATCGAACTCATGCTGCAGTGGCTGTGGATGCGTCATAGAGCGGTACTTAGCCCCTTGCGCCACCACGGAGGCCCCTGATACTGGCTTTTAAGCACATGTTGCCCCATGTTTCAAAACTCCACAGAGAAAATCTGTAGACATACAAAATCCTGACACTAAGCACCTGGCAGATGAACCTAAGCCAGGAAGAGAGAGAGAGCTGAGCTGGGGTCCCGCTGGCAGGGAGCACTCATCTGGAAACGGTCACCAGGAACCTTCCCGAGGTGGTCCACTTCTAGGAATCCATTTTTCAAAACTGATCAGACAGCACCCTTGAGATCTGCTGTATGCAAATGACACCTCAGTTTTAAAAACACACACTATGCAAAGCCAGCTTCTCTGCCGGAGGCGGCAGAACTTTGAGCTGTCCTATCAGACATCTGAAATCTCTGTTGTGCTGAGTGCCATGGAGACAGTCACCATAAAAATAGATAACAAGATTAGAATGGATAGAGGACATGAGAATTTCAGAACGGCGCACCAAGAGCAATTCGTTTTCAGCAAGCAGAAAATAGAAAGAGGAGAGGGAATTTGTCATTCCCCTGCACTCTGAGAAACACTCCCTGAAGGTGGTTGTTTTGCTAAAAGAGGTTCATGGCTTCCCAGGACTCTCAGGGGACACAAAGGGGTGAGGGCGGGTATTGCTTCTCCTTTGCTCAAAGAAAGGAGCTGGCGTATTTCCCAACTGGCTCCGCGAGGCCCCAGGAACTGGTGACATGCCCCACATGCACCGGGGCGTGCTGGGCTGAGAACCCTGGGCCACTGCAGTGAAGGAGACCTGGCCCTTTGCCATGGGCGGAGCCAAGGGCCCAGCTTTGGTTCTAGAGAACAAGTTCTGTCCACACTTCTTACACTCATCAGGGTCATGCACCCCAAAATTTAACTTCACATGAAGAGAGCACTTTCTCCTCTCAACCAAATCTTGATTTCTCAAATGCCAGAATGTGGTCAAGAATTATGTAAAGGGGCCTCCCTGGTGGTGCAGTGAGTTAAGCAATGCACTATAGTGCAAACCACAGCCACTGCAGCACGAGTTCGATCCCGGCCGCCTGAAAGGGAGAGGACCCACAGGGCGCAGCAGACCTCTCCTGCCTCACCCGCTGCTCCCCTCAGCAGTGTGTTTCAGTCCATCTGCCTGTTCTGCTCCCCACTGTCTCTGGTGAATCCTCTCACACCCCACACCTCTGGCCTGTACCCCAGTGCTTGTATGCATAAATAAATAAATCTTTAAAAAATCATGTAAAGGATTCTCCCTGGTGGTGCAAGGGTTAGGGTGCACAGCAGCAACGCACTATGAAGCAAATCGCACGGCACAAGTTCGATCCCTGCCACCGGCCAGGGAGAGGACCCACAGGGCGCAGCAGACCTCTCCTGCCTTGGTCTGCTGAGCCCCTCAGCAGGGAGTTTCAGTCGATCTGCCTGATCTGCTCCCCACTCTGATCTGGTGACTCCTCTCACTTCCCGCACTTCTGGCCTGTACCACAGTTCCTGCATGCATAAATAAATAAATCCTTAAAAAAAAAAAACCATGTAAAGCCAGAAATCATCTTGGCACCAGAGATGAAACAAACCTCTACACTCTCGGCAGAACTGTGGAAACTTCTGACATGGGAACTGGCCTGAGCCATGCCCCCAACGACAACAGTAGTCCAAAGACATAAGGAAGAAAATGGAAACACTCTAGAATGTTCAAAGTGGGTTCTAAATCAGTTCTAAATAAGCCGTGTATTTCAGTAAAATTTGGGCAAAATGAAACTAAACATTCAACATGTAAGCTATAAATAATAAGAAGGCAAAGAGGACATGTTTTTAAATCAAGCCAAAGAAGTGTCACCAACTTATGAACTAAATATACATAAGTCTGGAAAATCCCGCTCAAAGTCTCTTTAAAGGGCTCTGCCCCTTTTTCTCTTGGTTACGTGGATAAGTCCTTTCCCTCCTTCTCTCTGGACCTACGCAGGCTCAGTCTCATTCCCGGGGGCAGAGATGGTACAGAGCCCGCCATACTCAGTGACAGAGAATCAGGCAGAGGGTAAGTCCCAGACTGCCGGACTGGCCCCGGTCTCCATGGTCAAGCAAAGGGCCCGGCCCCACGAGAGGCGCCTCCCTGACTACACCAAACAGGCCAGCCGAGAAGCGCATGCTCCTTCTCTGTGTCCATCTCCCTGTACCTATTTTGCGGTATCTGCTATGTCCACTTCCCTTCTGCGTTCCCGCCTTTGCTAAAGACCAAGTCCTCCCAGTCTCCAGCCCTTCCGTCTTGTCCCACCATGGGCCAGTTCTCTTCGTCCTTTCTGAAAACGACCCCAGAAGGGGCTCCTGCCGACGCTGGGACCATTTATAAACACGACGAGCTGCATCGTGATGCTGACGCAAACCCTGCCCCCCTGGACAAACGTCCCCCGTCTACACCAGTCCCACAGTCCCTGACCCAAGGAGCCGGAGAGGGGTCTGGTGGTCAGCCTGCGCGCGCCCTCCTCCTTCACAGCACTCCCGTCTGCAGTGCCCAGCGCCACCTCGGGGAGACGGCCTTTTTCATAGCAAACTGAAATCCACCCTCCCAGACTTTAGGGTTAAAGGGGACCTAAAACTCATTAACGGCACTGAAATCTTCAACAAAGGGGGATTCACATAATGGACTCCTTCTGCAGACAAGGAATCTGGAGCTCAGGAAGATAAAACAAGTGTTCCAGGCATTGGTCATGGAGCAAAACTGAACGAGTCCAGTCTTTGCTATAGCTGAGAACCATGAAAATGCGCACGGTGCGACTGTGCACCCAGCCACACGTGGACCTGTTTCCCCGACCCTGTATCACCCTCGTCTCCTTCCCGTGATGAAGCCTTGTGTGTTTATGTCATGGCCCTGCGCGGCCCAAGTCACATGACTGCAGAGTAGGGCTGGTGCCTTGCTGCATCGCTGATTTCTGACTCCATTACAAGCGGGGTTCAGTTTTTCAAAAGGCTCGTCCGGTTCAGAGTTCACATTAAACTCACAAACAACAAACTGCAACCTCCTCCAGGTATGCCTGAGTCGCACCAAAGCGTCACTTGCTCACCTGCTCGTCCATCACTCAGCTCAACCCCAGGTGAGTCCTGTTTTATGACTCTTGTCCTAATCCAGGGTTGACACCCAGCAGCTAGGCACTGGAGATTTACTCCAAGAACCACCTATCTTCACCCCATCCCGTTCTTAGAAAATAAAATGTGTTTAAAAGTGTTTAAGAGGATGAAAAGTCAAGCCACAGACTGAGGAAAGACTTGTACAAGACAAGGTCTCCCTGGTGGCACAGGTAAGCACTGCACTATGAAGCACCTGCAGCCACTGCAGCATGAGTTCAATCCCCGGCCAGGGAACTGACTCACATGGCGCAGCAGACCTCTCCTGCCTCCCCACTGCTCCCCCTTAGCAGTATATTTCTGTAGATCCGCCTGTTCTGCTCCCCACTATCTCTGGTGAGTCCTCTCACCCCCACACCTCTGTCCTGCACCCCAGCTCTTGTATGCATACGTAAATAAATCTTTTTTTAAAAAAGACTTGTACAACACGCATCTGACAGAGGACTGCTATTCACAACATATAAGGAACTCTTAGAACTCAACAAATAAAACAATTAAAGAAAAATGGCCAACGACCTTAACAGACACCCAAAGAGGACAGACAGAAGACAAAGGGCATGAAAAGATGCCGTCTCATGTCATTAGGAAAATTCCATGCACCCACTGAGGTGGCCGAAATCCAGAACGCAGACACCGGTAAGTGTGGGTGAGGCTGTGGGGCCACAGGGACCCCCTTCCTTGCTGGAAACACAACAGCCACTTGGGGAGACACCTGGCAGATTCTTGTGAAGCTAAACCCACACTGACTGCAGGACCCGGCAAGCAGCTCCTTGGTGTTCCACTCAAAGGCTCTGGAAATCTGTGTCCACACAGACCCTCACACAGATGTTGAAAAGCACCTTATGGGGCCTCCCTGGAGGTACAAGGGGTTAAGACACAGCACTGTGAAGCATCCGTAGCCACTGCAGCACGACT
The DNA here is from genome assembly GCA_019455555.1 of Galemys pyrenaicus. Taxonomy (NCBI): domain Eukaryota; kingdom Metazoa; phylum Chordata; class Mammalia; order Eulipotyphla; family Talpidae; genus Galemys; species Galemys pyrenaicus. Next base: position 1,729,598 of record JAGFMF010012163.1, on the reverse strand, counting down.
TCAATCCCGAGTTCGATCCCCCGCCAGGGAGGGGACCCACATGGCACAGAAGACCTCTCCTGCCTCCCTGCTGCTCCCCTCAGCAGTGGATTTAATCAGATGCGCCTGTTCTGCTCCCCACTGTGTATCTGATGAACCCTCTCACACACACACACCCCACCACCCCTCTGGCCTGTAGCCCAATGCTTGTATACATAAATAAATCTTTTTTAAAGAAAAGGTACTTTACAACTGCTAAAAACATAGGGACAACTAAGATGCCCTTCAATGGGTGGATGAATAAACTGTACAATAATACAGTTGAATAAATATTATAATAAAATAATACAGGTGGATAAACTATGTAAAGAGAAGTGCATTATCAAGCAAAGGCTTATAAGGGAAACGTAAATGCCTATTGCTAAAAGAAGCCAATCGGAAGACTGCCTCCAATGGGCTTTCCAATAGCATTCTGGAAAAAACTGTGGAGACGGTAAAAGGATTGGGGTTTACCAAGGGTAGGGGGTAAAAGGATTGGGGTTTACCAAGGGTAGGGGGACAGGACGGGTAACAGACAGCGCAGAGAGGCTTTCAACAGCTCGGTGAAACTGCGTGGATGGCGGACAGGATCATCACACATGTGCATCACACTTGTCCAAAGCCACAGAACACGCCCCGAGAAAATCCAAACGTAAGCCGTGGGTTTAGGGTTACAGCGAGGCGTAGATGCTGGTGCGCTAGTTACAACCAAGTATCATGGCGGGGGTTGATAATAGGGAAGCTTGGACATGTGGGGGGCAGAGAGTCTATAGAAAACCTCGGGCCCTCCCGTGGTGGCGCAGTGGGTTAAGCAACGCACTATGAAGCAGAACGCAGACACTGCAGCACAAGTTCGATCCCTGCCGCCGGCCAGAGAGGTGACCCACATGGTGAGGCAGAC
>JAGFMF010012163.1:1695881-1728662 GCA_019455555.1 Galemys pyrenaicus | reverse complement strand
CTGCTCCCCTCAGCAGTGTGTTTCGGTCGATCTGCCTGTTCTGTTCCCCACTCTGTCTCGTGGATCCTTGCACTTCTGGCCTGTACCCCAGTTCTTATATCAATAAAAAAAAATTTTTTAAAAATCTTTAAAAAAAAAAAAAAAGAAAACCTCTGCGCGCCTTCCTCTCCACTTTACCATGAACCTAAACTGCTCTAAAAAATAAAGCATATTTTAAAATTATAGCGGGGTCAGTGTTCTGGATTTCCCTTTATGAAATGTGTCGATACGTTACGGCAAGTACAATAAATTAGCTCTAAAAAGTCACTTGATTTCAGTCTCCTGAAAGCAACTATTTGTTATTATTTTGGAATCAGAATTATTGGTATGCTACCTTCTAGTCATTTGCCACGCACTTTTTCTTAAACTTGAAATCAGGGTCTTCCTGGTGGGGCAAGAGCTTAAGTCTCAGTGCTATCAAGCTATCCACAGCCACTGCAGCACGAGTTCAATCCCCAGCCAGGGAGCTGACCCACATGGCACAGCAGACCTCTCCTGTCTCATCCGTTGCTCCCTTCAGCAGTGTGTTTCAATGGATCCGCCCCACTCTGTCTCTGGTGAATCCTCTCACACCCTGCACCTCTGGCCTGTATCCCAGCTCTTGCATGCATAAATAAAATAAAAGCTTAAAAAAAATAAACCTTAAAGCATATTCTAGATGAACCTTAACTCTTCAGCAGAAACATTTCTTCATGTCATCATTTTTAAGGGCTTCATAATATTCCATCATAAAGCCACATCCTTCACATTCATTCATGCACTACTGTATCAGTCCAGTGATACAACAGGATATATAGGTTGCTTCTAATTTTTTTTACTATAGCTTTAAAAATTGAATAGTACCCATGCATAAAACATTATTCGCATATCTGTCTCAGCTATATCCCCAGAGGTATTAGAAAGTACAAACATCTCAATTAAGTTTAAAAAATGAAAAAAGCAAAGTCAGACCTTACACCAATCCTTTCTTAATTTGAGCTCCTCCCTTTTGGTGGTTTTATCTTGATCATCTGTTTGATTTATCTTCTAAATAAGCAACCCCTCCCACCTCTGTGCCACGAACAAAGAGAACAAACACACCTTCTGTATCTTCACCACCCTGGAAAAGAATGTTGAAAGCTCAGGTCCAAGAATAGAAGCCAAGGCTTTCATTTCCAGACCCCCTTCCAGGCTGACTCAGTGCCATTAATTAACAGGTTTTGCACATGACTATCAAATTAAATTAATAACACCACCCGCCCCACACTCCACCACTTCTCTGCTATGGCCATCCCTCTTCGGAAACTGGTAAACACTTTTCTAAAGCCAAGTGAGCCAGAGCTGCTGAACATATCTAGTCACCCAGGCAATGTAAAACAGGAGATGGTTTCATTCCGCAGTGATCTGGCCGGCTCTCGCTCATCCTTGCCTTTTACAGCCATTTAAGATGCATGTGCCATGTAAGCCATGCAAGTAAAAGCACTTTGTCTCGACTTCTTTTTTTTAATATTAAAAAGCAGTATTCGTGCTCAGACTGTGGGGTGTGGAGAAGCAGAGCAGCTACTCTGTTCCCACCCACGCAGCTCAACTTGGGGGTGGGGGTGGACCCCCGGGGTGGGGGGGGAGCCACACTGCAGGCCACCAAGCCCTGACTTCTGGGCGTCATTTGCAAGAACACCTGGGTGTTCTCGACCTCTCGTGCAGACCCCCGGACGTCCAGGGAGTAAATGAAGCACCGAGGAAGGAGACAGACTCCCCCGCTGCTCCTTCAGCGCAGGCACCAGGACTGTGCCAGCAGGTGGCACTGGGTGCTTAGCACTCAGGTCTCCCCAAGTTATCAGCCCACATCATTTTGGGAGGTACAGGTGACGGCTGCAATTCACCCACCCCGAGTGGGTTGTGGGAAGGCTGTAAAGATCTTGGGGGCACTACAAACCCTAACTAGTATCACCCCACTTCCAGAGGAGAGTTCGGAGTTCCCATCAGCAGCAGCTCACTAGGCTTGTCAACCAGCCTAAAATGACCTGCACACAGGCATCTCGGGGCCACACATCACATGCCCACGTGGAATCCCACAGCGGCCACGCTGAACCCGGGACGGGACCCGGCGTCTCCAAGCTGGGCGCTGGTCTCCTGAACTGAGGTCGCAGAGCCAAAAGCTGCCAGGGCTACAGGGCAGAGGACCGGCCCGAGGCTCAGGGGGGCGCTGAGGCTCTGACCCTGGCCCAGCTCCCACCCACAGGGCACCTCCACCCGGCTCAAGAGGCTGCCCGATCTGACCCACTCGGAGTCCCACATCCAGAAATCTTCTGGATCAATCGTTCCCAGTCACTTTCCTCTTTTGTGGACTCCAAACCAGGACGTGTCTGAGGCTAAGCGCACTCTCCAGGCTAAGCGACCCTGGCCCAGCTTTCTGGCCTGATTTCGCCTTCCTCCCCAAAAGGACCCTCTGGTCGGTCTTCATTCCTAGGCAGTCAAGCGGCCCCAGGGAAGCCAGCTAAGTAGGGAACGCAGCTACATCTCAGGCCTGTTTCTTAGACGGGTCTATGAAAAAGCGCCACTGGGCCCCCGGAGGGTCGAGGTGTAGTTGGTCACACGCCCAGGTGACGCTGGGCCAAGTGACAGGTGTGGTCCGTCCCGGCTGACCATCCCCACTGAGGACCGGCCCCCACTCCAAACCTCCCCACCCTGCAGTGCCACGAAGTACCCCAAAGAGTTCATCCCAGACTTCCTTCCCTATGTCTAAGGCACCCCAGAACAGGCTGCTCCCCCTCCCCTGCACCCTAGAGCTTGTTTTCCATTTGGGCGCTGAGTCCTCTTGCCGGGCTCCTTAATTGCGCACTGCTCCACCTTATCTCTCCAACTAGACTGTCACCTTCCCGTCTCGTCCTCTTGCTGCCTGCCAGCACTAGGCACTGGCAAGGGGAGCATAGAGCTCTGCACACGGCAGGACTGGTAGATACCTAGGGAATGAAAAGGGTCTCGAAGTTTTTTCCCCAGACTGTAGTTAAGATCCATTACAGAACATTTAAATCAAGTATGTGGGGCCTCCCTGGTGGCACAATGTGTTAAGCAACACAGCCACTGCAGCATGAGTTCGATCCCCGGCCAGGGAGAGACCCACAGGGCGCAGCAGACCTCTCCTGCCTCACCCGCTGCTCCCCTCAGCAGTGTGTTTCAGTAGATCTGCCTGCTCTGCTCCCCACTCTGTCTCTGGTGAATCCTCGCCCCCCAGGTCTCTGGGCTGTACCCCAGTTCTTGTGTGCATAAATAAATCTTTTTGAAAAACTCAAGTATGTGAATGACAATGAGGAATTTAGCATGAAACCAACAGAATAGAAGAGAAACAGTGTCAGCAGAGGCTGCACCAAACCAAGGGAGGTGGCACTTCATGAGCCCCAATTAGAATGTGACGTATGTGATCAACTATCCTAGCAGGACAGAAAGTTAAGTCCTTAATACAGGCCACGGTCAAGAGTGCTGAAGACACCGCTCGCTCTCTGATGAGGAAATCAGCTCAACCATGCGTCTTCTGACAGTCCTACCTCCCCTATAAGGAAAATGTCCATCGGACACCTCTCCCCAGCCAGGTGAGCTCCTCAAGGAACAAGGAAGCCATCTAACTAATACAACTACAGCCCCCTGCGCTCTGTAACTTCTTGCAACTATTCGTCCAACTCACCAGCCCTTAGATGTTGCAAGTTGAAGCTTGGAGAATTCTCAGCATATCACCCTAAATCACCCTTACAGGGTAGAGAGCTCAGAGTGGGGGAAAACACCAGCTTCCCTCTGCCAGCAGGCCCAGGGGGGCCGAATCCTGGCAACGGGCAATGGCGAGGGCGGCAGCATCCTTAGTCCCACATTTCCTCCCTGCTCCTCTACACCCTCCCCCCAGGACTGGGACGCCAGGGTAGGCCTGAAGGTCTCAGGGGAGAGCAAAGAGCTTGTCTCAACGTGGACATCTTCAGCCAATTCCACTCTACTCCCTTCCAATCCCACCTTGCGGTTAGAAGGATAAGCGGCCGGTTCTTCCTAGAACTTCAACTCCCAGAGCCACTTTGCAAACTCCAGGCTCAGGGCCACTGGGCATGTGAACGGCAATCCCAAGCAGAACCGGCTGACCCGGACCCCGGGCCCGCTCACCGGCATCCACAGCGTCTCCTTACAACCCACCAGATACCCCCTTTCAGCCCAAGCGCCTTTCTTCTCCCAGAACACACACCCCATACCACCCCCATCTCGGGGTCACAGTTGCTTACTGGACACCTATGCTTGGACGTCTTGGCAAACACAAGGGACTTCTCTGCAGCCCAAGTGTCAACGACTTCTCAACAAAACACACATTTCCGATTTCTCAAGTTACCAACTACAGCAGCTCCAAGGCCCTGGCGTGTAATCAATTTCCACAAAGAATTAATTTCCATTCATCTCTCTTCTTCACCCTGCCCCTGTCAATACATCATTTCAGTAGTAACACTGCCAAAACCCACCCTCTCCCATTTCCAGTTACCCCAGTCCAAAGCCTGGATACTCCGGAGAGGCGAGGGCCCAAGAGTAGGGTCTCCAATAAGGGCACCTCTCCGCACGCCAGTCCCAAATCACCCCCGGCTCCAAAGCCTTTAATGTCTGCCGCGTACACAGGGCACGGCGCGCGCCTGTCTGGCTTTCTAGGACTTTCACAATCTCCACCACTGTTCCATCTTTATCGCCTACTGTTCAGGAAAGTTCCCAAGTGTGACCAAGGCCACGTCCTTGTTTCTGGAGAAAGCCACACCCTCAGCAGCACAGGACCCGCCTCCAGGGCACCCCCCACCCCCATGCAGTCCTGGAGATGCTAGTCCCAGGCTGTCCCCTCCCTGAGCTCCAAGGGCACCTATCTGATGGTGACGGTGAGCGGTGGAGATGCCCAAGGCTGGCCAGAGCATCTCCAGGCTCCGAGCTTCCTCTCCCACACCTCCCGCACCTTTCACTCCTTCTGCTCTTGCCTGGGTCTTTGCCAGGGTGTTCTTTCCCACGTGCCTTACTCACTGATGGAGGATAAGAACAGAGAATCTGGAAAGGAGGCGCCCTAAGACCACCAACTCCAAAAGGACACTCTTACTGCTTAAGTCCAGCCCATGGCGCTAACCTTTCTCTCCATCTACTCTGCCTCCCAGCATTTCTGGCCTTTTGGGCAGCCACAGCACATCAACTTGAACTTAAGCTGGAGAGTCACTTCCCTCGCTCAACAAACTCAGAGGCCGGGGAGTGCTGTGTGCCCCTTACCTGCCAGAGTGCCTGGCATGGAGCTGAGAACCCAGCAGCGCCCCCAAAAAGTATCTGTGGAGTTCAACTTAACCGCAGTTTGTTTCCCCGTGTTTCAAGTTCCTTGAGACCTGGCAGCTCTGTTTATACAACACCTTAGAGAGTGCGAGGCCTGCTGGACCTGTTGATAGCCCGCTCTAGGCGAAGTACACCTATGCACTTTTCTAGAAAGAGAAGCGTGAGGCGAGCGGCAGGGCCTGCAGGCACCCTGCGCCAGGCGCCCTGGCCGCCGGCAACGCCTGCCCGGTGAACGTGTCCCAAGCCACGAGGGCTTGGCCAGGCTGACCCGGGGTCAGGAGCGGCCACCCCTCTGGCCTGGCAGGTGGGCTGCTCTGCATTCCGGAGGCTGGGCCTGAGCTCCCTGGCAGGGAAGAAAACGCTGCCTTGAAATTGTTTGCACATGACAAACTCCCTGACCACCCGCCCTCCCCCCGCGCCCCGCATGCCCACAGTGCCAGCGCCAGGGAGGGCCAGGTGCCACTGGAGGGGAGAGGCCCACTTAACGGCGCGGAAGGAAGTGGGGGTGGACAGAGGGGGACCGAGGGTGGGGGCGGCCCCCGAGGAGGAGGGTGTGTCGCGGCGCGTCCCGGCGCCCGGCACCGGCTCGCTGGCGTGGGCAGGAGCGCGCGGGTGCCGGGTGGGCCAGCCGGGCGGCCCAGCCCCGAGGGAGCAGGAGGGCGCGGGTCCGGCTCCGGCAGGCGCGACTCCGGACCCCGCGCTAAGTTGGGGAGGGGGTCCCCTGCGAGCGCCGCCCGCGGGCGAGATAAACAAGGCGGCGCACGGGAGAGCCGCGGCCACCCCCACCCGGCCCGCCCGCCCGCCGGCGCCGACCGCAGCACCCGCGCCTGGACCCGCGCGGCCCCCGCTCCCCCGCCCCGGCCGGGCCCCGCGGGCGTAGCGTGGGAAGTTCCAGGGCCGCCCTCGACCCCGCCGCAGCCGCGGGGACCCGCTCACCTCGCCCGCCCGCAGCAGCAGCGGCGCGGCCGGCAGCTCCGCTCGGACGGCTCGGACGGCTCGGACGGCTCGGCGGCGCGGCTCGGGGCTGCAGCTGCCGCGGGCCCTGCCCGGCCACCCGGCGCGGCCGCCGCCCCGTCCGCTCCGGCGCCCGCCCGCCCGCCGCGGCTGCTTCGCGCCCACCTGGCCGGCCTGCCCTCCCTCCCCGGGACACTGCGCTCACGTACGCGGCCGCGGCCACAACCCGGCCCGGATTCCCGCCCGGGAAGGGAGCGCAGCGCGCCGCCCGCCCGCCAGCCGCGAGCGCGACTCGGGGACACACCCCCCGCGCCGCCCCCCGCGCCCCGCGCCCCCGCCGGCGCCGCGCGCCCCCGCCGGCCGCGCGCGTCCCCACCCAGCCGCGCGCCCGGCCCCGCGCCCCGCGCCCCGCGCCCCGCGCCGGTACACAGTGGGCGCTCAATAAGTGCCGAGCGGCTCCCCGCGCACATGCGCGCTTGAACCTGACCGGGAGGTGACCCCCCCCACCCACACCCCCACCCCATCGGAACCGGCGGCTGCAGCCCCGAACTAAACTTGAGTGTTTGCCTTGGGCGCTGCACCGCCAGCCCGGCCAAAGTTGCTGGCTGGTGTTTTTCCAGGCCTGGCCGGGGGACAGCCCGGGGAGGCCAGCTCGCCCCCGGGCGGGAGCGGCAGCCAGGAGCCGGGGGCGCGGGGACGCCGGGGACGCCGCGGGCGGGGGCCGGGCGGGGACGAGGGGGGGGGTGACCCCGGCGAGCAGCGCCGGCCCGCGGGGAGCGAGCAAGCAGGCGACGGCGCCAGAGGGAGGGAGCGCTGCAGACCAACCTTTCCCCTAGCCTTCTCCATTTTCTGCTCTTTCACTCGATTTGACTCGTTTGTAGTTGTAAGGTGAGGCGTTGTTTACTGTTTCTGGAATTAAATGGGAGAAAGTTAACTATTAGCCTTCAGCCCTTGTGTAAACAAAACCAGTCGCTTTTGGCACCGTTAGGCCGGGGCTTTTGTCTAATTTGTAACGAGGGGAACTGAAGCTGCCCCATTGTGTGGCTCTGTGTTCTCAGAGATAAGCGCGAGAGGCGCAGCGCCCCGGGCCTCTGCCCGAGCGTCTGTGCTGTAGTCATTAAAAGGCATAACTAGGGAGAAATGGTTCCCTTCTCAGCCGTGATATGTTAAATATTGGGGCCCACTTGTTGAGTTGGCAGTTCACCTCCATTCTGAACTAGGCTATTTTTCCTGCAGCGGGAGGGGGAGCGTGCTGGAAAGGACCAGAGGAGTCTTCAGCTTGCCTGTCGGCCTGATTTAACTGGCCCTGGCCTGATGGTGTCCAGCACAGCCTCTTATCTGGCTGCCCTCGGCTTCTTCACCTGTAAGATGAAATAAACATGGTACAGTGTCCAGCTCCACCAAATAAGCCATAAATATCTTTCTCCTTTCCCCATCTCCCATCATTTGTTAAATAAGAAAAGACATCTAAATAGCAGCAAAATTCCTACAGGACCTCCGTGCTGGGGGGAGGTCCTATGGGACCTTGTTCCCAGGCAACATGTGGCAATGACACGTGGAGACAGTTTTGCCTGGTACAACTCAGGGGGCGTGGGTGCCACTGCATCTGGTAGGTAGAGGCCAAGGGTGCTAAAACCATGAAGACTGGGCTAAAATGCCAAGAGCGCCTTCTCCTCGGGAACTGCTGTAGATGGTTCTGCTTCGGGATCTTTCAGCAAAGACTGATCTTCCTTGTGACACTTGTTCTCAAAGAACCAAGCTCCTTTTGCAGTAAGGGGAGCAATGGAGGCTTGGGGGGGGGGGAGTCACAGCAATTGTATTACTACACAAACCTCCCCTTAAAATAAAATGCAGACTAGAACTTTAGATTATTAAAGGAACAATGTAACCACAAGGCATGGCCCCTCATTAAGACATATGATTGTCACAATTCATAAGCAGGTCACTGTTTTTGTTTCCCTCAAAAAATGGGGTGTGCATTCATCTCTCTGCTAAATTCCTCACCTATCCTGAAGTTTTTAACATAGTCCCTGCCCCCAAGGAACAGAGAGCTTCCCTGGAGTAGATGCCTGTGCACAGGCAACAATTACAGAACAATACAAGCCAGCATATAATTAAGCTTTAATTGCAGCCCAGGCTGAGGTGGCTGGAGGAAAGGGGAATGAGTTCGGGCATCCCAGCCCGCCTGGCCTGTGTGCCTGAGGTGCTCAGGGTGTGTTTGTTGGAGAAAATGAGATCACGAAGTTTTTTTTGCACAAGGTCGAACTCTAGCTAGTCGACTGACTCCTGAGTTTTTCTTAAGGGGAAAACTCCATAACCAACCTGTGTATCTCCTAGAACAACTGACTTTAACAAGACAGAAACTGCCATCCACACGGCAGATGGGGAGAGTCCGCTGTGCATAAAGTGAACCCGAGGAGCATCCAGAGTTGAGGGGAACCCGCCGTTGCTTCTGCCGGAGTCTGCCCTGCCAGCACAGGCTGAGCTGCAAGGACTCCTGACACGCACGCACGAGGGGCGCAGGTACTCCTCACTGCAGGCTTGTGCTTGTACTTGCTGGGGCTGCATTCCAGGGCTGTGCATATTCACACAGACCCAGAGGACCTCCCATCCCGAATGTGCCTTCCCAAACACACCCAGCACCCCGCACCCCCCGCGCAGAGTTCAGGCCCTGCACCGCAAGGCACAGCCGCTGACGTCTAGGCATCTTTTTCCTCTTTCCTACCAAAGTATTTAGCTTCTTGGAGAGCATCTCCCATCGGCTAAAGTTAGGCAGAACAGACCTAGACCCTGCCTTGTACATACGTGGACACGGCGGTGGGTGGGGGACAGGCAGCACCACTTGTCCACACGTCATCACAGATATAATGTAAATAAAATATGTATCGCACATCCTTGACCGGAGCCTCTTCTAACAGGTGTTTAGGGCAGTGTGAGTCTGAGACTGCTGCCGCCCCAGCCCACCAGCTTTCCGAGGTGATGGCTTCCAGGTCACCCCCTCCAGTCTGCTCTGCTTAAAATGCCGCCACACCAGGGCGCCTGCATCTCGAAGGATCTCAGACACCCTGCCTGGAGTGGCTCCAGTTTCTCTGTCCACTACTCCCCTCTCTGCCTCTGCCCCCACCCTGACCCCCACCCCACTCTGTACTCAGAATACACGGATCTTTCGTCCTTTGCAGAAAGACAGACATGGCTTTGCACACGCTCTTTTCTCTGCCCAGAATGCCCTCCATCCTCTCTCCCATCTTTTTTTCTTTTTTAAACGATTTTATTTATTTATGCATACAATAGCTGGGGCACAGGCCAGAGGTACGGGGTGGATGGCAAGAGGATTCACCAAAGACACAGAGCTGGAAGCAGAACAGGCAGATTAATTGAAGTACACTGCTGGGGGGAGCAGCGGGTGAGGCAGGAGAGGTCTGCTGCGCCACGTGGGTCCCCTCCCCGACCAGAGCTCAAACTCAGCGCTGCAGTGACTGCAGAAGTCCCACAGTGCAGCGCTCAACCCACTGCACCACCAAGCCCTTCTCTGGCCTTTCACCCTGGGTTCAGGGCCTCTCCTTGGGGTCCCACCCTCAGCCCCCGGGAGACTAAACGTGCTATGAGGACGAGCCCCCCTCTTGGTCTCCAGTGTACTCTCCACCGGGCGCAGTGGACACCGGGTTGACACTGGCCAGGAATGGCCGGCCACAGACCTGCAGCACTGCCTGCAGCTGTTCCCTAGCCCCGGGACACCCCACCCCCACCCTCTTCAAAGCCTGCTCAGTGGATTCCAGGGCGGGGCTCCACCTAGGCCACGGATTCAGAACAGGACAGGCTCCTGGACCAAGCTGGGTGCTGGACTCTCACTGCAGCCGGCCGCTTCCTGTGCCCAGCCGGAGCCCCCATCACCACATCCAGACCAGGTTCTGACCCCCCCAAAGCCTGCTCCCCACCCCACCACACACACACGCGCGCGCGCATTTTTCTGGTTGCTCAGGAAACAAACAAAAACTTGAAGTCATCACCAACACCTTTGTTTCTCTCTCTTTGTCTCTCACACACACACACACATACACACACACGAAACCCTGTTGGCTCTCTCTACAAATGTGGCCAGGAGCCAGTATCCCACCTTTCCAGCACTGTCCCCCAGCTGGCCAGTCTGACCTGGGCTTCCCAAATCCACTCCTGAATGGTCTCCCTACTTTTTCTAAGATTTTATTTATTTTTGCATAGAAGAACTGGGGTGTGCAGGCCAGAGGTACAGGGGATGGATGGAGAGTAAATGAGAGGAGTCACCAGAGACAGAGTGGGGAGCAGTACAGGCAGATCCACTGAAATCCACTGCTGAGGGGAGCCGCGGGAGGCCGGAGAGGTCTGCCGCACCCTGTGGGTCCCTCCCTGGCCGGGGATCCAACTCAGGCCTTCACGGTTGTAGCTCTGAGACAACCTCTAGGCCACCAGGGAGGCCCCCATCTCCCTGCTTTTTCTTTCCTTTTTTTTTTTAAAGATTTTATTTATTCATACATACAAGAACAGAGGTGTGGGGGCATGAGAGGATTCACCAAGACAGAGTGGGGAGCAGAACAGGCAGATCAACCAAAACACACTGCTGAGGGGAGCAGTGGGGAGGCAGGAGAGGCCTGCCTGCATCATGTGGGTCACCTCCCTGGCCGGCAGCAGGGATCGAACTCATGCTGCAGTGGCTGCGGTTTGCTTTATAGTGCGTTGCTTAACCCACTGAGCCACCAGGGAGGGCCTCACCGTATCACTCTTGCACCCGAAACCTTCTTTGCTCCCAGCCCCAGCCCCCTCACCATGAGACCCTACAAGGTCTTGTCCCGCCCACCCCCCGCCCCGTGGACTCTGCCTCTACCACCCAGCCATCCTCCCTGGCTCAACCAGCAGCATCCACATGGACACCCCCAGTCCAGCTGTCCTCAGACCCACTCCCAGCTCAGCCCTCCCAAGGCTGTCCCTGGTCTTCTCCAGATGGCCGCAGGACCAGCAGCCACCGGGTCAGGTCCGTGCTCACAGGCATTGTGGGGACACACGGTAGCCGCCGCCTCCCTGTGCCTGGGCTGCTTGGCGCTGCCCAGGGCTGGGCCACCTGTGTCCACTCGCTCTCCGTGAGTTCAAGGACAGTGATGGAGGAAAGAAAGGAAACTCTAAAGGAGGTTCCAGAAGACCAGAAACCCAGCTCACTCCAAGCCAAGAGCTGGAGGTGGGGGTAGGAGGGATCAACTGCCATGAACCCAACTATGCCTCAGGTGCCAGCGCCCAGATCACAAAGCCCAGCCCTGCGCAGGCATCATCTCATCGCACTGCTGCAGGGGGTCAGGAGCCAGACCTGAAGGTGAAGATATGGAGATTGAGATCCTTGCAGAAATCTGGCCCTTTCAAATTCTACAAATTTTATTCGAAGTTCACAACAAATGGGGCCTCCCTGGTGGCACAGCGGGTTGAGCCCTGCACTAGGAAGCATCCACAGCCACTGCAGCACGAGTTCGATCCCGGGGCACGGGGCACGGGGCATGGGGCAGCCGTCCTTCTGGCCACCTATGACTGTGCAGGTGCTTCTTTTCACCAGCTCTCTCCTCTGCAGGGCAGCAGCCTCCCGCCTGTTTCTCCTATCAACCTCCCTCTCCTCAAGGCCATCCACCTGCAACCAGGCAGCATCTCTCAGCACACCTGTCCCTTTCAGGGCAGCTCTTTCTTTCTGCTTGTGTCTATGCAAGTGTCCTTTATTCTCCTGTCCCTTTCTCCAGTAAACCTGCTCTTTTAAATAGAACTAATGTCTCTGTCTCTTGGAGAAACTCGCTGGGGAAACCCGCTGGTGCTGATGAACAGGGAGCTCTGGTGGAAGCTTTCCCAGAATGAACCCAAGAACCCCGCTCTCCAAACCCACAAACTCCAAGAAGGACATCAGACAGTAGAGATTTTACTTTTGTTTACTGTTGTGTCACAGCTTCTAGAACTATGTCTGGTATATAGCAGGCATTCAGTAAGTAATCATGACTCAAGAATCTGGTTAGACTACCAGTCACCCCTGAACCAGGTGCCAATCCACTGCTTTCTCCCAGAATTTAGTTCTGCTTAGGTAGGGTGAGGGGGACCAGCTCCCCAAGTGTCTGCCATCCTGCTGCTCACCGGCCTTAGACTTGGAGCTCCACTATCCCTAGCCCACTCATTCAAAGCATAGCTTCCACCGCACCCCGGACCCCAAACCAACTTTCACAGGCACAGAACCATCAGCTCAGCCCACCTGCCTTTGCAGCATGTTTTATGCTTCTCTCCTGCTCGAGAACAATCACAAGCTTCCTTCTGGACAGAAACAGGTTCGCACCTATTTACATGTGTGAAAAGGATTTTTAATCTAAAAGTCTCAAGACTCATGAATCCTAAATGAAAGTCTTTTGTAGGTTTGCCTGGGGCAAGCTTCTTCTTCCCTCAGATCTACTCACTCGGCAGGGCTCTGGCAAGAAGGTGGGCTTTGCATTTCATTGGCGAGAAAGGATGAAAAGGTTACAAGTAGGTTGTTCAGAGCTTAAGAGGATCCCTTGAGCAGTTTGCTTAGATCTGCTGGGCCACACTTTGAAGCAAACAAGCCCCCACGCTCCCAGAGACATGAGCACCCAGTACATGAGCACCCAGAGCCTGCTTCCTCCTGGCTCAGAAACTCTGTGAGCATGAGTGAAAGTTCATATTCAAAAAAGGAAAAACTGAGCTGGCTCTGGGGCTGTGGACCCCAAAGCCCATGACTCCAGGCATGTGTAAGAATGTGTAAGCCCAGGCAGGCTCTCTGGGCACATCTGGTTTTCCCTTTTATGCGTCTGTGATTTCTGTGACACAGGAAATCCATTCTGGAGCAACCCTGTCTACTTTCTATGAGTGCATAAAAAATGGGGATTAAGGGTCTGTTTATCTCACTGCTGGGGGAGGAAGATACACTCCAGAGCAGCAGCATCTTGGGGGGCGGGGCGAGGAGGGCTCTGCCTTCCCTGCCTTGTGGTTCCTGGAGGGGGAACTGAGGTGCAGGGATGGAAGGGCCTGGAAGGGCCGAAGAGGCCTCAGTGCAGGCTTAAGACTATGGAGAGCTGCCTGTGACCCCACCACACCACAAAGCGGGTGCTGGAAACCCCGAGGCGCAGAGCCTGCTGCTCCACCAACTCCCCGCTCCCAGCCTCACTGGACGTCTTCTCCACCAAGCTCCCACCTTACAATCTCTATGAAGGTTGTTTGCTCATGGGGGCCCCTAAAAAGGGCTGAAGAGGTCAGCTTCTCCCAGTCACAAGCCAGACAACACGGAGCTGTGTATCATGAAGGTCACAGACCCCAGTCTGAGAGGGGTGATAGGCAACATAAAATAAGGGGGGCAGGACAGGAGAATGTCTACTGTGAAAGCAAAGAGACTGGGTGTCAACCCCAGGTGGGGGCAGTGGGTTGGAACCCAAATTCATCTCACTCCTGAGATAACATTTTTTTTAAAGATGTATTTATTTATGCACACAAGAGCTGGGGTACAGGCCAGAGGTGTGGTGGGTGAAAAGATTCACCAGAGACAGAGTGGGGAGCAGAACAGGCAGATCGGCTGAAATACACTGCTGAGGGGAGCAGCAGCGAGGCAGAAGAGGTCTACTGTGTGTGTGTGGGTCTCCCCCTGGCTGGGGATCGAACTCATGCTATAGTGGCTGCAGATGCTTCAGTGTGGTGTGCAGCAGTGAGGCAGGAGAGGTCTGCTGTGCCATGTGGGTCCCCTCCCTGGCCGGGGACCGAACTAGTGCTATAGTGGCTACAGATGCTTCACAATGTGGTGCTTAACCCCTTGCTCCTCTAAGAAGACCTGAGAAAACAGTTTCTTAAACAAAATTTTATTGATTTGCAAAGCTGGGTAACGTTTGGGGGTACATCTTCATAGACAACAAATGTTACTAAAAAACAGATCAGAGGCCATCAAAAGAGAGAGGAGATGAAGCAAAGGCAGAGTGAGCAGTGAGAAACATTTCAATAACTGGCTTCTCCAGTGCTGCCCTATTTCAGTTGCTTGGGTACCAATCAACATGCCAGAACTGCTTCTCTGGCCCTTGCTTTGGTCACAAGACCTGCTCTTAAGGTTTCTATTCATCACCTCCTGTGGCAGTGGTTTTCTGGCGTGCTCCAAAGGGGCACCTAGGCTTTTCTCTAGTAAATTTGCCCGTTTCATTTTTGCCCAACTGTTCAACTTCACCCCCTCAAAAATATCCCATTGTGCCCACTATCCTGCAGCGGAGTTCTGCCAGTCTCTCTTAATCTTCTACAGGGCCAAAGCCCAGCCCAAGGCAGGAGCCACAATCCAGTCCTCCTGGGCCACCAGGAATGGCCCAGAGCCTGTGTGTGTGTTGGGGGGGTTCCCCCAGCAGAGGGGACAATCATGGAGGAACACCGTTGTTCCTGACATGTGAAATGCAAAGGATGCAGCATGATCTCCACCCACTCTCCAGACTGTGATGGCTGCCCCATAGAGCACTGGGAAGTACCAGGAACGGCCAGGCCTGGGATGTGCCAACCGCTGCCCAGGACCTAGGGCTCATCAACCTGAACAACCTCTTGACAAACACAATGAAAAGACTTTAAGACCATAAACCCATAAGCCCAGCAGACAAAACCTGTTTCTCTGCCTCATTACTCCTCCCAACAGAGACTCGGGCTTACTCACATCTCTTTCTCGGGAAGATTGCGTCTTCTTCCAAGGCTGCTTATCTGCAACGTGGTCAAATAGACATGCTCAGTTTTTTACGACTCCAAATTTTACAGGCACAATAAAAATCCCGTGGAATGTGTCTCTGCTGGTGTTAAGTGCTCGTGAACAGCGCTGTTATGCAGTATGAGACTTCCACACTCATGGTTTAAATAATGAAATGATATGCCTTAAGTTTACATGAATTAAAAAAATGTATATGTTGGATACACAGAGAGGAAGTGATGGAGGAGTAAATCATGAGTTAAAGTGGGCCTTGGCAAGGGTGTGGAGAAAAGACCCTCATATACTGTGGGTGGGAATGTAGACAACTCCAGTTTATGGAAAATAGGATGGTGTTTTCACAAAATATTAAAAATAGATCTACCATCGGATCCAGTGATCAACTTCTCTGATATCTACCCCCAAAATACAAAGACACTAATTCTAAGGGCTATCTGCACCCCTATGTCAATGCAGCACAGTTTACAACAGCCAAGCTATGAAAAGAACCTAAGGACTGGATACAGATGAGTGGACCAGGGAGATGTGGTCTATATACACAAGGGAATATTAATCGGTTATAAAAAAGGATGAAACCTGCCATTTGCATCAACATAGATGGAATGAGAAGGGATGATGCTAACCAAAATAAGTGAGAAAGAAATGCTGATGATTTCACTTATTTGTGGAATATAAAGAAACAAAGCAAAGGAGAGACAAAGCAAATCCTGAAAACCTGACAGCAGAACTGAAGCTACCAGAAGGGGAGTGGGATGGGGACCAAGAGGAGAGGGGCCTCAGCAGACTATGGTGGAGGATCAGGAAGCCTTGGTGGGGGGTGTGGTGTGATAACATACATCTGAAGAGGTGCCCCTAAAACATGTAAGTGTTGTAAACCAATGTTACCTCAATAAACAAACTTTAAAATTAATAAGTAAATAAAAAGTAGCAAGGAATTAGAAAAAAAGAACAAAGATCTCTGATTGTGTTTTCCTTTTCTCAGGAGACAAGGCAACATATGTTGCAGCAAGGCATTAAGTCTGAGCACAATGAAGCATCTGCAGCTACTGCAGCAGGGGTTCAATCCCTGGCCAGGGAGCTGACCCACAGGGCACAGCAGACCTCTCCTTCCACTGCCTCCCCACTGCTCCCCTCAGCAGTAGATTTCAGTAGATCTGCCTGTTCTGCTCCCGCTCTGTCTCTGGACTCACCCCCACACCTCTGGCCTGTACCCCGATTCTTGAATGCATAAGTAAATATTTTTTTTAAAAAAAAAGGAAAACTAAGCAAACTCCAGCAGAGCAAAGACCACCACTCAAAAAATCATGGACAGCAAAGTTGGAATAAGTAAGGCGTCGTTGGGGTAAAAAAAAAAAGCTTTTTTCTGAATGCATCTTAAATGCTGCCAATCATTTGAGGACAATTTCTGGCGCTTGGGAATTGAGAGCGATCACAGTTCCCAGCTTGCACCAGGCGTCTTGTCAGCTCTGCCACCGGCACCACGTCTCACATCCGTCAGAGGCGGGCGCTTCGCTGCACAGGCCACGGTGCAGGATGCCAGGGCAGAAGTGGACAGACATGTGAACTCCCTCTGGCTTCTCAGTCGAGACAGGCAGGGCAGAAACCTAAAGCGGCCTTGAAATTCAATTTTTCCAAGTTTAAGTCATTTATTGATGAACGGTTTCTCCTCTTATATATATAGACCTGTCTGAATTAGTTTAGATGAGAAGAGAGGGCCTTTGCTTTTCTGGAGCCAAGCACTTATCTGTGGAAGCCAGTCTTAGTTTGCTCAGTTAAGCAGGTACATACTAAGTCTCTGAAACTGGGATCCATCTAGTTTTAAGCCACATCTGCCTTAATAATCCTTGTAATGCATGGGAGGAGAGATCATGTGAATTAACAAAATATTGTTCAAGTACCCTTTTTTATTATCCACCTGGGAGTACTCTGGATTTCCAATAAAGACTCTGAAATCCACTAGCCAGTAACCTGCCAGCCTTCTCACACACAGATACTCTGAGCTGCGAAGGCTGAAAAAATCATTACTGTCACGTACTCAGCATGCCTGGTCCCAGTGCCACCAGCTAAGCCACCTTGTAAGTGGAAGTTGTCACTGTCACTCTAATTCTTCTGTGGATTAGAAAGGGGGGTCCTGGAGATATTTTAGCAATCTCAGTTAGCTGGGAAGATTAAGCAAATGTTAATGGAAGACCTGGGTGACCATTGGGGTGAAGAAAGAAATTCCAGGGGGAAAAACAAAGACCATTTCAAAAGCCACTAAAATAAAGTAGGTTTTGGTTGACATTGAGGAGGGAGCCAAGGAGGAATCTCTTCTTCCCACATACAACGAAGATACCCCAGTTCATCTTTTCAAATTTCTGCTCCCAAACCCTCCCCACACCATAGTTGTTTCTCTCCTCTCTTCCTCAGCCTTCAACCTCTTTCTCCTTGGCTGTCTTCCTCCCTGACCCCCTTCAACCTCTGTTCCCCCCCACCCCGCCATGGAGAAATGGGGCTGGCTCCTGACATGACTCTGTCAAAGACCTGACAGCTGCTAACTGCCCCAGCCAAGAAGCTGCCCCTGAAAGCAGGGCATGGGGAGGGCTTGGCACCCCTGGGAACCTATGGCCTGTACCCCAGTGCTTGTATGCATAAATAAGTAAATCTTTTAAAGAAAAATTATTCATGCATAGAAGTACTAGGGTGTAGGCCAGAGGTGTGTGTGTGGTGGGGGGAGGTTGGTGAGAAGAGTCACTAGAGACAGAGTGGGGAGCAGAACAGGCAGATGGACTGAAACACACTGCTGAGGGGAGCAGCGGGAGACAGGAGAGGTCTGCTGCTCCCTGTGGGTCCCTCTCTGTCCGGGGATTGGACTCAGGCCACAGTAGTGACAGTGCTGAGCCTCAATCCCGAGGTCACCAGGGAGGCCACTATCTGTCCCTCTTCTTAGCTCATTTTTCTGAAAACCTTCTAATGTTCTCATTCAAAAATCCCAGTCGTCTCTGCTGGTACTTCTAACCACGCCAGTCCCCCAGGTAAAAGGTTCTCAAGGTTCTCTGTCCAGCTTCTAATGTGGACTCATGGGCTCGGGTCTTGTTTATCTGTGGGTAACAGCAGGAAGGGCGCCTCCCTCTGCCCACCACATCCTGGGATCAGCACCGGGATGACTCAGAGACTAGCACGCGTGAGACGTGACAGCCGTGGCCAGCACCCAGATTGCATTATTTTCTGAGAATAAACACGGGTGCCAAACTTATTACTCAGGCCTTTTTGGGGAGACAAATGACAGGAATTCACTGCTAGCATAAGCAAAAAGCAAAAAAAAAAAAAAAAAAAACATAAATAAATAAATAAAAAGCTTGGCTTACTTACCTGGGAAGTCCAGGAGTTTGGACCCACCATGAACAGGCCAGTTTTAAACCAAGCTGTGAAGGTTTATGCGCTGGATTTCAGCGGGATCCTCACAAGCCCGAGTCCCGTTCTTTCCTCCTGCAACAGTGTCCCCCTGTGGCACCCCCTCCCCCATATCTTTCTTCACACTTGGGAGGACAGCTGTTGGCAATTCCCCACTATAACACCCCATTTAGCAACCCCAGAGAAGACATCTCCTCTGTCCCTATTCACACTTCAGTTCCAGGGACAGACCCTGATTCTGCTGAAAATGCCCGCCCTCCCGAGCGGCCCACTTGGAGCCGGACACCGCGCCTTCGAGCAGAAATAAAAGCCAGGGGATGCAGGACACACGTCCCCAAAGGAATGACCGCTGAGGAGAAGGGGACATGTGTCCAGCAGCGGTGGAGCAGGGACGGACACCCTCTAGGGCCGACAGGGTGGGTTCCTGTGCTCTCTTCCCAGCCGGGTGGCGCTGCACCCTCGCGTTCATGATGGCTCCGCGGCGGTGGCCCGCGTGTCCAGTCACGTGGCATCTCCACGCGGACTGGCGAGTGTTCAGAGTAGACGTCCGTGTCGGTGGGAGGTGGGCGAAGCACAGCTGTCCTGTTTGAATGCCTACGGGGGGCACTTGACATGTTACATAAACGCCCTCATCGAGCACATACACTGGACAGGGCAGCTCAAGAGCCTGGCCTGCCTCGAGGAGCCTCTGCAAGTGAAGAGCTCCTGCAAGTCACGTTTGTGTGTGACCGAAGCCACAGGCAATGCGGACCACGCATTCCCGGATGAAGACTCTGCCCTCTCTGGCCCGGGGAGGGGGGCACAGCGCGCACATGGGCACTCACGGCCCAGGGCAGGTGTCCCGGATCATGCATGCATGGCCCTCTACTAGGCGCTCCACTCTGGGTCAGGCATTTCAGAGGCTAAAGGTTTGCAGGCCATGCCTGCAGTGTGCACCAGCTGTGCGCGCGTGTGCGTGTGGGTAGGGTGCAGGAGGACTGCACGGGCCAGAAAGTGAAACGCACACAAAGCCCAGTCCCGGGATAGTCTCTGGCCGACCCAGGCAGGAACCCCGCCCGAGCACCACCGCAGCGGTCCCTCCTCCCGCGCCCGCCGCTCCTGCTGCTCAGAAATCCAGCTCCAGCGGCTCGGAGATCCAGCTCCACGTTTTCCCTCTCGCCTTCCCGCCCTCGGGTTAAAGCTCCCCCGCCGGGAGTAAACAAGCCGCCCGCGCCGGCAGCCAGTAGGACCGGCCTCGGCTCCCCGTTTCCTGCGCCAGCCCTAGCAACAGGCCCCGCCCTTCGCGACAGGCCCCGCCCCGCGCCGCCCGGTGCCCCCTCGCGCGGCCCCGGCCAGGACCCCGCCCGCGCGGAGCCTCTTCCCTCGGGACCCGCCCCCGCCCGCCGGCCCGCGCGTCGCCGGCCCCCGCGGGGGGGGGGTGAGGAGTGCGTGGCGCGCACGTGACCCGCGCGGTGGGCGGGGCCGGCACCCAGCGGGGGCGGCGGCGGGCGGGGCCCAGTCTCGCTCCCGGCCTCGGGCCCGCTCGCCGCTGCTCGGCCGCTGGGGCCCAGCGCTGGCCCCTCTCCCGGCGGCCCTGCGCCAGCTCTCCCGAGGACTTCGCCACTGAGGCTGCCCCTCCGGGCTCCGCCCCGCGCGCAGCCGGCCCGCCGGCCCCCTCGGCTGAGCTTCTGGCCTGAAGTTCCCGCCAGGCCCGCAGCCCCCGCGAGTCCGCGAGCGCCCTGCGCCAGCTCTCCCGTGCACACCCCCGTGCGCACACCCCACACAAACCCACACTCCCGCCTCCCCCGCGGGCGCGTCCTCCTCCGCACGCAGACCTGACTGCCGGCTGCGCACCCCCAGCACCCCTGGCCCTGGCAGGGCTGGGGGGACCGCAGAGCTCTCCCACCCCAGCCCCTCTCCTCAAAGTTGGAGAACTTGCGGTTCTGAAAGGCGAAAAGATTTCCTAGGTCAGAACCAAGACCTGGACTCCGGCGCCCTGTTGCCCGGGCCTTCTCTCGACCCTAATCTGTCTGCATTTTGGGGTCACACCGACCAGCCCGAAACCGGTCGCTCCAGTTAGTTAACACTGTCATTTCTCTGCCCATGACGTTCAGTCTGTCTCAAGGCAGCTCCAGGAAATAGATTGTAGTTGCAGAAAAGTCTGCAACTTACCGAGTCTGCAGGGGAGGCTTGCAGCTAGGGGTTGAGAGCGCGGCCCGCGGAGCAGACGGTCAGGATGCCGGTCCCAGCTCGGTGCTATCTGGGGCAAGTCTTTTGTCTTCGCTCGGCCCCGGGTTTCTCATTTGCAAACCGAGGACCGACCTCCCAGTGAGGTTGTGGGGGTGAGATGAGTTAACGTAGGTAACGTGCTGCGGGTGATAAGCACTTAGCAAAGGACAAGGCCATCAAAGAAACGACTGGGCTAGCCACTGGGTTGGGGTTTTGGTGTTCTGGTCCCTCTTCCCTGATGTTCCCCCACCCCATCCCCCAGAGACTGCAGCCAGATGAACCCTTCGGGCCAGGTTCAGCTGTAGGGGACTGGACCCACGTGCGTAGCGGACCTCTCCTTTCTCCCTACTGCTCCCCCCAGGTGGATTTGCCTGTTCTGCTCCCCACTTTGTCTCTGGCGACTCCTTTCACACACCGCTGCACTCTGGCCTGTAAACCCCAGCTCTTGTATGCATAAATAAGTAAATCTAAAAAAAAAAAATTATTAAACCTTAAACTGTTGAATGGTAACTTCACTTGAAAGTTTCTTGAGGACAAGCCAGGTGGGTGTTTTGCTTGCCTTTATTCAGACTTTAATACCTAGTTCAGGGTCCTGGGAATAAATAATCAACAAATGTTTGGGTTTTTTTTTTAAGATTATTTATTCATACAAGAGCTGGAGTGTAGTCCAGAGATATGGGGGGTGAGAGGAATCACCAGAGACAGTGGGAACAGAACAGGCAGATTGACCAAAACATACTGCTGAGGGGAGCAGCGGGCACAGCAGGAGAGGTCTGCTGCACCACGTGGGTCCCCTCCCTGGCTGGGGGTCGAACTCATGCTGCAGTGCTGTGGATGCTTCACAGTGCTGCTCTCAAACCCTCGCGCCACCAAGGAGGCCCTGTTTGGTTTTTTAATTAAGTGAAGTCACATCTACATAACAGGAACCCTGTGAAGAGAATCTTGTGTTCAGAAAAGGAATCTCAGTGTTTCCTTATCTAGCCCACACTTCTGAATTAAAGGAAGCGCTTTGCCCTGGTTATACAACCAGCCAGAAAGAGAAGCCACTGTCTGTGCTCTTGGTCTGGGGTTGTTTCCAGAACACTGCACTGAGTTGATGGTGCAATTGGGTGGAAAATCAAGCTCCCTAGAAGTTACAGAGCAAAATAAGGCCATGTGTGCTTAAGACTTAAAGGTGTGGTACTTCGGGGACATGCACCAGAGAGCTGGAATCCCCAGCGTCTGGGAGCAGTCAGAAAAATGCTCGATACAAGAGAGGGCCTGATCCAGCCTGACAGATGGGTAAGACGCAGGAAAGCACAGAACATTTCCTGGCAATTGAGGCCACAGTGGATGGCTCAGGGTTAGCAAGGAAAGCAGGCATGTGTGGGTTGGGTCATCGCGGAAGAAGACGTTAGAAGCTTAAGTTGAGGCCAGATTTGAGAAGCTGTCCAACACCACAAGAAGACATCTTGGTCTTGGTTGGTGGGTGATGGAGACCTTCTGAAAATAGATGCTGAGTTTAGCTGCTAAACCAAGACAAGACGCCAGGTACTTAACTGCCAACTCAGTCTAATTTGCATCTTTTGTAGACAGTTGCTTACCATGTAAGTGCCTTTACTTTATTTACCCACATAAGAAAGAGACTCTCCAACCAGCTTGCCTATATTTATTTCGACTTCCAATTCAAATGCTGTTGGCCTGGAAGTGGAGGAGGAAGGAGGAGAGAATCACCGAGTGCCTGCCACAGGGATAGGACACATTCCTCTGAGGGTGGTCTCATGTCTCCCTCACAGCCTTGTGGGGTGTGGGTATCATTGCCCCAGTAACATCAGCCCTGAGCTAGGAAGTTGTGGAGCCGGAATTCAAGCCCCACCTTTGAGACCAGAGCCTCTTTGGCCCCCTCTTTCCCAGAAGATCTAGGAATTGTGTTCCCTCCAGTCAGCGGCCTTCTCAGCCGCAGGGGCCAGGTGGAGACGGCCCAAGTGCACCCATTTCTAGAAGTGCCTTCACATCCCTGGTTCTCCAATCTCACCTTTGGGAAAGGAAATCCCCTTTGTGGCTTTAGAGGCAGACAAGGTCGGGTGTGAATTCCAGTCCCACCACTTACTAGCTGAGCTCCAGCGGCTTAGCCAAGAAGCTGGAGAGTCTTTTTTTTTTTTAAGTGTTTTTATTTCCCTTGTCTTTACACAGATACTTACAACTCTCTCTCCCTCCCTCTCTCTCTCTATGTGTGTGTATATATATATATATATATTTTATATATATATATTTTTAAGCTTCTTTATTTATGCACACAAGAGCAGGGGCACAGGCCAGAGGCGCAAGGGGTGAGAGGAGTCAGAGACAGAGTGGGGAGCAGAACAGGCAGATCCACCGAAATACACTGCCGAGGGGAGTAGTTGGCGAGGCAGGAGAGTTCTGCTGCCCTGTGTGGGTCCCCTCCCTGGCCAGAGGCAGGGATCGAACCCTGCTGCAGTGGCTGCGGTTTGCCTCATAGTGTGTTACTTAACCCACTGCGCCACCAGGGAGGCCCCCCTTTGTGTAAGTTTTACCTCTCTCCCAGCCCTCAAAAGAACCAGAATGGCCCCACTGCAAGACCTGAATCTAGTTACTTTCTGAAACTTAGTGTCCTCGTCTAAACAGCAGCATCTGGTCTCCCCCAGGCTGAACATCCACTTGGCACCAGGCACCAGAGCTTCTGAAGGAACTGGAATTACCAGCTATCACCTGGTGCCTCCAGCGAAGGTGTACAGGCCTCGAGAAATACGTAATGGTTTCCTTTAGGGCCACTTGGTACTTACATCCTCGCAGTTCAGTCATTGTTTGTGACAGCAATGTACATCCACTGAAAGAAATTGATATTTGTATCTTAGTCTTAACTGTAATCATTTTTTTAAGATTTATTTTTATTTATTTATGCATATAAGAACTGGGGTACAGGCCAGAGGTGGAGGTGAGAGGATTCCCCAGAGACAGAAGGGGAGCAGAACAGGAGGATCGACTGAAATCCACTACTGAGAGGAGCAGCGGGAGACAGGAGAGGTCTGCTGTGCCATGTGGGTCCCCTCCCTGGCCGGGGATCGAACTCAGGCCGCAGTGGCTGCAGATGCTTCATAGTGCTTAACTCCTGCACCACCAGGGAGGCCCTGGCCATCTGCTTTTAGCGGAGATGTTAGCTCAGGAGATCCTGGAGCCAAGTGACCAGAGACTGTGGTCTCCAGCTGTTGAGGGTCCTGCTAGTTGAGGGTCTCCTCCCGATGTGACCCAGTGGTTCTTCAGGGATGGATAAGGAAACTCAAAGCAGAGGGCCCAAGCCCACCCTGGAAAGAACAGTTTGAAGCAGTCATCAAAAAACACCCTGCCGGTGGCCCAGAGGAAACAAAGAATTTCACTGACTTCAAAGATAAGAGCAAAGCCAAGGGCCCAGGTGTGGCCCCAGAGGATCAAAGTCCCAGGCTGGGAAGCAGGCCAGCCCTGTGGATAGAGGCTGGGGACCCCATGTGACCTCGAACCTGCAAAGAGACGCAAACAAGGCAAGAGGCTGTGGCACCAGGTGTCTGTATCTCAGTGCCCTGCTCTGGCTGAGTCCTGGCACCCCTAAGGGTTTCAGGTAGAAGCAAAGGTCCAGGCTTCTCTCAGACTCACTCACTCTCTCCAAGGAGCAAAGGGGGGAAAGTGAAAGAAAGCAACGGTCTGCTAGGTGCAGAGTATGCAGGCTGCAGACAGGCACTCCGGGCTGCTCCTCCTGTGACAGGTGCTCTTACAGCTCCTTCTCCAAGGGCGCTGGTGAGCTCTGTCCCCGAGCTTGCCAGCCAGCCATCCCTAGCGTGACTTGTACTGTCTTCTTAAAATCCAATGTTGTAGCTTCAGAATGTCACTCAGAATCCCCTCAAGTCCCTGAGAGCTGGGGACAAAATTCCTCCAGGATCATGAAGTGCTAGTCCTGGGTGGAGAGAAACTCATTTTTCCAAGGGTTTCTCCCCCACACATACTTTGCATTTACCCTAATTGTAGTACTTATCTATTTGCATTTGGATGTTTTGTGGGATGACACTGAGCCTGAAGTCATTAGCATATAGAATGTTGCTTCTTTTCTATTGTATTTTCTCAAGTCCCAGCTGGATGATGCATTTGAAAACATTATTGAAATCTATTTGACAGATAACATTGTGTATTTAAGTTGGCTTGATACATTCATAGATCACAATCTGCTCCTCATTGTAGCTTTAACTAGCATTTTCTCATGTTACATAATTATCACTTCTTTTTTTAATGTGGTGGGAGTAATTAAATTCTAATGTCTCAGCAATTTTGATCTGTAGAATGCAATATTGTCTAAATCACTATACTGGGAGTTAGAGCCAGAACTTACTTACCTACTAGTTGTAAGTTTGTATCCTTAACATACATCTCTTCTGTCACTCCCTCCTCCCAAAGTCTCTGGTAGCCACCTTGTACTCTGCTTTTTACCACCTCAGGTTCTACATGTCTTATAAGTACTCCTTTCTTTGTCTGATTTATTTCATTTAGCATAATGCCCCAAGATCTGGGTGCATTGTTGCAAATGGCAGTATGTCCTTTTCCACTACTGAATAATATTCCTTGCTTGATATACAATTATTCATCACTTTGTGCCAGATGGGACAGCATATTGCATTAGCAGTTCTAATAGTGTAGGTGTGTATTGGGCTATATAATCTAGGTTTGTGTAATTACATTCTGTGATAGCCCAGTAATAATAGAATCACCTGAAAGCACATTTTGCAGACTGGAATGCATGGACACGAGGTCTTCTTTATCTCCCTCCAGAAACTTATGTTGTTTCTGTTGTGGGAATTCTTAGTAGGAATAATTACCTTACACCTAAGCTTTGACTCCCTATCACCTTGATTACACCCCCTACACACACCCTTACACACACACACACACACACACACACACACCATCACGGGAGCCATTGTGACCATTTGCTGGCCCAGCTAGGGGGAAACATGCTAGGAGCTGCCCCTAAGCAGGGAAGGCAGTTTCTAGAGACTTCTAGTTAAATCCTCTTTCACCTTTAAGATATTGATTGGGTGGTATTGTTTTTAAACTTCAGGGGACTAGAAAACGATGGGGAAGCTGATAAACAAGAACTGGCCAAAGTCCTCAATACTCTGTCAGAGTTGGGCCTCCCTGGTGGCAACAGGGGTTGAGCACCGCACTGTGGAGCTTCTGCGGCCACTGTGGTGTGAATTTGGTTCCCAGCCAGGGAGGGGACCCGTCTGGTATGGCAGATCTCTCCTGTTTGGCAGATCTCTCCTGTTTGGCCTGCTGCTCCCCTCAGCAGTGTACTTCAGTCCATCTGCTTGTTCTGCTCCCTACTCTATCTCTGGTGAATCCTCTCACCTCCCATGACTCTGGCCTGCTCCCCAGCTATTGCATGCACAAATAAAAATCTTTTTAAAAAATCTGTCAGAGGGGCCTCCCTGGTGGCGCAGTGGGTTAAGCAACGCACTATGAAGCAGACCGCAGCCACTGCAGCACGGGTTCGATCCCTGCTGCTGGCCAGGGGGGGGACCCACATGGCGTAACAGACCTCTCCTGCTGTGCTCGCTGCTCCCCTCAGCAGTGGATTTCAGTAGATCTGCCTGTTCTGCTCCCCGCTCTCTGTGGTGAATCTTCTCACCCCCCACACCTCTGGCCTGACCCCAGTGCTTGTATGCATAAATAAATAAATCTTAAAAAAAAAAACTGTCAGAGTTTGAATGTTTCTGCATTTTTTTTTCTAAAATATTTATTTATTTATTCATACAAGAGCTAGGGTACAGGCCGGAGTCACAGGAGGTGAGAGGATTCACCAGACAGAGTGGGAGCAGAACCGGCAGATGGACTGAAACACACTGCTGAGGGGAGCAGCGGCGAGGCAGGAGAGGTCTGTTAAGCCATGTGGGTCCCCTCCCTGGTGGGCAGCAGAGATCGAACTTGTGCTGCAGTGACTGCGGTTTGCTTCATAGTGCATGATTTAACCCACTGTGCCACCAGGGAGGCCCCTAATTTATTTTTTTATATACATACAAGAGCTGGTGTGCAGGCCAGAGGTGCAGGGGAGTGGGGGTGGGAAAGGAGGACCTACCAGAGACAGAGTGGGGAGCAGAACAGGCAGATCACCTGAAACACACTGCTGAGGGGAGCAGCGGGGAGGCAGGAGAGGTCTGCTGCGCCCTGTGGGTCAGCTCCCTGGCCGGGGATGGAACTCAGTGCTGCAGTGGCTGCAGATAGCTTCATAGTGCTGAGACTTAACCCCTGAGTCTCCAGGGAGGCCCTGTTTCCACATTCTTAATGCAAGGAGGAAGGAGAGGGGAGGTTTGGAGCCCAGCAGGAAAGAATAAATCACAGATGCAAGGCCCGGTGGGTGTCTTGTCTGACGAATATTGGGACGTCTGAGGAGCCGATCATTCAGTGAGACTGGGAATAGAACTTTGCCCTCTTGCTGGAGAACAACTTAACATCAAGAATCAAGAACTTTAAAAAATACTTTTAAAAAATGAAAATGGTTCTGTTTTGGTACAGCACGATGTCAGTATAGACCATTGAAATATGGATGGTGTCTTCAAGGGGGTGGGAAATGTTTAAAAGCCATTTAATAGATCCAAAGGCCAGATATAAGCACTGTGCAAAAGAATGATCAATTACGCAAAAAAAAAAAAAAAAAGCAAGAGTAACATGATGTGAAGAGCGCAAAACGCGTCTTTCTGCGCGTGGTGAGATTATGGGCGCGTACATTTTGGTGGGATTATTTCCACTTCTCTCCAGTGCCAATCCGGTCAGGGAGCACACGGCGCTGTGATGATGCGGCGGCAGCAGGAGCGTGAAGCCGACCTCAGGTCTCCTCGGTTTCCTTTCCTGTTCTTCGAGTCACACCGGCTTAGCCAAGACCCCTCTTGAAACTTGTGAGGCTGCACAGGGCACTCCGCGCGGAAGCTGCTGGGAGAAGGTTCGAGAGGCGCCGCGGCGGGCGGGTTCCTGGGCGGTGCTTCCCTGCGCGGGTGCAGGCCGGCGGTTCCGGCGCGTCTGTCCTCCCCAGGAGCGCCGGGACGCCCCCTGGCTGGCGGGGCGGCCCCTGGGGAGGCAGCGCTGGGCGCGGCGGCCAGGCCTGGCCCGGCCCGAGGCGGGAGGCCACGCGCGGCCGCCGCCCGCCCCATCTCCCCGCTGCGCGCCGCGCGGAAGCCGGAACGCGGCCAGGGCTGCGCGGCTGGGCCCTCCCCAGCTCGGCCTGCAGGCGCGCGCGGCTCGGAGGGCGGCGGCCGGGCGGTTGCGCCGGGGCCCGGGGAGCCCCCAGCCCCCCCCNGGGGCCCGGGGGGCCCCCCGCCCCCCCCCCCCCCGGCGCCTCGCCCGCCTGCTCCCGAGTCCGCCTCCCCCGGCCGCGGGCGAGCGGCGGGAAGGAGGCGGCAGCGCCGCAGCCCCGGGCGCCGCCTCGCGTGGGCCTCTTTGTCCCGCAGACACGCTCGGCCGCTCGGGGCCCTCGGAGCCCGGGTCGCGCGGCCGAGCTGGGCGCTCCCTGGTGCGTCGGGTGGGGCGGCCGGAGGCAGCTCGGCCTCGCCCCACTCGGGCGTTTGGTGCGCCCTGCCCCTGCCGGCGGCTCCTAGTGGGCCAGGTTGTTCCGGGGCAGGGACGACAGCAGGTCGGGTTTCCTGGGGCGCTGGGCTGGCCTTGGGCCTGTGCCCACCCCCCGTATCTGTGGTGGCTGGCTGTCACCCCTACTCCCCTCCTGTCCTGGCCTTTCCCAGACTGGACATGCCCGGAGGCCTTGGATCTGCCCTTTGTCCTGTCTGTAAGCCCGGGCTCAGCAGTTCCTGTGACCTCCCGGCTGGCATCAGCCGAGGCTCTCTCCCTCACCCACAAATAGCCCACAGGAAGGACCAGTTAACCTCGCTCCATCACCCGGGTGGGCTCCAGAGTTTAGAATCCGCTGCAAAAGGAAAATGCAGGCCTCCTGCTCAAAATTAAGTTTCTCCAGAAAGCAAACCAAGCCCCGGGCCCACCTGCGTGCATCTCCCAGGGGACCTGGTCACCCTGCAGGTCTCGCCAAAGATCCAGGCCCGGGTCTGCTCCCGGGTCAAAAGCGGCCGGCACAGCCGCAGACCCAGCCTGACTGTGCCCAGGGCCCTACAAGCCCGGGAAGTAAAGGGGATTTGAGGAAAGTCCCTCCTTTGAGGGGACCACGGTGCATCCTTCATTCACGTGCTGGCCTTTTTGTTGTGAAGGTCGCTATGGAGACTATAGGAGAAAGCCCTTGTCTCTGGGCAGAGGGAAAATGGGAGCTATTTTGTACTATTCTTTCAGTGTAACTTTTCTCAAGGTTGAAATTATCTTGAAAAAAGACGTTTTCCCATCACCAGTCCCCTCCAAGTAAGCCTTCCCGCCCCACCCAGAAAGGACCTCCTGCAGTCACCCAAGTTCCAAACCTTTGGGGTCCTCTTTGACTACCAGTCACCCTGCCCACCTCCCTGCCCTCCACCCTACTACTCAGTTCTTCTAAAACTTCTCTCCATGGTCACCTTTCCAATGCACTTTTTATTTATTTTTAAAAGATGTATTTATTTATACATAAAAGAGCTAGGGCACAGACCAGAGTTGCAGGAGGTAAGGCAGGAAAGGTCTGCTGCGCCATGTGGGTCCCCTCCCTGGCTGGGATCGAACTCACGCTGCAGTGGCTACGGCTGCTTCACAGTGCGGTGCTTAACCCCTTGCACCACCAGGGAGACCCTGCACTTTTTATTTTTAAATGACTCTACATTATCATTTTCAGGCGTGTCTCTGAGAGAACTGGACAGTAGAAATGCTGTGTGAACATGGGACCTCTCACTGCAGTGTGGGTCTGGATTACTGCAGGTAGCTGCTGCATCTCCTCGCTGGTCTTCCCGCTGCTGGCCTGTCCTGTTTCTGGTTACTGGTATGATGCACGCATCCACCGGGCCCGCATCCCATGGTCCCCAGTGGGCTTCATCCACATGCCTGGGGAGTGTGAGTTTCTGTGAGCATGGCTGGTGGGCTGCCCTCATGTAAAGAACCATGACCTTGGGGCCTCCCTGGTGGTGCCAGAGGTTAAGGCGCAGCACTATGAAGCATCTGCAGCACAGCAGCACGAGTTCGATCCCCGGCCAGGGAGCTGACCCACAGGGCGCAGCAGACCTCTCCTGTCTCCCCACTGCTCCCCTCACAGTGTATTTTAGTCGATCTGCCTGTTCTGCTCCCCATTCTGTCTCTGGTGACTCCTCTCATCCCCTGCACCTCTGGCCTGCACCCCAGTTCTTGTATGCATAAATAATAAATCTTTAAAATAAATAAATAACCCTGACCTTTCCCCAATTCGTAAAGAAAATGTAATCATAGAATTTCCTCAACTTGCTAGGGCCCCTGCTCCCCTGCCGCCCACTTGTCTTCCGCCATGAGCAGGGCCCAAGCTTTCAGCTGTCTGGGTGAGCCGATGACGGACTGAGTGAGTGAGCAGCTAATCAGTGCTAGTAAGGACTTGGCAACGAGAGATCTTATTTATTTCAACAGCTTGGTTTCCCCGGGGTGCATGGCTGGCACTTGTGAAGTTTGTGATGCGTGTCAATAGCACAGTCATTCTGTCTTTAAAATTGTTTCACTTTTTGATGATGGAGTGAAACTGATGAAAATCTCAGCCTGAGCAAACGCTGCAACCCCCAGATTAATATCTCGACCTCTTACTTGGGTTTTCCCAAGCTTGTCACCTCTCCCTCCGGGCCCCCTCCCCTCCGTGAATCCTGGACTTCAAAGTTGTCTAATCGCTGCTCACCTTTGCTCCCCCCCAACCCCTGCCCTTAATGTTCGATCTCCCTGGGACCCCGTCCAGGCCCCGTCCTGTTTGTAAAGCACATGCAGCATTAAAGAGCCAAATCGACTCCCTCCCTGGCAGAGACATCCGAAATCCCAACAATCGATCTTTCCCTCCAGGTCAGGCACCTGTTGTCTCTGCTGCTGAGTGCTGCCTGTGGAGCCTCATTTTTGTTGCAATGAATGATATTTGACTCATTTTTCTACCCCTTGTCAGTGCAGAGCTACCCACGTTCCCCACACACAGGAAATGCAGTCCACGCTTTGAAGTAAGAAAAAAAAGATTGCAAAGTGCTGAGCACCATGGCTGGGTGAGGGGTCAGACTTGGTGTCCAGGACAGTCTGTCTGGTTCCACAAACTTTAATGTGTCAGCAAATCCTGGGACCTCGTTAAACATGCAAATTTGAGTTTGTTAGACTTAGGGTGACAGGATTCTGCCTTCTAGCATGTTCGCAGCTAAGGTGAATGTTTTTGGTCCAGGAATTGTTCAGTCAGCAAGGTCATCAGAATTCATTTCTTTTTTTTTTTTTTTAAAGATTTATTTATGCACACAAGAGCTGGGGTGCAGGCCAGAAGCATGAGGGGTGAGAGGAGTCACCAGAGACAGAGTGGGGAGCAGGACAGGCAGATCAACTAAAACACACTGCTGAGGGGAGCAGCAGGGAGATGGGAGAGGTCTGCAGCACCACGTGGGTCAGCTTCCTGGCTGGGGATGGAACTCGTGCCACAGTGGCTACAGATAGCTTCATAGTGCTGTGCCTTCATCCCTTGCACCACCAGGGAGGCCCTGTTGAATTTTGTCCACTTTAAATGTAAAATGCACAACTTGAATACTCCTGCAACATATCTTACAGTGTTGAAGTTTTAGTAAAACATGTCTCTGCAGGTAAAGACAAGAGTTCTCTGCTCTCTAAGTCCAATAAAATATATTACTAATAGGGTACAACTGGATTAAAAATACCATTTCAACTATTTCCTTTTTGGAGAGAGCAAAAGTACAATATAGTGCATAGTAGAGAACTAGTCATTTTTATTAGTCCTAGTTCAGAACTAGGAATTTGCATAGTACTCTATAAAGAGCATGAGAGTGCTTATTTCAGTGATATTAACAATAAAGGATCCGTCTCAGAAAAGGTTACGGCCATCACTGTGACAAGTGCACAGCCACCACTGACGAGTTTTGTGTACAGAGTGTCTAAAAAGTGCAGTCTTGAGGACCTCCCCGGTGGCGCAAGGGGTTGAGCGCAGCACTGTGGGGCTTCTGCAGCCACTGCGGTGCGTGTCCGATCCCCTGCCAGGGAGGGGACCACAGGGCGCAGCAGACCTCTCCTGCCTCGCCTGCTGCTCCCCTCAGCAGTGGATTTCAGTAGATCTGCCTGTTCTGCTCCCCACTCTGTCTCTGGTGACTCCTCTCACCCCCGCACCTCTGGCCTACACCACAGCTCTTGTGTGCATTAAAAAAAAGAAGTGCTGTCTTGAACTAAGATAAATCTCTTGTTGCCAATACCCAGAACTAGTTTTATGGTCTCCGCATAAATGAAAGAAACTCTTTCCACTATAAAATAGGATCAACCTGTTCCAGGCGCTCAGAGAGTGGTTGGTGGGTGATCAAATTGGGCAACAGGTTTGCCCAAAGCTGCGGGTGACGTATGTCACTGTCAGGAGCATCTTTCCCAGCAGGAAAAGGTGCTTTTCTGCCATTTGACCTTACGTGTTCATTCAGATGTTTTTAAGTTTCATTTTTTAAACAATTGGCACCACTGTCTTATCCTTGCAACGGGGGGAACGGGATGGAGACAGTAGAGCTCTCCAGATCCCAAAAGGTATAAGAACCCCCGAATCTCGTCACTTGCGGGTTTTTTTGGTTTTGTCTCGTGTTTGGGGGAAGAAATTGAACAAACTGGATTCTACAATAGAGTGTGACTGATGACAGTCTCTGTGTTCAAAGTAGGTGCTCAGAACTTTTCCAGCTTAGATCCCCTTACCCGTCTGCCTGGCCTGCCCACCCTACTTCCTGGCGTCTGTTTCTCTACTGTTTTCTGAGTTTGACTTTTGTTAGTTCCACGTACAGGTGACGCCAGACCGTGTTTGTGTTTCTCTGCCTCTCTCTCAATAGGCCTCAGCTCCTGGCACATGGCAGGATGCCCTTCTTTCGTCCCGTCTCTCTGGATGTATTCACGGATGTGTACAACTGAACCGCACATTAAAAAGTGAGGAATGAGGGCCTCCCCTGGTGGCGCGGTGGGTTAAGCAACGCACTACGAAGCAAATCGCAGCCACTGCAGCACGAGTTAGATCCCTGCTGCCGGCCGGGGGGGGGGGGGGGGGGGGCCCCCCA
>JAGFMF010012163.1:1668965-1684416 GCA_019455555.1 Galemys pyrenaicus | reverse complement strand
TGCTGTGCCCGCTGCTCCTCTCAGCAGTGTACTTCTGTTGATCTGCCTGTTCTGCTCCCTGCTCTCTGTGGTGAATCCTCTCACCCTCCACACCTCTGGCCTGTACCCCGTGCTTGTATGCATAAATAAATAAATCTTTAAAAAAAAAAAAGAAAAAGAAAAACAGGGGAGCGGTGTAGGTTTATGATTAGGATTTCAGGATAAAATGGATTCTTTTCACTATCTACGTAAAGTCCCTCTGGGTATAGCCTTATCTCCGGGGTGTCAAGGAAAGGGACAGGGAGGGGTGGGGGACAGCAGCACCCAAGAATCCAGATGTTGGTCTGGGGTGGACTTGAAAGAGTCTGTCATACAGCCTTATTTTATTTATTTATTTATTTTAAAAAAGATTTTATTTATTTATCATACAAGAGCTGGGGTATAGTCTGGAGACACGGGGGTGGGGTGTGTGTGTGTTTATGAGAGGATTCACTAGAGAGAGTGGGGTGCAGAACAGCAGATGGACTGAAACACACTGCTGAGGGGAGCAGCGGGGAGACAGGAGAGGTCTGCTGTGCCCTGTGGGTCACCTCCTCCACCAGAGATAGAACTCAGGTCAAACTGGCTCACAATAGCTTAAATTAACAGGGCTGAGACTAATCCTTGAGGCACCAAGGAGGCCCCACTTCCTTCTCTTAACACCCTCCTCTCCTTGTCTACTCTCCCCTCCACCCCCTCCCCTGGCAGGAACAGAAACCACAAACTCCTCTGCTCTCCAGCACTGCACCCTCCAAGTCCAGAACGCAGAGCATCAAAGCCCTGAAGGCAAAGTGCGAGCTTCTCACTGCTGCCCCCAACCCCCTCCCCACAGGAGACAGCTGCCACCTTCTTCCTGCAGCAGAACTGCAGCAACAGTTCACTAAGATTTACAAGTGGGGAAAATCTCTGAAGTTTAATTAACATGGTGCCTGGCCATATTGAGGTGTATATTTTTTAATTGCTTTGTTTAACATGGAATTTTATCATCACCAAAAGTAATGGGCATTTCTTGGTATGGGTATCATTTTAGTAAACAATCTTCAAGCAGTGATGAGAACTTGGCTTTCTTTCCGCCTGCCACGCGGTTCCCAGCAGCAGGTGCCGGGTGAAGCATCTCTGACCCGGCAGCACCAGGGCTGGGCACCAGGAGGAACTCAGGTACTCTTCCAAGGGGCGGCTTTGGCACTCAAACCTGCGGAGTGACAGACAACATCGCGAGCTCGCTGCAGGTGCAGGTTTGACATCAGTCCTGGGAAATGTGCCTTTGTGTCCGAAGAGCTTGCATATTCGCAGCCTCTGAACCACGAGAGGTGAAGGATGGAGATGGATGAAGATGGCTGGCACAGAGCCAAGTGGCCTCGGTGTGCTCCTTTGCCTGTTCGTTCTCTTCTAGCCTTCCCACTCCACCAAGCCCTCCCTTCTCCAAGGTCCTGTGCCGCATCCTTGAGGGGGCAGGCAGCACCCAAGGGCGGGCACAAGCAGCTCCTGGACAGGGCTGTGGGGGCTGCACTCCTGCTCTGACCTTCCTAATTTGTCCCCAAGTCAGGCCTGCCCATCTGTTTCTCTGGTTCCTCCTGAAATCGTCCTAGCTACACCTGCCTAAATGATTCGAGAACTTTCTATCAACTGACCTCTATTTTCTGGCGTGCAGGGCTTCTGACTGTGTCTACCATACTCTCCACAGCTGCAGGTGTCAGAGTGTCCCCCTCCTCTCCTTTCACTACGCATTTGCTTTTCTCCAGGTCCACACTGCGTTTCCGACAGGCTCATCACTAGGCATCCCTTAGGAGGCTGCTATTCCCTCTGGGCACCTCGCTGCGGGCAGGGCAAAGTGCCAC
Source organism: Galemys pyrenaicus (assembly GCA_019455555.1). Taxonomy (NCBI): domain Eukaryota; kingdom Metazoa; phylum Chordata; class Mammalia; order Eulipotyphla; family Talpidae; genus Galemys; species Galemys pyrenaicus. The sequence goes on along the minus strand of JAGFMF010012163.1, from coordinate 1,682,560 downwards.
CAGGCACAGAGGGACCTGGCCAGCTGCAGTCTCGGGACCCGATGGCCAGGCTGACCGGTGGCCCTTACCCAGCCGGAGAGCCCAGAGTGCTTCAGGAGAGTTTAATTATTATGCCTTGTGCCCTTTCTCAAAACGATTAGGCCTAGATGATTGTATTTCACATGTTTACATAAACACAACAAGTAGATGGATACAGCATATGCTCTGTTTATTAATAGCTTAATTGTTCTCTTTCATTGTTCCATTGGCCCTGATTTCCCTTTCAGATTTAATTAGCACCACTTTTAAAGTTTTTAATTTATAGTGAATAATCTCACTTAAGTAAGCCCAGCTCATACAGGACAGATGTTTAATATCAAAAGCCCGCGGGAAGACTTCTGTTTAGCCTTTGATTTGTTAGTTAGTTTGTTTTTAAGCTGGAGGAGTGTCTGACACTGCGGATCATTTGTGAGCATTCATCAACATCAACTTTGATCGTCCTTCCAATTCCCTGTTCTCCTCTGCAGCGCTCTCCTGCTCCTGGCACAGGAGCGGTGGGGAGCTGGGCAGAAGCGGCCAGAATAGCCTGTGTGATAAGCCTCATAAAGTTATTTTTCTCAATTAATGGTTTTCACTGACAATTTTACTGCTCTGCTTTAAGCTTCTCCTTCCCTTGGGCATCTGTACAGATGTGTGATAAGCCTCGCGCCATCCAACGAAATTAGCCCCTCAAATACAGACTACCCTATCTTTAAAAGCTCATCTCTCGCTCATGTTTGAACATAACACTTGAAAATACATTTAAACAGAGAGTAATAGGGCTTTCAAGGAGAGCTATAAAAGTGATTTGTGCCTGACTATATAGTTATTTCTCTCCGAATTGACATCCGCTTCGCGTGAATTTTCCTTGAGTGTGCATCTCAGCTGTTTCCAAAACCTTCACTACTAATATGAACTTTTTACTCTGGCCTCGCTCGCTTTGCTCCAAGGACTCCCAGGCGCGCTGAACGGAAGCCGCGGTGGGCACGGAAGCCGCAGTGGGCACAGAACCCGAGCTGGGCACTGCACTGCAATGTCCTGCTCCCTGGCCACTCACTCAGTGGGCAGTCAGTCAGTTTGTTCTCAGTCAGGGAAAGGAAAGTTCTCAATTCATTTTTTCTCAAGTTAGTCGAAATGCACCTTTCTACTCAGCCCCCCTCGTGAGAAATAAGGGCTCCACCTGCCCAAGGACTCAAGCAAAAGAAAGACCCCTAGGGGCCTCTCTGGGGGTGCAGGGGTTGAGTTTCAGCACTATGAAGCTACCTGCAGCCACTGCTGCACGAGTTCGATCCCCAGCCAGGAAGCTGACCCACAGGGCGCAGCAGACCTCTCCTGCCTCCCTCCTCCCCTCAGCAGTGGGTTTCAGTCGCTCTGCCTGTGCTGCTCCCTGCTCTGTCTCCAGTGACCCTCTCACCCCCACCACCCACACCTCTGGCCTGAACCCCAGTTCTTGTATGCATGCATAAATAAATCTTTAAAAGAAGAAGAAGAAGAAGAAGAAAGACCCCCGGTACTAACACCCTTAGTGTGGGTGGTTTTCAAAGCAGATTCACACACATCGGTTCATCCAGACTTTTTTTTAAGAGATGAGAAAATAGAGGACCGGAGAGATTAAATAAAGGGCACCTTCAAGTGAGAAGCCTGTCACTCACTGTCAGACACCAGGCATTAAATCACCACTCGATTCTGATTAAAAAAAACAAATTCAATTTCACAAAATCCAGTGATTTTCATGAGCTTCTGGTGGGGAATCTTTTGTGATCAACACTTACCAGTGACTGTGCTTTTCTTAGCTGACATTTGTCCTGCAACTTATTTTTCTTATCTTGTGACTTATCTGGAGTCATCTCATGTCTTTTCCGCCTTCTGTAAAGCGGAAGATGATGCAAGAATTAAAATGATGATTTTAAAACTTTGGTGGTTTGTGTTACGATGTGTCCATTTCTTTCTGTTGTTTCGTGATTTAAAATACTGTTCTCCGTCACTGGAAACAAGTGGAACGTCTGTCCACAGGGATCTGTTGGGCACACAGCGGAGTGTTATGAATTGTAAAAAAGGAGGCAAAATATTTCTGTATGTAACCATGGTGTGATCTGCAGAAATATTGTTACATGAGAAGAAAAAGGTGGGTTGTATTCTGTCCTTTATTTCATTCACCTCAGGGACTCAAGAGTTCTGAAAACTTACATCTGAATACCCCAAGTCATTAAGCCTCTGGAACAGTCCTTCCTTTATTAGCCAAAAATGTAATGTCAGAATCCATGCCACAGACATCCCCGGTGGCGCAGTGGGTTAAACAACGCGGTATGAAGCAAACTGCAGCCACTGCAGCATGAGTTCGATCCCTGCTGCCGGCCAGGGAGGGGACCAATGTGGCGTAGCAGACCTCTCCTGCCTCCCCGCTGCTCCCCTCAGCAGTGTGCTTCAGTCTATCTGCCTGTTCTGCTCCCCACTATGTCTTTGGTGAATCCTCTCACACACCCCCACACCTCTGGCCTGTACCCCAGTGCTTGTGTGCATAAATAAAATAAATCTTAAAAAAAAAAAGAGAAAAGAATCCATGCTACAAAAGAAGTGCTTACTTACTATGTGTCCCCAACTGTTACAAACACATTACACTTACTAACCCGCACGGTGGTCCTGTGACTTAGCGATTACTGTTACTGCCACTTTACAAAAGTGGAAAGGAAGGCACAGAGAGGTTGAGTGACTCCCCAGGAATACACAGCAAATGCATGACAACCTGGATCTGCACCCGAGCACTGTCCTGTGCTGCCTGGGTGCTGATTTGTTGAAATAAATTCTAAGCAGGGCCCTCCCCTGGTGGCCCAGTGGGTTAAGCACCGCACTACAAAAGCAAAAAAAAAAATGCAGCCACTGCAGCACAAATCCGACTACATGGCACAGCAGACCTCTCCTGCCTCGCCTGCTGCTCCCCTCAGCAGTGTGTTTTGGTCAATCTGCCTGCTCTGTTCCTACTCTGCCTCTGGTGGATCCTCTCACCCCCTGCACTTCTGGCCTGTACCCCAGTTCTTGTATGAATAAAAAAATAAATACTTTTTAAAAAAAGAAATTCTAAACAATAGCAGGTGTGTTCAAACATTCTCAACTATTTCATGTTGTAGTTCCTTAAGCTCATTTATTCTTCGTGTGCGCGTTAACAAAGCAACAGCTATGCACACACATACAAATCCTGTTCTTCCTGCACCGGGCTGGTACACTACAGATACTCTTTAACCATTTGCTCTCTCTCTTAACAATGTATCCTGGATCCTCATCAGTTGACAGAGCTCTATGGTGAGAATGGACCACACAGAATTTATTCAGGAGACACACTCCTATTTAGGAGCATAGAAATTATTTCTAATATTTCGGGCCTCCCTGGCGGCGCAGTGGGTTAAGCAACGGACTATGAAGCAAACCACAGCCACTGCAGCACGAGTTCGATCCCTGCCACCGACTGGGGAGGGGACCCATAGTGCAGCAGACCTCTCCTGCCTGGCCCGCTGCTCCCCTCAGCAGTGAGTTTCAGTTGATCTGCCTGTTCTGCTCCCCACTCTGTCTCTGGTGGATCCTCTCACCCCCTGCACTTCTGGCCTGTCCCCAGTGCTTGTATGCATAAATAAATAAATCTTTTAAAAAATCAATAAATGGCGAGGACACCAGCGTCCTACCCTGGCCGGGCTTGGTCCCCAGGGCCGCAGTTGTCCAGGTAGTTGAAGCGGATGATATCCATGGGGTGTCTGTCCGAGCACCGCCAGGGTGGGAGGTCTTTCTCCCCTGTGTGATTCTTCTTTCTCAGAGAGGAAAAGGACCGGCGAGGCGGTGACAGCCACTGCTTTTCCTCCAGAGAACTGCTTGTCACTGGCCGCACATCAGCAACCACAAACCCGTCTTTTGGAGGTGTCTAGAAGAAAATCAAACATCTGTGTTCTCAAAGCAATCCAACCACAGCACAATAAAAACATGACCGTTCCTCTGGGGGCAACGAGATGACAGTGGCCACTACCCAGGGGGACTTGTTATGCGCCAGCACTGCCTCGGGAAGTTTCCAGGCATCACTTTATTAACCTCCAGGCCACTGCTATTCTGGAGCACAGCAGAGGACACTGAGGCCGCAATAAACCCTCTGACGGAGCCACGGCTGCAGAAGTAGGAAGACCTGGTGAGAACTGGACCTCACTGCACCTCTTCTGCCTGTAATTACACAACTGCAGTTCATTTATTCATCATCTTAAATGAGTCCTAGTTTATAGCCATTTTTCATCATTTGTAAATTACTCTTCACTTAATGACACAAATTCATTAAGAAGTCTTCCACTCCCACTACCTAGAACATTGGTGACAATTTCAAGGTCTAGAGAGAATATGCATTTTATCAGCTATCAACCCCCAATGCCTCCCAAATACCTTTGCTTTAGTTTCCCAAACTGAAAGTGTATTTTATGTGTGTGTTAAATTCATAAGGTTGTAGCCTGAGGGAAGTGGAATTGGTATGTTGAGAAGCCATTAAAGGCTTAATTCTTGTTCTTTAAGAGATTAGGGAAGCTTTGCTTAGTAAATTGGTTTGCTTGAATTGTTCATGAAAATCAAGACATTCCCCAGTCCCTCCAAGCAGAATCCCTTAGTCTCTTATCTTTATAATCAACTCACTTTGTGGGGGCTTCCTATAAGCAGACAGCGTTTGGTACTCAAAGCTGCAGTCACTTATTTGTCTCTCTCTCTCTTTTTAAAGATTTATTTATTTATGCATACAAGAGCTGGGGTACAGGCCAGAGATGTGGGGGGTGAGAGGAGTCACCAGAGACAGAGTGGGGAGCAGAACAGGCAGATCTACTGAAACACACTGCTGAGGGAGCAGCAGGAAGACAGGAGAGGTCTGCTGCACCTGTGGGTCCCCTCCCTGGCTGGGGATGGAGCTCGTGCTGCAGTGGCTGTGGATGCTTCATAGTGCTGAGACTTAACCCCTTGCAGCACCAGAGAGACCCTTCTTTCATAGATTTGGACAATTATACATAATTGTTAACACAAAGACAGTGAAGTCTGAAAGATAGAAAGCAATACAAGTAAGGCCTCTTCCATTCCTTTTTTTGGGTGAAAGGAAGCCTTCAAAGGGTACATTATGTGAGATTTAACACTGGAAAAATAGATATGAAACTTGTTTAACTGGCCCCACTTAGGAGTAGGTATAGCACGATGTATATAGAGCTGCATCACCTTTTAAAAAATGTTGTAATTTTAACACATCCCTACTAAAGAAATTCATCCAGGACTATTTACAGTAGCCAAGATATGGGAACAACTTAAATGCCCCAGAACAAATGAGTGGATCAAGAAGTTGTGGTCTATATACACACTGGAATACTAATCAGCCATCAAAAAAAGATACACTTATGCCATTTGCAGTAACATGGGTGGAGCTGGAAGGGATTATCCTATGTGACTTCACAGTCAGGCAGAAAGTACTGGAGCATTTCACTTACAGGTGGATACCAAGAAGCCAAAAAAAGGATCAAAGACAAACTTCAAAACAAATCCAAGAAAGCTGGCCATAGAGCTGAGGCATCGGGGTGCGGGTGAGAGGCATCCAGGGTGGCAGAGAGAGTGGGAGGGGAGCATTGGAGGGGAGAGGAAAGGAGAGCACAGTGGACTACGGACTATGGGTGCTTTGCTGGTAGGAAAACTATTGTGATCACATCTAAGGCAGAAATCTTAAATTGTGAAACAAACAAACAAACAAGCATGTAAAATAATGATATCAGAAGAGGGGAGAAGAAGGGAGGGAGGGATAGCACAGAGAGTTTGGGGAATCCTCTCATTTCCTCTGGTCTTAGGGTCTCTGGGAAGGAAGCCACAATGGAAGCAAATTGGCTAAAGCAGCATCATTAAATCCACACCACAACAAATCCTTGCCTGATTCTTAACCTTCCAATATCCTAAAAGGTACAGGGAAGAACATGCCATTGGCAAGAGATCAAACAAATTATAGCTGAATTCCCTACTCACCACATCTTTTCTTAACAACCAAAGGAAATTTATTGCCAAGAACTTTCTTAAAATTTTTTTTTAAAAAAAGATGTATTTATTTATGTGCACAAGAGCTGGGATATAGGCCAGAGCTGTGGTGGGTGAGAGGATTCACTAGAGACAGAGTGGGGAGAAGAACAGGCAGATGGACTGAAATATACTGCTGAGTGGAGTAGCGGGCAAGGCAGGAGAGGTCTGCTGTGCCATGTGGGTCCCCTCCTTGGCCAGCGGCAGGGATCGAACTTGTGCTTCGAACTCGTGCTGCAGTGGCTGTGGTTTGCTTTATAATGTGTTGGTTAACCCACTGTGCCACCAGGGAGGCCCCTATTCATTATTTTTATTTTTATTTTTAAAGATTTATTTATTTATGCATACAAGCACTGGGGTACAGGCCAGAGGCGTGGGGGGGGTGAGAGGATTCACCACAGAGAGTGGGGAGCAGAACAGGCAGATCAACGGAAGTACACTGCTGAGGAGAGCAGTGGGCACAGCAGGAGAGGTCTGCAGTGCCATGTGGGTCCCCTCCCTGGCCAGCAGCAGGGATCGAACTCGTGCTGCAGTGGCTGCGGTTTGCTTCATAGTGCGTTGCTTAACCCACTGCGCCACCAGGGAGGCCCCCTATTCATTATTTTTAAATGGAGTTATGCATGAACATTTTGTGGAAGATGAATGATTACTGGAGACAAAAGTTACCCTCTGTTAGATACGTGGAATGTATATAATACTCAAAACTTCCTGTCGTTTCTCCAAGTTAATCACTTCTCACTCCTTGGGCCCAAGTCAGCCCAGGCCGCAGCCACTTCCCTGACTCTGAGAGTCAAGAAAAGCCTTGAGAGAAAAAGTCAGAGTTTTGGTGATTTTTAAAGTCACCCCTTCAGTTTACAATTTCACGGTAAAGGAAATCTGCATGAAGTACATCAATAGCTGGAATCAGAGACCAGCTTTATCATTGTGGTTGTAATAATATTAATTATGCATAGTTTATTGCTATATTAAATGTAGATGACTTCTACTTTAAGACAATAAAACTAAATCTAAACGAGCAAGTCAGGAGTTGCTATTTATATTTAAAAAGGATTCTCAATTGTAAAAGGATTCACTGCAGCTTTTTCATAGAATATGATACCCCTGTGGTTTTAAAAATCATTTAAACATTTAATTTACACATAACTTTTCAGGAACTCATCTATTGTACAGAATGTTATACAATTCTGCATGTGTAGCCCAGAAAGCAACAGCTCATAAAAATTTCCCTTCAGTTACCTAATTAACAGACTAGGAGAAGAACATACACATTGGTTATAAAGCCTGGAAAGTCACTGGAAAAATGATTCTTGCATTATTTACTTTTTATGATTATATGCAAATGCTTTCTTTAGCTAGGTCTAGCTTAAAAAGAACTTTCATGTGTGCATATGTCTTTCCATATGATTTCTTAGAAAAAGATTTATATATTTATGCATACAAGAACTGTGGGGGGTATAGGCCAGAGATGAGGGGGTGGTAAGAGGATTCACCAGAGACAGAGTGGGGAGCATAACAGGCAGACATACTGAAACACACTGCTGAGGGGAGTAGCAGGGGCTGCAGGAGAGGTCTGCTGTGCCATGTGGGTCCCATCCTTAGTTGGCAGCAGGGATTGAACTTGTGATGCAGTGGCTGCAGCCCGCTTCATAGTGTGTCGCTTAACCAACTACGCCACCAGGGAGGCCCAGAAAACTTTTCTTTATAAATGATACAAAAATGAATTGCAGCTCACTTGGTAAAATTGTAGACTATCTGAATAAGTAACATAAAATTGATGATCCATAGATAACCAATACTGTACTGACGTAAGTGACAGAGTCCTGGTGTTAGACTTGTGCTCTGTCTCCATTAAGGCCTGAGTTTGATTCCCGCGCCAGGGAGTTAAGTGCACATATACTCAGCAGGCCTCTCCTGTCTCCCCGCTGCTCCCCTCAGCAGTGTATTTCAATAGAGCCACCTGTTCTGCTCCCCACTCTGTCTCTGATGAATCCTCTCACCCCCACACCTCTGGCCTGCACCCTACACAAAAATTAAAAAAAAAAAAAAACAAAACGAGAATTGTCTGCTCTGAGAGTCTGGATACAGAAATGCAGGCCCTGGACAGAGAAAGGAGGTTCTCTCTCCTGTAGTTTAGGGTGTTGGATGAGGCACAAACACGGCTAGCTTGAAAGGGGATAAGTACTTAGAAAAAGAGAAGGGAGGGGCCTCCCTGGTGGCACAAGGGGTGAAGCACTGCACTATGAAGCATCACCAGACACTGCAGCACAAGTCTGATCCCCGGCCAGGACGGTGATTCACATGGCCACATGGCGCAGCAGACCTCTCCTGTCTCCCCGCTGCTCCTCTCAGCAGTGTATTTCAGTGGATCTGCCTGTTCTGCTCCCCACTCTGTCTCTAGTGAGTCACCTCACCCCCATCTCCGGCCTGTACCCAGTTCCTGTATATATAAATAAATAAATCTTTTAAAAAAAGAAAAAGAAAAGGAGAAGGTTGAGTTATAGTCGATTTCCTTTCTCCTAACTCTTCTCCCTGGCTTTGAGTTGACCCTGTAGTCTCAGTTCTAAAAGTAGCTGGGTCTTGAAGCGTTTGCCCAGACTTACCTTTGGCTTGGTGACATGGAGTTGTCTCACCATCTGAATATAGTGCTTCTTCCACACGCCCTGCTCAAAGGGAGTTGGAGAGAAATCGATGCACCAGCTAAAGCGCAGACACTTCACCATCCACAGCTGGTCCAGCTCGGTCAAGTTCTTCCAGTGCCAGCTCACCTGGAAAACCAGTGACAGCGGAGAAAATCCTACTCAGTTACAAGCTCACATTCTCCAGGCTTGGGGTTGCCAGCCGGGATCTGAGATGACTTTGTCCTCTTCCTCCAAATTCCAGGCTGAACCGTTACTTTTTCCCTGACTCTTCCTCTCCCTGCTGGAGGGCTGTCCTTCAACTATGTTCATGTTAATTCAGCCTTAGAGTCAGTCAGCTAGTATTTCTTGAGTACTTATTAACCAACCTGATAGCAATCTAAGAAGGTAAGTATAATTACTCACAGGTAGCAAATGAGAACACTGAGGCAGAGGTTTTCCAGTTTTGTTAAAGTCTCTGAAGTTTATACACAAGCTCACTGAGGGCTACAGGAACTCAGCTTTTTTTAAAAAAAATATTTATTTATTTAAAGATTTATTTATTTATGCATACAAGGACTGGGGTACAAGATGCAGGGTGTGTGAGAGAGAGAGAAGGGAGCAGAGAAGATGCATAGACCGAAATATACTGTGGAGGGGAGGCAGGAGAGGTCTGCTGTGCCATGTAGGTCAGCTCCCTGGCCAGGGATTGAACTTGTGCTGCAGATACTTCACAGTGCTGAGACTTAACCCCTTGCACCACCGGGAAGGCCCTACAGGAACGCTGTTCTGTGTGTTGTTTATTCTTGCTGTGCTTCTGTTTCCCCTGCACTCTTGTGATTTAATTCAGGATAAATGAACAGAACTCAGCACGAATACTACACGCTGCATCCTACAGGGCTTTAAGGTCCATCGCGTTCTGTCGGCTGTGAAACTTCCTTCTCCATAGCACAGGTCACACCCCGCACAGGTGGAGGGGACCTACACAGCAGCTTCGAGTAAGCCTTCCTGGGAACTGGGGTCATGTTCCTACAGGGAGCTGCGACCAGGCATCCGGTGGCTTAGCTTCACGGGCTGCAAAGACGACATCTAACCTGCAGACCCATTTCACCGGGGGAAACGGGCCTCTTTTCCAAGATGAATTAGACAGCTGATCACATGTGAGGGCCCAAGAAGTAAGCAGGACACCACAAAGGGTTCCGCTGCCTGCCATCCGTCTATCTGCCCCTCTGCCCCTTCTTTCCAGCCCCCACTTGAGGTCCTGCGGTGCCTATTATCAGTTTATTGTGCTAAAGAGGAGAGGGAGAGAGGAGGCACACTTAGGAGAAGCAGGGCTCAGGGGATGGGGCAGGGAGAGGCCAGCAGGTCTGCTCTGAGGCTGCAGAAGAAGGGAGGGTCGCTGATTCCTCCACCCAGACACTCAGAATTCAATGAGAACAGAGGTTCTGGAGGGAGGGGGTGGGAGGGAAGTTTCTCAAGTTTTACTCTTTTTCCTTAGATTTCATTTAGACCTGGGTATTTGCGTTTGATGTTTCGTTTTGTTTAAAGGAGCGAGGGGAATCTTTTGGAAAAAGTGCCATCTTTTTGGACCTCCCTGGTGGTGCAGCGGGTTGAGCGCTGCGCTGTGAAGCAGCCACGGCACTGCAGCACGAGTTCAATCCCCAGCTAGGGAGGGGACCCACAGGGCACAGCAGACCTCTCCTGCCTCCCCGCTGCTCCCCTCAGCAGTGGATTTCGGTAAATCCACCTGTTCTGCTCCGCACTGTCTCTGGTGAATCCACTCACCCCCCGCACCTCTGGCATGTACCCCAGTTCTTGTATGCGTAAATAAATAAATCTTTTAAAAAAAATAGTCCCTTGAATGATAACATTCTCATTTTGGAAAACTTGGAAAATTCAAAGACATTTAAGGAAAAACAATATCCATAATCCCAGCAATGAGAGATGATGTTGAGAAGTGAGTACAATTCTTTACTTTTCTGTTTTTTTTTCTAGGCATAGATGAAACAAAATTGGGGAACTCTACACCTACAATTTAAAATCATGCTTTCTTCATTGTATTTTAACACAGGCATCTCTGTTTTTCTAAAATATGTTTTCTGGTGACTATATAATAATTTATCATAAGGCTGCTATGGACATAGTCATTTCAGATCTTAACAATCTCAATGAAAAGACAACAAAATGACTACCAGCTTTATATCTTAAATAATTTAACTTTCTATTTAAAAATAATGCCCGCTTTCACACCATGGGATTTCTTGCTGGGACAGAGGTCAGCTCCTTCCCCAAGCCTGTGCCCACCCAGCTCTTTGAGTCTCAGGTTCTTTTGTACTTATCTCCCTAGGACCTTATTTTAAACTTTCCTATTTCTGGATGGCCTAAAAATTTTTGGTTTGGGATTTTATTTTATTATTGTGCAATATAAGACTATCCCAGAGAGGTTACCTGAGGGGAAGGGGTGGAGAGCAGAGGGAAAGGGGCCCAGCGCAATGGAGTGGGCGGTATGGGGCCTGGGGGCTGGGAGCAGTGTGACCCCGAACCTCTGAATCACACGGCAGTGTAAGCCAACCAATAACAAAGTCATACCAAAGCACTGGGGCAAAAAAAGCCCTTGAAGCCCATGGAGCAAAGGCAGACATTCCCACCTAATTCTTTTGATTTGATTTGACGAGGAGTAAGTATTTGTAAATAAAACTTACAGGAACGCAAAAAAGAAAATGGGGTGGGGGGGCTCTGCAGATGCAGCTCCTCTTACAAGGGTGCCCTGACCTGGCTGGCCCTCACTCGCCTGCGGTCACTAAGGGCACCTCACGCATGGCCCTCGGTACAGAGCTGGACACAAAGCAGACGTGGGCCCCCTGACCACACACTAAACCCTCCTGCCCGGTCCCGCGCACGCGCTCGACCCCAAGTGACCCCAGCGCCAGGCTGCTCGAGCTGTACTCCCGCCAACTCGCGCACCGCGCCTCGGCCTTCACCTGTGCGCAGCGACAGAGACTTCGGGGGTCCAGGAAAGAGAAGATGTACAGAGACAACACCCTCGGGAGCTTGGTGGTGAAATCCAGGGCTTCTGCAGGCAGGCGCGCCTGCAGCTTCCGGCAGCAGAACTGCTGCTGCGACACGGAGCAGCGCTCCAACAGGCCAGCCAGGACCCGCCTCCGCTGGGCGTCCGTCCACTTGTCGAACTGGAAAGGACACGAGCATCTGGGGTTAGTCTGCGCCAGGTCATCAGGAGGAGAGAAGAAGGGAGCCTCCCTGGTGGCGCGAGGGGCTAAGCGCCGCACTATGCAGCACTTGCAGCCACTGCAGCGCGAATTCGATCCCGGCCAGGGAGGGGACACACAGGGCGCAGCAGACCTCTCTGTCTCCCACGGCTCCCCTCAGCAGTGGGTTTCAGTCCATCTGCCTGTTCTGCTCCCCACTCTGTCTCTGGTGAGTTCTCTCACCTCCCACGTGTCTGGCCTGTACCCCAGTTCTTGTGTCATAAATCAATTAATCTGGGAGGATGTGTCCATAGGGGGGAGGACCTGGAAAAGGAGCACCAGGCACAGGAATGGGGGGGGGGGGAGGCGCGCAAACAGAAGCTGTGGTCACTTCAGCATCTTCCCCAGAGGTAGTCCCACTCCGAGATCAGTGGCTGATCAAAGGTGACAAGCAAAGGGAGGCTGCCTGGGGACGCCAGGGGGCGAGGACCCTTTTCTGCAGAGTCTGAATCAGAGATGAGAACACTGGGATACTTGGGCTACTTTTGCATTTTGTATACGATTGCATTTCACATGTGCACATTCACTACAGGTATTATTGCCAGTAATCAGAATTTTATAATGAACTTGAGTTGTCATCATAAAATACACTGATTGTATAAAAAGGCATATGAAGCAAAAATAGTATATTTTTTTACAAGGCTTAATGACAAGTTGATTTCATGGTAGTCATATGATGTATTTTAGCAAATAATACAAATGTTTTCTGATGAAAACCGTTCATTGTTAGAAGTCTCCTCAGTCGCCCGTGAATGTCATTTTAGGGACTATAATTCAAGTGGGGAAAACGCTGAAATAAAATCTAAAAATATTTCTTTTTTTTAAAAAAATTTTTAAAAAAAAGATTTATTTATTTATGCATACAAGAGCTGGGGTACAGGCCAGAGATGTGGGGGGGGGGTGAGAGGATTCACCAGAGACAGAGTGGGGAGCAGAACAGGCAGACTGACTGAAACACACTGTTGAGGGGAGCAGTGGGCAAGGCAGGAGAGGTCTGCCTCACCATGTGGGTCCCCTCCCTGGCCGGCAGCTGGGATCGAACTCGTGCTGCAATGGCTGTGGTTTGCTTCATAGTGCGTTGCTTCACCCACTGCGCCACCAGGGAGGCCCAAAATTTAAAAATATTTCAACTTACAAATAAACGAATAAAGCATAACAGGTTTTGGGGTGTCCCTGGTTTTTCCTGTTCCTGTCTCTGCACAATGTCTGTCTCCAGCTCTCCAAAAGGGGGCGCCCTTCTTGGAGGCATGCGTTAGTAAACGTGCAGAGACCAGACTCGCTAAGGGCAGGGCAAGGACTGAGTCCAGGAGGCTGTCATGATCTGTAACATAAAGAGCCTGCTTTGGGGTGGAGGGGTGAGGGAATGGAGATGTGTAGGGCTTTGGGTCGTTGGAAGTTGGGGTTCTGACTGTAATGCCTTTAGAGCAGTTCTAGAGGGTGGGTGACCCGGGAAATTAAGGAGGGAAATCTGACATTTTGAACTGGATCCCCTGTGCTTGTCTTTTCCTTTTTAGTTTTTCTTTTTTTAAAAAAAAAGGTATTCGGGCCTCCCTGGTGGCGCAGTGGGTTAAGCAACACACTATGAAGCAAACCGCAGCCACTGCAACACGAGTTCGATCCCTGCTGCCGGCCAGGGAGGGGA
>JAGFMF010012163.1:1629342-1668849 GCA_019455555.1 Galemys pyrenaicus | reverse complement strand
TCTGTCTATGGTGAAACCTCTCACCCCCCACACCTCTGGCCTGTACCCCAGTGCTTGTATGCATAAATAAATAAAATCTTTAAAAAAAAAAAAAAAGAAAGGTATTCACATCAGAGACCAAGATCCACAGATGTAAGCAGTATATAAGAAGAAAGTCAAAAGCAAACACAGGTACTACATGCGAATTTCTGTTCACAAAGGTCACATGTGCAGGTATATGAATCAGAAGTGTGGGTCTAGGTTAAAGAAAAAGTTTTTAAAATGCAGGAATGTAAAATTCCACCTTGAAAATATGAAGAGAAAGTCTACACACTTAAAAATCAAGTTCTGCATTCTAATTGGGACCCTCACATTAATGAAGTTCTCCAAAAATGCAACCCAACCAAAAAAGCTTCCAGCTGTGATTTTTCTTTGAGAGACAAAAAGAAAATTGAAATTCATTTTCAAATTATTCTTGGGTAGTGCTCTGTGTTTCTGTAGAAACTGAGCTATGTGGAGATCCAGGAGGATAAAGGCTACACAAAAGATTTCATGAGATATTATTATGACTTGCAAGAAATCAGAAATAATGCAAATTGCCTATCAGGGAACAGCTAAACCGTGGTGATATAGCAACATGATAAAGGAAAGTGTATCGTCACAGACTGAAGGGGATTTGGGAAGGTGACAGGGAGAGTCTCACTTCCAATATTCTAATATTTCTACTGCTCATTAAAAATCCATCACTCACTCTCAGCTCTACCACTAACCTCTCTCAGCTTCAATTTCCTCCCTTATATATTAAAGATAATTATATCTACACGGTAGAGTAGCTTTGTGAGAAATAAATAAAACACAATATCAGAGTGATGTGAAAAATGAGGAGGTGGGATAGCTCAGTATAAGAAGAACATATATGCAAGCAGTTACATTAAACAGTATAAAAGAATCATGCTTGTTCATTGACAAGGATGGGAGGTACATTTAGAATGACTGAAGTTAGCTCATCTATTTTCACTGATGCCCACAGGAAGAGAATGGTCTCAAGATTGAAGATTGAGTGATTTAAAATGCATACAAAAGAACATTAGGATTATTAAATGCTGCAGAAATCTATAAAAGCAAAGAGCAAAACATCTTCCTCTAGAGATTCAAAGATAATTACGTTGGCTTCTCATTTGTTTCCCCATTACAACGGTCAAAGGTAATTTATATCTGGCTTTGGTAGGTGTTCTCGGTCTCCAGGGACTTTCCTTTCTAATTGTGTTTGTTTAGGGTTAATAGAAATGGATTTGCATTCCTTGACCTCCCACTAAAGGAAGGTGGGTAGATGACTCAGAGGAAAGCTTCACAGTTGGGGGAAATCCCTTTGGAATGGAAAAGGTGCTAGGAATAATCCGAAGTTAACAATCCATAGAGGAGTTAACTGTGCAAGAATCTGATAATCTCCCACATCTCTGTGATGCCCTCCAGGTTATTCCTGGGGCTCCCAGCTCCCCGTCCACCCTGAGCTCTGAGGTGCTGATACGTCTGGCAGAAGCAACTTCCTGCAGTTCTGGGGTACCTCCGTGTTCCCTTTTTCTACCTTCCAGTGTAGCACCAGCCCAGCTTCTCGGGAAGGAGCAGTCCCTGGCTTCTCTGGGCTCTGTGACAACATAACAGAGGAGCAGACTATTTTAAATGGTTACCCATTTCCCAAGGAGAGCTCTTCTTTCTTCAAACACCTACAACAAACAAGAGAAAAAGAGTTCACATTTCATGGTTGAAAAGATCCATGATGAGAAAGACATTATTAAATACTGACAGCCTTTCGGCAACTGAGTAGAAAAAGACAGTTCATCCCTGATTTTTAACTTGGACAAGCTTTCTCTTTTTTTTTTCTGTTTCTCCATGTGAACTAACTCATCCAGAAGGAACATTTTTTTAAAGGCAAGAAATAAAAGCATGGAATTGTAAGTGAAGTCATTTTTAGACATTGAAAAGAGATTTAAAAACTGACCAAGAAGGGGCCTCCCTGGTGGTGCAGGGGTTGGCTCTCAGGGCCACCAGGCCAGAGCCAGTCACCGTGGCCTGAGTTGACCCTGGCCAGGGAGCTGACCCACATGGCGCAGCAGACCTCTCCTGTCTCCCTGCTGCTCCCCTCTGTCTGTGGTGAATCCTCACACTGCCCGCTCCTCTGGCCTGCACCCCAGTTATTATATGCAAATATGGAAAAAATCTTTAAAAAATCTGACCAAGAAAAATGGGAAAATGGAGCCCCCGTCTCCAATATTTCAGCGTCCACAGCCTGAGGACTGTGACCGAAGCCCGGGCAGCTGTGCTTGTATTTCAGGCCGCACGCTTGTCGCACACACATCGGGGGGCGCGGGTCCTCGGCACCCCTAAGCTTACACCTCTGTGGTGACCAGGGCCGGTTTACTGGTCTCTTCAGGACCGAAACCCAGTCCCTCCATGGCCACACCTCCCGGTGAGGGCGCTGGACGAGGCCACAGGCACTCGCGCCCGAGGGCGGGGTGCAGAAGCGAAGCCCCTCGCGGGGCGTGTTCGTGCCCTGGTGGACAGGGGTTTTCTGGCACCCACCACCACACGTGAATTTGAAGGACGGAAGAGCCTAACGTGGGCTGGTCTGGCAGAGGAGGGCACGCTGGAGAGGAGGCCGAGCGAATTGGGAACAGATCAGCGTCTCTCCGCTCCCACACACCCTCTGTCGCTTGCAGCATCCACGGCTGTTCCCCCGCATCTCGCTCCACACCCTCCAGCGAGGAAAGAACTCGGCTCCTTGTTGAGCAGCTCGGCCCTTTCCCGGCCTGTCTGTGGAGGAGGATGTGGGGCTGGAGGAGGAGTGGAGCTGATTCCCACAGATAATGCTCTCCTTCCTCTTTTTAGAGTGTCACATTCTAGTTTCAAAGGGCACGTACAAGGGAGATTGAAAGAACTGGTTCAACAACAAACTCAAGCCTGGGGAAATAGCAGTTTTGCTCCTAACCAGCCTCTCTGCACATTGGAGAAGAAGAATATTCCTCTCTCCTTCTCCCTAATTATTGCCCCCCTGGGAGGGGAGGGTCCTCAATGCAACAGATAAACTCGGAATTTCTGCATGAAAATAGATGAGCACCTAGAGGAAATAGACAGGAAAACACACAGTTTGTAGGCTATAGAAGATGCAAAAATCAAGACTCAATCATTTCCGGCACTCCTCCTGCTCTCAGCAAACCCTGTCCACCTCTCTGCCCCCACCTGCACCAGGCCAGCAGCTCTCCGGCCCCTGCCCTGCTCCTCCCACTGCTCCCCCACCCCTAGCTCAGGCTGCCCGCAGGCTCCCCAGCCTGATTGGTGCTCTTTAGGTGCTTCTGTTAATTTGATGACAACCATTTTCTTTACCCCAAGCCACAGGACCTAGGGCAGGTCCCTCATCAACACCTGCAGATACAACATCAACAGCTTCTGCACTAAAAGGAAAACTAGATATCTTCTTGTTCGGGCCTCCCTTGGGGCACAGGGAGTTAAGGCGCAGCACTATGAAGCTGTCCCAGTCACTGGAGTACAAATTCGATCCCCGGCCAGGGAGGAGACCCACATGGCACAGCAGACCTCTTCTGTCTCCCTCCCGCTGCTCCCCTCAGCAGTGTACTTCAGTAGATCCACCTATTCTGATCCCCACTCTGTCTCTGGTGACTCTTCTCACCCCCCTGCACCTCTGGCATGTACCCCAGTTCTTATATGCATCAATAAATAAATCTTTAAAAAAATAAAGATCTTTTGTTCAATTCTCCTATTTTAGAGAGGGCAAGCAGAGACCCAAAGGGCTCATAACTAGAGATTTATTTTTTTTAATGTCTCCTTCCAAAAAAATTATAAGCAGGCAAAAGACATCAGGAATAAGTTTGGGACTTAGTGAAAGAATTTCATGGTTTGATGGAGGCTGAGTGGAGCAAAAATGTAACCCCAAAATAAAATAAGTAAATGATGTATTTTTAAGAAACAAAAAGAAAGAAAAGCAGTTTATCAGTCCATCAGTTACTGGTTCAAGACTGTTCAGCTCAGCTCTGTTCTTGTATTGTCCCTAGAATCCTGACGGCCAGCTCAGTAACCAAGGAAAGAGGGGGCAAAGGAAACCAGGGGGTCCTGGAGAGGGGAGGAGAGTGGGCAACAAGATGGGAGGGGGAGGAGGTGTGGCGTGATTTTCAGGCTAAAACAATAGTCTCTACAGGCCAACACTCCAATCTGGGTGACCATGCACATCCAGATCTTTATCAAAAGGCATCCAGACCCGAGTGGAAACTGAGGGGAGTGAGGAAAAACCCCAGTGGTGTCAGACCTGGTTCCCACATGGCCTCGGGTAAGAAACAGAATTTGGGGCAAATTATTTAATTGCCAGGCCCTCCGTCAGGCTTTGAGTCTTAGTCTCTGGTTTGAGCAAGGTTTCATTCCAAAGATTTGCAATCAGGTAGGTTCATCATCTTAAGAAGCTGGAAGACAGTATGGATTCGGGATGGAGATATTAAAATGGATCTTCTTTCCTTGCAGAATGCTGCAGTCTGTTTATATCACAGTTTACTTGGAGCCTGCTGTTAAGTTGAAATCCTACAGTGGTTATTTTAGTCTGTTGACGCTGCGGTTACATATCTCACCATGTGACATCATCACGCGCAGGAGCAAGAGAGTTAGGGTACCCTTAATTATTATGGCTGATTGATAGCAAATCGGTGCTTTTCTTCAGAACATGCTTTTAGCATGAACCATATTTGAAAAAAGATGTGGGTTACTTTCAATTAAAACATTAGATGGCAAAGAAACACATTCTTTTAAAACATTCCTCCTCTCAAAATTCAACATGTCTGAGTAACTTCATTTTTATTTTTTTAAAGATCTATTTACTTACGCATACAAGAGCTTGGGTGCAGGCCAGAGGTGCAGGGGTGAGAGGATTCACCAGAGACAGAGTGGGGAGCAGGACAGGCAGATGGACTGAAATACACTGCTGAGGGGAGCAGCAGGGAGACAGGAGAGGTCTGCTGCACCTGTGGGTCTCCTCCCTGGCCGGGGATTGAACTTGTGTTGCAGTGGCTTCATAGTGCTGAGACTTAACTCCTGGAGCCACCAGGGAAGCCCCTGTCTGAGTGACTTTAGAAGCTGTTACCTTTGCCCATGCTGGTGATGTTATTTTCTTAGGCATTTGAATTTGAATTCAATTTGCCTGCTGTGAAGTTAAAATCCTATGATTCCTACTTTAGTCTAAAATTGTCCCAGATTTCACATTTTACTACAAAATAGGAGAAAAGCATACTTCAAACAAAGCCCAAACCAGGACCTCAGAATGACACTGAGCTCTGGGGACTAATGTCTGACCAGTGAGTGACCCGGCATTCTGGCTGTCCGTTTTCAATCTCCGGCTGTCGAAATGTTAGATCTGGGAGGGAACAGTAAGGTCCTCTAAGCCAACCGCCAGTTTTACAAAGGAGGACACAGGAGAGGTGAGGTCCTCACTCATGTGGGGAATTCCTAGCACAGCAGATGGGGAATGAAAATTTTCAACTCCCAGAAATATTGCTCTTTGTTTACGTCTATCAATAGTCACTTTCAAAATGGTTTCAAAATGTGCAATTTTATTGCACTGTATAAAATTAAAGAAAAAAAGCCCTCTCTTCTGACAGATCCTCCCCTGCACCCCACCTCACCCCACTGCCATGCCCTCTAGCTCTTCTAGGGGAAGCCATAGTTAATGCTTGCATATACAAATTCTATGTGTGCGTCTGTGTATGTTCCCATACACACAAATCTGTAAACACGAATGTGAAGTTTTTAGAAATCATTTACTCCAAACTAGAAGCTAATTAAACCAAAAACTATTTGGGGAACTAGATGGGAATTCAGAATAACAACATAAATATCAACTCTAGATTTATCACTATTTTTGTTAAAGAAGTATTCCTTTAATGTAAGATTTTTATTTACTTTTCATAGAACTAGGGTACCGGACAGAGGCATAGGGGTGAGAGGATTCACCAGAAAAAGAGTGGGGAGCAGAGCAGGCAGATCAACTGAAATCCACTGTTGAGGGGGGAAGCAGGGAGGCAGGAGAGGTCTGCTGTGCCCTGTGGGTCAGCTCCCTGGCCGGGGATCGAACTCTGGCCGCTGTGGTGGGCCATCATGGTAGTAGCACTGAGACTTAACCCCTTGGCCACCAGGGAGGCCCTATCACTAAATTACCAAAAGCCATTCAAAAGATCAGGCATGTCTCCCTTGCTGAGATGCACAGCCCAGATGTCCCTCCAGGACCGAGGGCTCAATCCTCGGCCAGCAGCACCGACGTCCATGGTCCCAGCTGCTGAACAGTCAGTGTGGACGGAGCAAGACTAGGCCCTGTGATGCAATGTAAGACACTATGAAGGAGTTTCAGGGTGTCCTGGGGGATGGTGGCGGCCTCAGCCAGCTACATCCTCTGCCTCAGGTCTGTCCTTTCAGGGGTACTCACCTGACGACACCCCCTTTTACCCCTTGCACCCCCAGGCCCACCGACACCCTGCAAACACATTTCAGAGTCTGTTCCTCTCGTCACCAACTTGTGGGTGGGAAATTTGGGGCTATTAAGACCCATTTTTCTCTGTAGCTGCTAAATTAATCAAGACTTGGAATTTTTCAAAGACAATTCCTGAACACCATGGCATCCGCTGAATACGCATTTCAATTCAAGTCACTTTTTCACACGTGTATAAAACCTTCACAATTTTATAGGAAAACAGATTTCAAAACTAAACGCTGAAGTTTGGGGGGTGGTGGGAGATAAAGCAGAGAAGCTGTTACATAAACTGTTGGTGCAAACAGGTGTGAGGGAAGAACTGGCGGCACAGGAAGGACTTGCCCCGGACAGCGTCCACGCGAGGTCAAGGGTGGTCTCCCTCTCTCTGTCTCTCTCTCTGTCTTTCCTTTCATTCTTCCTGGTCCCTCCTTTCTTTTCTAGTTTTCTATCTTCACTTCCTTTGCCTCTTCCCGTCTCAGTCTCTCTCTCTACTGCTCTCTCTATTCCAACTGCTCCACTGTCCTGTCTCTCCCCAGAGTGCTCCGAGGAGCAGAAATCCCCCAAGCAGGAGGGGTCAGGATGGATGCCCAGGCTTGCCAGGGGTGTCACCACCCCGGATGCATTTAGAGAGGTAAAGGGTCAAATCCAGGCTGAAGCAGGAAGGCTGGAGAGACCAGGCCGGTGAAAGGGGCCAGGGGCAGAGAGGAACTGAGTCCATTTCTCCTACCTCAGGAACCATGTCAAGCCCTGGCGATGCGGAGTGAAAGGCCAGAGTCTCAACCTCTGACACCTTCAGTTGAGTGGGAAAGCGTGCAAAGGGCGTTGAGAGCAAAGAAAAGGAAGCGGTGGGATGTTTCCCAGAGAAAATGGCCTTTGACTCTTCCAGGAGACACTGAGAGAAGCAGCGAAGGCATGGGGGTGGGGGCCAACATGGCTCAGCTGGGGGCTGCTTGGCTCTCCCCCGACACAGGGTGAGAGAAAGCAGGGGCAGCGGTTGGAACTGGAGGGGTCAGATCACAAAAGGTCTTCAGTGCTGCGCATAGGGGTTTGGAATTACCCTCTGGTGTGAGGTCCGCAAGCAATTTTATTTTATTGATTGATTGTTTATTTTCTTATGTCATTGTTCGTTTTTGTACAAAAGAAACCTCTCCACTCAGGTGTAGTCCCCACAACTCTCCCACCTCCACAGCCCCCTGAGCCATCACCACAGTGCCCCGTGCTTGTCCCTCCCCTGCGCAGACCCTCTCTCCACCCCTCCCCTGTGCAGACCCTCTCCCCGTCCCTTCCCTGCGCTGACTGGGTCCCTGCCACTCCCCTGCTGGAGCCTCAGATCTGCGGTTTCCCTGAGAGTCTTGTCTTTTTCCTGATCCTGTGTTTGGCTTCCCCATATTCCTCCTATAAGTGAATCATAAAATCAATTTTATTTTAGTTTTTTTAAAAGACTTTATTTATGTATGCACACAAGAGCTGGGGTACAGGCCAGAGTCCAGGGAGGTGAGAGAGCCACCAGAGACAGAGTGGGGAGCAGAACAGGCAGATTCACTGAAATAAACTGTTGAGGGGAGCAGCGGGCGAGGCAGGAGAGGTCTGCCGCACCATGTGGGTCCACTCCCCAGCCGGGGCAGGGATCAACTCATGGTGCAGTGACTGCGGTTTGCTTCATAGTGCGTTGCTTAACCCAGTATGTCACCAGGGAGGCCCAAATCAATTTTATATTAATAGGATTACATTTTTATTTTGAGAAGATCATTCTGGGACCAGAATAGAGGACAGATTGGTAGGGATAGGGGTGGAGAAGCCAGTTAGCGGTTATTGAAATACATCTTCAGGGCCTCCCTGGTGGTGCAATGGGTTGAGTGCCTCACTGTGAAGCATCCTTGACACAGCAGCGCCAGTTCGATCCAGCCTGGGAGAGACCCACAGGGCGCAGCAGACCTCTCCTGCCTCCCCGCTGCTCCCCTCAGCAGTGTGTTTCGGTCCATCTGCCTGTTCTGCTCCCCACTCTGTCTCTGGTGAATCCTCTCAGCTCCAGCACTTCTGGCCTGTACCCCAGCTCTTATATGCATAAATAAAAAAGAAATGCATCTTCAGGCAAAGGGTGAAGAGGGAGACCTGAGAGTGCGGAGCTGGGGGCAGACAGGTGAATGGGAAGTGGGGGGCTGGAGGGCGAGGTCCCGGAAGACTCAGAGAACTTGGAAGCGGACAAGGAGCTGACAGCGGCTGACGGCCACTCCTCCCTGGGTCTCTCACACCAAATGTCCCAGAACACCAAGGCCCTTGGCCTCAAGGCTTCCATGGCCCTTGCCTTAGGCTGCACTTGCAGCAAAGCAGCTCGAGGGTAGGTCGGCCTGGCTTTGGTACCAAGCGCTGGCTCGCTTACTGCTCCCTGCAAAGGCAGCGGGTTTGCGGGCTCACGCCTCCTCAGCTGTGAGGCGAACCCTCTCTGTGTGGTGGTACTTATCCGGGACCCCTCCTACGGGAGGGGACGAGCAAGGAGAACCCACCAAACGCTTTGAGTAGCAAAGCGTTGGCCTCTGCCCCAGGAATCTCGTGTTTTTACTGTGGAATGGTGGTGTCTCCATGCCGCAGCGGCGGGCTAAGTCCCAGCTCATGAGAACATAAGGAAACCTGAGGAAATCAAGTCCCAGGCCCATCAAGGAGAAGGTGGTGCTTCTCCCAGGGTGGGGCTGCTGAGCAGGAGTTAGGTGCAAGGTAGGTCAATGGCCTGTTCTGGGAATGTGTCCCTGGGCCTCTGTCATCGTGTGGACCTCTTGCAGTGTGCTCCGCAAACCCAGAGCACACGGCCTGCCCACAACTGTGCTTTGAGGTCGGGGCGCCTGAGGCCTGGCTGGACAGGTGGTCCTTGTTGACCAAAACATCATTAAGTGGCCAAACACTGGCGTCAGGTCAGGTTTGTGATGCGACTGCGTTACTGCACCGGGCGTGGTCCTGTGGAGGTGGGAACAGGAGCTCACAGACCTGTCGGTGATTGTGCTCCAAACTAAGGGGGAGCAGAAACCCCCAGTGGTGGGACAGCCTCACCCCCCCATGATACCTGGCATCCCACCCTTCCATCTTGGGTCTCACTAGCGCCCCCACAGGATGCAGGTGGGAAATATCTTAGAACCTGAGCCTTGTGTGCAGACATCTACCAGCTTCACTTAGCCTTAAAGGGATAGTGTTTCCTGTGACCTCAGCTCTGGCAAGAAAACCTGCTTTGGGGGATCCCTCACAGACCGCCTCTCCTCTCTCTCTTGCCTGTTGTCTCCTCAGAGAACCCGTGATGGAAAACAGGCATTTGGGTGAGACAGTGACATGGAGGAAAGAACAAATCCAAGACATTTCCAGCATAGTAGGACTCTGCTTATTGCCCGGCCTCGCCCAGATAGGTTTTGAGGAAAAGACTCTTTCATGTTGCTTTTTTCATTCTTCATTACACAATCTTTAATCCTCTCTGTTAAAATGATGATAACCAAAATGTTTGTGATAATATTACGATAACCAAAGTAATTTTTAAGCATGCATACCAATAGCTAAAATAGTTCTGGTCACTTACCTGGTCATTCAAAAGCTGATGGTTGAGGGGTGTCCAGGTACTCATCTTTGTCTGCATTTTGGGTCCATCTATGTTTTTTGGAGGTGCAAATGCCATTGTGAAGTAACTTTATATTCTCCTAGAAGAAAAACTACCTATCAGAAGAAATGATCATAAAGTCTTCAGAATACGAAAAATACTAATATGGTGGAATCTCCTAGTGTGTTGGGAGAGGGAGTGGGTGAAGAGGACTACAGTTTGCAGAACATTTTACATGCCAGGCACTTCCTATAAGTGCTCCATTAAAGCTCACAGATAATGTTATCATGCAATGTTACTTCAGCAAAAAATTTTTTTAAAGAAAAGAAATGATTTCATTGCAGTATTTTGAACTGGCAGCTATATTGATACATGTGTGCAGACAAATTAGAAATTCAAAGCAGGGTCACTTGAGTCTAACCAGCCCAGCTTAAAAGTAGATATTTCTCTCTCTTTTTTTTATTGTTTATTTACAGTTGACCTTTCTTCTCTAAACCAGTTGATTTTAATCTTTTGTCTTTTAGCTCCTTGCAAAGACAATGAAAGCTATGAATCTTCTCCCTAGAAAAATGCACATACACATAAAATTTTGCATACTCTGGTTAAAAATTCCTGCTCTAAGCTGAAAAGCTCTTCCCCACCCCAGTTTGTGTAGGAAACAATCTGATTCTAGGCAACATTTCTAAATTAGGACAATGTAGCTTTTCGAGGTGACTCCCCAAGGCCTGCCCTGATTGTTTTCTTTCTCCTGGCTCCTTAGAACTAGAAATTAGTTGAATTAGGCTCTTTTTTCAAAT
Organism: Galemys pyrenaicus; assembly: GCA_019455555.1. Taxonomy (NCBI): domain Eukaryota; kingdom Metazoa; phylum Chordata; class Mammalia; order Eulipotyphla; family Talpidae; genus Galemys; species Galemys pyrenaicus. Next base: position 1,657,979 of record JAGFMF010012163.1, on the reverse strand, counting down.
CACCTTGAGCAAAGTTTGGCTTTCAGGAGATGAGGCCAGCAGGGATAACAGCCCTCCCCGGAACACTCCTGCCAGTCTTTTGTCATCACCCTCTCACCTCCCCTCCTCGCTCCAGCCCAGAAGATGGGCGTTGGGTGTCTGCAGGTGCACACGCCCTGATGGTACAGACCAGTGATGACAAAGACAGGCTTCTTTATCGCTCCTGCAAAGCACTCACAGAAAACAACTTCCCTTGTGCCATCAACAAGACAGAACGCACGGTCCCCCGTCCTTCCACAGAGATGTGCCTGTGTTTTTTGGTGACACTGTTTCCCCTGAATGGCTGTTTTTGAATGTTTATCGTTAATGTTTCTTGGGATAAAAGGTTCTGGGGCCCTCGCCCTCAATGTCTGGCTATAGTAAGGATGGGGTCTCTGGAACTTTACCAGAGACCCCCAAACCTCCAAGCCCATCCTCCAAGCCATTCTTCACACTGCCCGCATGATTCAGTTTGAACAGGAACTACAGGGCCTGAGGCTAAGGTACAAAGTAGGAGGCTCTGCTTCTGTGCACCTTAACTCTACTGTCTAATATTTATTGAGAGAGGTTTTCTTTGTTGACAAATAAAAACCGAATGTATTTAAGGCATACATGGTTTTGACATATTTACACATTGTGAAAGTACTACCATAAATTGGACTACTTAATACAGTCATCATCTCTCCCATAGTTACCATTTTTTTGGCGTGCCTGGTGAAAACACTTGAGATCTACCTTCTTTGCAAATTTCAGGTATATACTACATTATTATGAACTATACCCTCTGCGTGAACATTAGGTCTCCAGAATGTAGTCATCTTATATAAATGAAAGTTTGGACCCCTTGACTAATATCTCCCCTTTCCCCCACAGCCAGCCCCAAGTTGCCACCAGCCTACTTAGGCGGTATTTTTAAAGGGACAGTTAATAGTGTCACCTTTCAGTTCAAAATTTTCAGAAAATCCCTAATGGCTACAGAATCCAAACTTCTTCCAGGCAAGTACAGGCTCATGTGACTATACCTCCACCTACCTATGCAGCCAACCCCCCCCCCCTCTTCTTTCACCATCTGTCTAGACACATAGAACTTCCCATCCCTTAATAAACAAGCTACCGGACGCTGTAGCTTCTTTGCTGAGATGTCTTCCTGAGTCTGCTGTCAGCACTACATAATCTCAGTAGAACATACTAGAAGCTCAGTAAATATTATATCAACTGAGTGAATGAATGAATATAACGGGGGGTGGTGGCTTAAGATTTAAAACCTGGAAATGTAGCGTGAAACTCAGAAGACTATTAATGGAGCACTGGGACTATACTCAGGTTTATGGGGTTTTTACTTGACGTTTACAGAGCAGAATAGGATCTCGCTTCTCCAATAACACACAGCTCACCCACTATACACTGCAGTGTCGTCAGAGAAGAGAACCTCAGCCAGTACCAGGAAATGATCGGGAAATAGAATATGGTTAGATTTAAATACGAATTCGTCTTATACGCGGCCCGTTAGAAAGCAAGCAGAACCGTAATGCACTGCGAAGAGCCCCGGACAATGATGTGTTGGGTGTGAATTTCATAAACATGAAGCACCAGGCGCTCCAACCGCAGCTGAAAGGAGAGAGCAAAATGCAACCCCCAAAGCACTGACGGGGCTTCTGAGAAGCCCAGGAAGAGCTGGGCGAGAGCTCTCAAAAAAGGACTTCCCTCCTCCTCACGCACTGCCCACTGCTCTCACCTCTTCTCGCTCGTCCCACGCCTCAAGCCTCAAGCGCCGGTGTTGCCATAGATGCTCCTCCTTGCCTCCGCCCGGCCCCCTCCCGGAGTTCGCGGTGGTCCAATCATCACCTATAAATCCTTCCCCTGGCATCCGGGGTCTCTTAGGCAACAATGTGTGGTCTCTTGATTGGCCAGGCAATCTCCAGAAGGGCTGGCTCCAAAATTGGGCAAACGGGTAAACACAAAAAGTGTGCGCGCCCAGACGGTGGGAGGGGCCACCACCTCCCGATTTAACGCGCGGCGAGGCAGTGGCGGAGCCGCAGCCAGCAGCACCTGACGCTCCCGTTCCAGACACCCCGGCGCTCCCAGGCAGCCTCGCCTACTGAGCAGGCCGGGTCAGACGCTCTGGGCACTCCGGGGCTCCGAAAAGCAAACTCCACTTTTCCATGTTTTAAGAATGGCCAACAGGTAAAAGGACTGGAGGAAAGAGAGTGGATGAGGGCACCTGGACAGGAAGTCGGAGGACATGGAAAACTGCCCGACACACAAACTCACAAATGCCTCAACGTGGATTTTAATTCCTGGATCGAGGCATTCAATCAGGTACAGCAGAGGACCAGCAGGTGGCCTGCTTTAATAAGAATAACTCCAGCTTGGGAAAATTTTACAGTCAGCCCTGACTTAATTAATTTAGGCAAATACTCTTCCCTCTCTGGTGGTCCCTAGGTAATTAGGGGCGGGTGAAAATTAGGATGAGAAAGAAGTCTGATAAGAAAGAGGGGAAACAATGACTTTTGAAGGGAGGGCCCACCGCGCAGTGCGTGATAGATCTCCAAACCAGTGCTGGAGAATAACAAAAAATTGGAGATTCCCGAGTGCAAAGGGTAAAGGCAGAGCATCACTTCTTGGGCAGCAACATCACCAAATAAACAACCCAGACTTCCCCCTTATGTTTTTTAAAGTCGGTGAGAATATCCTTCCCTCCAGCTTCAATAAAGGGAAGCTAGAGGCTCATAGTTTTGAAGTAGGCAGCACTGGTATCTGTCCAGGCTAGCAGGAAAAGTGAAGCAGCAGAGATTGTTGCTGTCCTTGTGTTAGCAAAGGGCAGCTGGCGTGGCCCAGCTGAAACTGGAGCCCGGGTTGCCTGAGCCAACCTAATGGTTTCCCACAAGATCAGGTTGTAGGTAAATGAACCAACCAGGGGGCGGGGTGGCAGCTGGGGAGTACTGGATGTCATACTAAATTAGTGGGTATGACCAGTTAGCATTTGTGCTTTCAAAACGGGTTCATCCAGAAAGAGACCAGTTCTGACAGCACACAGGGGGTGCCTGGGCTCTCTGTGAAGTTCCTGCTCTTGGTCTAAGGACTCATGGTGGTTCCAACACAGAATGGAAGAGACCCTGAGAAAAAGGAGCATCTCACTCTGTCTCTGCTGGATGTGAATAAATATTCTCATCCTTGAAATAAGGTTCCTGCTGTCTGTCCTCCTCAGCCAGCACTATCTGGGTGCCCCCTTTCCCCCCTCTCCCTGCTTCTCATGCACCCTGGTGGGTACACCAGTTAGTGTCCACAGGACGTCAGCGTTATTTTTATTTATTTTTTATTTAAAGATTTATTTATTTATGCATATAAGAGCTGGGGTACAGTCCAGAGTCGTGGGAGGTGAGAGGATTTACCAGATGAGTGGGGAGCAGAACAGGCAGACCGACTGAAACACACTGCTGTGGGGAGCAGCGGGCAAGGCAGGAGAGGTCTGCTTTGCCATGTGGGTCCCCCCTTGGCTGGCAGCAGGGATCTGCAGTTGCTTCACAGTGCATTGCTTAACCCGCTGTGCCACCAGGGAGGCCCATCAGCGTTATTTTTAAAGGAAACATTTCAAACCTAGGGGAAAGTTTAGAGAACTGCTTAAGCAACACCACTGTATCCCCAAGAATTTTAAGAGCATTAGCATCCTGCCTCATGTGCAGTTATGAGTTGAAGCCTCTTGCACTTTTCCCAAATCTGGTCCCTTCCCTACCTGCATGGAGTGTTGTCGTGAACTTGGTGTGTAGCTCACTGGCGTAGTTTTAATGTTCGTTCTCTAGCGCATGGATGTTTGTCCTCTGAACAGTATGTTCTATGGCTCGGTTTTGAAGAGCTGTCGCCATTTACATCTCTTGCAGTTAGCTCCTCCTGCCCTTCGATATTTCTGGGATTTAATCATGCGGATCTCTCAGGGGGTCATTTCTATGCTGTTTCCATTTCCCCACGTGGACTGCATGTCCTGTGTCTGACAGTTTTCAGTACAGTGTGCAAACTGCATAAAAATGCACCCGAAGGTGCAGCTCCAGCGGTCCCACGTGAAGGGAAGGAGACACCCACAAAGCAGCCCCACACCGAGTTTTGTGCACTTGGGGCCTCATGCAGCAGCCGCTGAGACACACATTTGCTGAGGCTCGGCCTAAGGATCAATGCTACTTACAGAAACAATCTTACCGCACGAGCATTTATTGAAGAAAATTGAAAATGCCACTTCACATCCCATTAGGTTGTCCCCGACAGCTCACCTCTGACATGGAACTATATTTACGGTTCTCCAAACTCAAGACGCAATGTTTGTTTAGTGTTTATTGGGCACCTTTTAAAATCGTGGTAAAATACACAAAAAATTTACCATCGTTACCGTTTTTAAGTGTTAAGCACAGTCACGTGGTCGTACAGCAGAACAAAGTGATACCTGTGAAGCCTAGGCTTGCAAGAGGGGAAAGCAGAAGGGAGGTGGGAGCACCACGTCGTGAGTGAGAGCGGCCGTGGCTGTGCGTGACCACACGCTGCCTGTCCACACGGCGTGGCCTGGGGGAGTCTTTTAGGTTGTCTTCTCCCAAACGAGAGCTCGGCCTTAGATCATCTCCTAGAACTGTTTCAGCTCAAAAATTGTGTAGGTAGAAAAAGAGAAGGGCAACGTTTCCGAGGGAGCAAAAGCGGGTACGCGATCGAGGAGCACCAGCTCCATCTGCCCACGAAGGTCCTGCCAAAGCTGACTCCGGGCAGGTGTCCCGCCTGCTCCGTGGTTTCAGCCTGGGGCTCGCTGCCGCGCAGCTGCACCTGAGCACCCGGGACCCGCCTCCAGGCCCCCCACCGCGCCGAGACCCGAGGTGGGCAGGCTCGTCTTCAGAGAGATTAGGGGGGTCTCGGCATAACAGCACCTGGCGTGGGCCACCGGGCCTCAGCCGTCGGGCGCGCTTTGCAGAGAGCGCCGGGCGCCGGCCCCGCGGGCAGGCGGGCAGCGCCGCGGTGCCCCCGAGCGGGCGGGCGGGCGGGCGCGCGAGGGCCCGAGCCGGCGGGGAGCGCGCGGCCCCGCGGTGCATCGCGCCTGCGTCGTGCGTGCGCGCGCGCTCCCGGGCCGCGCTCCCGGCGCTCGGCAGAGCTCGCGGTGGCTCCGAGGCACGCGCCGCGGTCCTGCTCGCTCCGCGGACCCGAGGGACCGGCGGCCGCCCCCGTCGGCGCTGCTGCCCCGGGAGCCCGGCCCGCGCGTGAGGTGAGCCCGGCGCGCGCGGCCCCCGCCCGGGGCGCGGGCGGGGTGGGGACCCGGGGGCGCCGTGGGGCCGTCCGCTCGGCTGCCGAGCCCGGCGAGGAGCCCCCGGCCGCCCCGCGCCGCCTCCTCCGGGATCGCTCTTCGCGTCGCGGCCAAAACAAAAGCCTGGGGCGCCGGGCGGCGGCGGGGCGCCGGGGGCGGGGGCGCGGGCGGCGGGGCGATGCGCGCGGTCGGGGGGACTCCAGGGGGAGTCCAGCGGGAGCCGGGGGCGCCCGGGGGGACCCGAGGGGGAGACGCGAGGGAGTGCAGCGGGAGCCCGTGAGAGACGGGGGAGAGCGGGGGGCGGGCAAGGGAGACGGGGCGACCTGGGGGGAGCCCCGAAGGAGTCTAGTGGGGAGACCAGGGGAGTCCCAGCGGGAGCCCGGGGGGCAGTCCAGGCGGTCCCTGCCGGCTCCGGGCAACCTGTGCGAGTGGGGAGCTTGGGGAGCGGGCGCCCTCGGCCCCGGAGCCCGGCCCATGGGGACCGCCGAGCCGCTGCGCGCTGGGGGTGTGCGCCTCGGGCTGGGGGGCGCCCTCCGGGTGCCCAGGGCAGGGATGGGGATGGGTGTCCCCGGGGCCCGCGGGCGCCAGCACCCCCTCGCGCGGGCTTTGCGGCGCCCCGGCACGACCTCGTAGTAGCGGGTGCCTGAAAGTTGTCCCCTGCAGCCAGTCAGTTTTGCGAAGTGGTGGCTCCCCTCGAGCGTGGGCCCCGTCCTGCTCGTCATTCCCAGAGGCCTCGGAAAGAAAGGCTTTCTTCGCATCTTTCCAGACGCTTCAACCTCTTCCTGGAGGCTTCTCCAGTGTCCAGAGTCTTGGATTTAGGTGCTTCCTCTGGAAGTGAAAGAAAGAGAGGGATTTTTTTTTTTTTCCTGGAGAACAAAAGCGTATGCCATTATTTGGGGCACTGGAGTAGACTTCAGTTGATAAATATTTGCTCCTTGAAAGAGGCCAGCGCTCTCCCGGTTTAAAAGGCGGGCATGGCTTTGGGTTCCCTGCTGAATTTAGGCAGCCGGCCCTTCTGTCCATGCTACTAAGTAAAAGCATCCACGCGAAATGTTCCTGCTGGAGAAGTGCTTTGGATGGAGTGTGGTGTTTCTGCGTGGGAAGTGGGCTACTTTGCGAAGCCAGTTCCACCGGAGCAAGGGAACAAAGACTAGGCGGATGACACTGGGGGTGTTTCCTCCCTCAGCCTTTTAGCCTTTAGTGGAGTGGTGACTGGCTGAGGAATAGGTGAACCCTTAGCTGTTACTCAAGATAATGCTTGCATCCCTACTTTTTAGGGAGTCAGTGCTATCTTTTTCTTCCAGGGGGGTGGCGGGAACTTCTCGTGCAAATCACAAGGTAAAAAGATTCAGAGTTAGACTAGGAAAGAGATGTAACCGCCTTCCTGGGGAAGGGCTTGGAAGGAGAGAGCGGGATAAAATGTAACTAAGTTGCATGCTTCCTTTCATTTAGTGAAATAAAAGTACACTCCTCCGCGGGCATACTTTGAACTTATTTGAAATAAGTTATTTATTCACGAAGCCTACCATCCCACCTTCTCCCATCCACTGCTGGTATTCTCTGCCTCCTCAATCTGTGTCTTGTTAATGGAAGGAGAAGGAAGGACGCTGGGCTTTTGCATTCTTTTCCTCATCTTAGCGGCTATGTTCCTTGGAGATTTATTTTTCCTCTGAGTATTTTAGGCAGGTTTTTCTGGGCAGTTCCATGGTGGATAATATTTGCTGTAGGGTGTGGGGGGATCTCAGAAGGAAGTGTAAGTTCTTTCTTTGCACAGTACTGTGTGAACAGTCTTTATCACTGGGAAGGAGAGAGGAGTCTTAACTCACAGAAAGCCCTCTGTTCCCACTTGACATCAGGAAAAATACCTACCCAACTTAAATTTCATACTCCTTTGTTAGTAAGCTGTAAGATTTTATATTAAGAACTTGTGCTGAGCATATGAATTTGGCTCTTGACGTCATTGTCCGCCAGCTGTCTCCTAAAGAAAATGGTCTCATACCTCTTTCCCTTCTTGCACAGAGGGGAGCAAGGGTATTTTTTCTTTACTCCTAAAACACTAGCGTTCTGGCTGCTTAAAGCTTCAGCTCTCCACAGAAAGAGCAAAAATGTGAATAGAAGGAGGCTTGGAAGATAAGTCCTGGAGAAATTATTCTGTTTGGATTTGGGGAAAGATGTGTGTAGCAGGGGCCTGGGCAAGAAATGAAGGTTTGATAGTGGCGTTTCCATAAGGCTGGGAATAAATATTTGAAGAGTAACAACTTCTCTCTGGTGAGGAAAGTTTTAACTGACTGTTGTCAGAAATGAATCGTCTCTCATTACTTTCCAGTTCCTTATGCTGAGAACTGCTGACGGGTTTGGTGGATCCAGATAAAGTTGGAGATGAATATAGCGAGGCTAGTGGACTTGAGGGAAATTCTGGCCTGCAGGTTTTGTCTCTGAGGTCAGGGCAAACCTTACAGACTTGTGAAGGGGGGAAATCAGGGGCCTGATTCTTTTCTGATGAACAGATTTTTAATTGGAAAGGAAAGCTGAGCTGGAATTCAGCTTGATTTTTTTTTTTTTTTCCAGTCCAGAATCCAGCCATCTTTTAACTTTTCGGTTTTGTTCTCAGGCTCATTTTAAAAGATCTGTTTTCTTGTAGTCTTGAAATTATTTTAATTGTCAGATGGACTGGATTTGATGCCTGTTACTTTAATTTTGAACTGAATGTATTAGTGTTTCTTGTTTTTTATTCTTTTAACACCCTGTCATTCAGCACACTGGAAGGTTAGATTATTTGCTATGATCCTTAGATCTCTAAAAGTTAGAGCTAGAGTAGGAAAGATCAGAAGGAGGCACTTGGAGATTAATAGGAATTTAGGCCCCGTGGCTTAAATGTAAGTCTTTCAGCGACCAGGAGATGATATTTTGAGGAAGAATTTATTTTTAAAATATAAGATTTACAAAAGATATAAAATTTGTATTTTTAAAAGAGAAGATGATTTTTAAAATACCAGAGAAAACAAAAGGACAGAGGGCCCTTGCGCTTCAGAAGGGGAAAGTCACACTCAGAGCACCGGGTGCAGTTCACTCAGCAACACAATCGTTTCCTGGTGAGGAGAAGCTGCTGTTTAGGGGTTCAGAGGGCAGTAGCCTCTGCCAGTCCTTCCGGGCTTTCTTGAACAGCTCTGCAAGCAGACAGAACTCTTTCCCGTGCCCGCTGTGGCGCAGTGTGCGAGTCATTGTGTCTGGACTGGAAATGCAGAACGTTGTCTGCGTCTAATGAGGAGTCAGGAAAGTCAGAGGTGGGCAGAGTAATGCAGTGGCCCATTCAGTGGAGCAGAACCACCAACGTCATCTTTGGGGCAGGACCTTCTTGACAGCCCCCAACCCCCCATTCCGTTGGTCCTCATTTCTTCTGGCGTGCAGCCTGCTTTTCCTACCTGAGTTTCATGGGTCTGTCTTTGCAGTCAGCTGGAGAAGATAGTCTTCTAAGATCTCACCCCCTACCCCTTTATTTCTCCTTAGGAGGAGAGATACTTGGCGTCTTTTATTTAAAAGAAAACACAATTGGGGAATATCGGATTTCTGATGGCACACATTCTTAAAAGTGAAAATGTACGTTTAAACGTATCAAGTTCTTGTTTCCCATGGAATAGGAATCAGGGGACTTACCCGAAAACCGTTTTCCAAATCTTACACTGATTGCCAGCCAGAGATGTGAACGTCCCTCTTTGCCAGAGGCTGGGCATCCGCTCTCACCTTGTCATTCACTTTTTCTGGGCCCTGGCCCCTGAAGCGGTTCAGTCCAGTTCTTTTGACCCTGCAGGAGCCTTTATTAAGTTGAGATACTTTAATTTTTTTAAATTAATTTAAAAAAAATTTTTTAATGAAAAAATATCCCTGAGAACGCCAGAAGGACCATGAACCTTCAAGGATTTGCTGTGTCCTGGTGGGGTCTCTTGGGTCCATAAATCTTCTCTATGTCCTTGAAGGTTCAGAACTTTAGCTGAGAGCTTTTCCACGGGTGACCTTACCTTGGGGAAAATGACTTTTGCTACCTAGGTTTACATGACCCTATTCAGGAGTAGACATTTCGTCATTGGAAAGTGATTTGGAATAGATACCCAAAGTTTTCCATACCATTTGATTCAGCAAATAGGTGGTGTGGTTTTTTCCAGTATTAATATCAGTTTGATGACCCTAAATTGATCCTCGCTGTTTTGCATCTCCTACCACCCATCATAGTGTGTGCCGTGGTTTGGTGCTTAATTAGCAGCCGCTGACTCAGTGATTCACGTAGATTCTTATCAACCAGACAGCTCGTGTGCTTGTAGATTTCACAGTTTATTGGCCCATACACAAAATGAAGTGCCACAGGTTCTTTTATAAAATCTCAGCACATTATATTTTATATTTAAATAATTGAATAGCCAATTATACATATTGTTTCACAAAAAAGGGGTATATGCTCTTCTGTAAACTGGTTTTCATTTTATTTTTGCTTTGTATTGTTGCAGTTTTGTGTCACTAAGTACAGATCTTGCTCACCATTTTTAGTGACTACGTAATATTCAATTATGTGGTTGTATATTATATTTTTAAAATCAATTCCTTATCGGTAGACTTAGGTTTTTTCCTAAGTTTTTAATTTTGAAAACATCGGTGTTATAGTGCATTTCAGTTATACTTCATGTATATCTACGCATTTACTTTCTTAGAATAAATGATAGAGTAGTTTTGCTGGGTTAAATTGTGCACATTTTCAAGACTTTTGATGTAAAAAGCCCTTCTTTTAAATACCAGCTAATTTCTTTTCCAACCAGCAGCATTTGAAAACACTGGAATGTTAAGAGGATGCTTTTCTGTGCACCTTCTCCTACACTGGGCTTTATCTGATTGGCAGAGATGCTAGTCATATTTGCATCTTTTTGTGAGCATTAAAGTTGTATGTCTTTCTTTGTGTTTGTTGGCTATTTGTATTTTTTTTAAAAATGTATGCCTTTTTCTCATTTTTCTACTAAAGTGTTAATCCTTTTTCTGCTTTTATTCTTTTTACTTCTCTTATTTTATATATATTTTACATTATTTTTCATTTTTGTGCTGTGTATCTTTCTCATTCCCATGAAAGCCCCACCACCCATGCACCCCTGCACCATCACCACAGTCCGTTGTGCTCTTCCCACCCGTTTTGCTCCTTCTTCTTCCTCCTCCTCCCCTAGGGGATGGCTCAGATTTATAGTTGTCATTGATTTTGCCTGCTTTTATTTTTAAAATTCCTTTTTTTTTTTTTTACTTAAGCATGTAACTATGTAGAAAATGGACCTATACTATTTCAAATTACTCTCGTTTAGGATAAGGCTTCGCCAAACACAACTGTGGAGCCTTATAACGGAGTGTCAGGTGATGGCTGGGATGGGGCCCGCTCTCAGGAGAACCAGGCATCCCAGACCACAGGGTCCAGGAATCTGAACATTTTCAAATCAGAGAAACTCTGATGTGGGGGAATAGACATTGTTTTAGGGTCTCAGCCCTTCCTGTGTTCTTCTTGTGTCATGTATCCTAATGTTTCCTTACTTGTTTTGCTCATCATAAACTGTAGCCTTGCTGTGTGAAGATTATCATCCTGCCCAACCTAACACACTAGATTTTACAGCAGGGTTCTGCTGTAAGGTGATCCAGATGCCGTAGCACACAGAGGAACTACGTGTCTATGATGGTGGGAAGGCAAAAGGAGTAGTTAAGAGGAAATCAGGTAAATTAGATGGTGTAGGTGGATTTATAAGGGAGTGTCCCATCTAGTTTTAAAAACCCAATGAAGTTATTGCTCTCTAGTTTTAAGTGGTAGTCTTCTTTGGGTCATAAACTTGGAGCCCATCACCATATGAAAAATAAAAGAAATTTAAAAAATTCTTGAGATTATACATTTTCAGTAGGGAGGTATGTTCCATTTATTTATATACTTATTTTAGTTCCAAGCAGATAAGTGTGCTGTATAAGCAACAAACTACAAAGACTTTACTTACAGGAGCATTTCAATACTGCAGCCAAATAAAACGTTCAGCAGTTATTGGACACATTAACGATATGCATAATTGTTACTGTGCTACATGTAATTAAGCTTAAATATAAATGGCTGTGTTTAATATTAGTTTTCTACAGCTAGACGGCACATTATAGGGCCGGTTTCAAGGAGAACACAAACATGGCAGACCAAGAAGCTGTCAATAACATCTCTGACCTAGTGATTGCAGTCCGGGAACACCAGGCGTTTGGGGCAGGCAGGGGCTGCTGAACTCTCAGGCCTCCTCTAGAGCCACTTCCTTGAGGCCATCTACTAGAGGGAGAAATCGGGAAAATTCAGCAACTGCTTTAGTTTTGCCAAAAAGTTCTCTCTATCGAGTGAGTAAATGCTAGAATGAGACGTGGGGTCCCTGATGGTCAGTGTGGCAAGGACGCGTCTGGCTCTGCTGAGGCCAGGCCAGTACCAGGTCTGCAGGGGGAGTTGTGTGGGTCCCAGTACTGGCCTGAGTCTCGAGGACACCTGGTGTTCTCCCAACTTGGGCTTTCTCTAACAAACACAAGATACCCAGTGCATATGGAACAAATGAAATAAAAATAGGTTTAGTAGAATGCTGAACGAAATGAAAGTACAGTAGCTTAGAAGATGCTTTTTCCCTGGCAGACCTTTTACTCCACCAGCTCCGCCCAGCCCCACATCAGAGGTGTATTTTTATCCCTGAAAAAGGAAGGGCAAGAATCTCTACTCTAAAACTGCGTGGAAACAATGACTGGGGATCCTTTCCATGACTGCTGTGACTTTTTAGGGGTGATTTCAGTTCTCTGCAGCCTGACTGCAAGGTGAAACATCTGTTGCTTAAGTTTTCTATGTTTGTCATGTTGGGAAACTGTACTGAGTTTACTTTTAGAAATTTCTAAATTTCTAATCAGTTCTGTATTGGTTGATGGACATAACCTTTGTGTCAATTGTATTTCAGTAATGAAATCACCTCATGTGCTTTTACACATAATCTCTCTCAAGTCACTCATATTGTCATGATAGAGAGGTGATGTTTTCAGGAAGAAAAATTCTGAATTGAGAGGTTAGGTGACACATGTTTGCATCACACAGCTACCGAGAAGTGTATATTCATATCTTTTTGATTTAGTTGTCTTTCACCTGCCTAATTGTTAACGTAAAAATCTACAATTAATGTTAAACCACATACAGTAAATCTTAAATCTGATAACTTAGGTTGCTGATAGCATTACTTACTATGCTAATGACTGTTTAAATATAAGTTGTTTAGATAAGCTTGAGGAGAGTAACTCAAAATGTATCAGTAATACCACATGACAGATTTAATATTGAGTTGTAGACAAGAAATTAAACTGTGTGTTGTTAGGCAACAGAGGGAGGATTTGCCTTCAAGTGTCTCTAAATCACGAAATACCTTGTAGTCAGTGGGTAGAAATGCAGCTGGTTTCTGTGTATTGATTTTGCATCCATCAATTTTCTGAAGCTCATTAATGATTTTACTATCAAGTCCGTGATATTTTGAGAGGAAGTGACTAATTTCTCTCATTTCTAAAAAATGCTTTGCAGATATTTCAATCAAAGGAAGAAATAGCTCCTCTCCTAAGATGGAATCTGTTGTTTGGGAATGTGGCTGATCAACCTGATATGTTGGCCAGATGTGCCCTGTGCAATAAAATGAAGAGAAGAGACAAGATGATGTCATTTTCCCGTGTTGTGAAACAAAAAACAAATGCCTTTTGTGAGACCAGCGTAACAAACCTCTGACGGTGCAGAGTATCGAACTGTTTGAAGAACTTAATACTGAGATAGAGAAGAAGTGCTTTCATTGAGCTGAGAGCCGCAGGTGTGCACAGGTGTGTACAGGTGTGCACAGGTGTTCAGTACACATCGAGAGGCCTGATTGTCCGAATCTCAGCCAGCTCCAGGAATGATGGCTGTGAACTGGATTGTCTTCTCTCTTTGGCCCTTGACTGTGTTTGTGGGGCAGATAGGTGGGCACAGTTTATTTTCTTGTGAGCCTATTACCTTGAGGATGTGCCAAGATTTGCCTTATAACACCACCTTCATGCCTAACCTTCTGAACCACTATGACCAACAGACAGCAGCTTTAGCGATGGAGGTAAGACTTGATTTATTCTTTGACGTGTCTTAGAAAATGATCCTGTTGTCATGTCACTATGCTAATGACTGTTTCTGATAAACATGGAAAGAATAGGTTATTTTTTTTTAAATTTTATTTACTTTTGCATACAAGCACTGGGGTACAGGCCAAAGGTGCAGGGAGTGAAAGGATACACCAGAGACAGAGTGGGGAACAGAACAGGCAGATCTACTGAAATACACTGCTGAGGAGAGCAGCGGGCGAGGCAGGAGAGGTCTGCTGCGCCATGTGGGTCCCTCCCTGGCAGGGGATTGAACTCATGCTGCTGTGCCTCTGATGCTTCACAGTGTGGTGCTCAACCCGCTGCGCCACCAGGGAGGACCAGAATAGGTTATTTTTTAACTACCCCTTGTACTAGAAAGTTAAGTACGGAGGGTCAAATTTTAATACATTGAAGAATTCTTGTGTAGAGAATGTGATCCTGACTTTTTTTTTTAAAGATTTATTTATTTATGTATACAAGCACTGGGGTACAGGCCAGAGGTGTGGGGGGGTGAGAGGACTCACCACAGAGAGCAGGGTGCAGAACAGGCAGATCAACGGAAGTACACTGCTGAGGGGAGCAGCGGGCACAGCAGGAGATGCTTAATAAATAAATAAATGTATGCTTAAATATTAATACTGAGTTGTAGACTCAAATTAATAAATGTATAAATGTATGCTTAAATAAATAAATCTTTTAAAAAAAAGAATCTTGGAACTTGAGGGATAATAGCCATTCAGAAGTTTGAAATTGTTAGCATTTTGATATAATTGTATCTTTTCTGTCATTTGACTGATAATAAAATTTTATATTCAGAATATAACAATCATCACAGTCCTGTCATTAAGAAATGAGAGTGGTGTGATTTTGAAAAATCAATTCTTTTGTCTGACTTTTAGGCCAGTTGCTCTGGTTTTATCACTTTCAGGTAGAGAATGCTAACTCTGGGCCCTCCCTGGTGGCGCAGTGGGTTAAGCCACTGCAGCACGAGTTCGATCCCTGCCCCCAGCCAGGTTGGGTGACCCACATGGCGCAGCAGGCCTCTCTTGCTGCGCCTGCTGCTCCCCTCAGCGGTGTGTTTCAGTCAATCCTCTTGTTCTGCTCCCCACTCTGTCTCTGGTGAATCGTCTCACCTCCTACACCTCTGGCCTATACCCCAGTTCTTGTATGCATAAATAAATAAATCTTTAAAAAAAAAAAGAATGCTAACTCCCAAACAGCCAAAAAATTTTTGTTCTGTGAGTTATCTTTTCTTGGGCTCTCAGGATTTTATTAAAATTTGTTGCCTTACTTGAATTTTTGGAATGGTAATTCTTCAGGTTCTTTTTAAGGACCTTAGAAATTACAACAAATTCATGGGTACAGTTAAAAATCAGTTCAGTCAGTATATACATGCTTCCGTAATGGAGTTGTGGACAAGGAGAGCAGGGAAGAGCGAGGAGGCAGTGAGGAACATGGGCCTTGGAGCTGTGTAAACCTGCTGCTTCTAGCTCCACCGCTCTCCTGCTGTGATACTTCGGGCAAGTTGGGAGGACTTTGTGTTTCTTTAGTTTCTTTGCTTACACAGTGGCACTTCCAGGCTCTTGCAAATGAAAATGCGTCTCTCCAGTGCTTGGCACCTGGAAGTGTGCCCCAGGGGTGTGGGTTTTGCCATCTACCTGTCATGGAAATGAGATTACAGAGCACACACACATCACAGACCGTTTTGTACTTTGGTCTTAATCTGTTATGACAGCACTTTCTGCAAATGGAAGCCTGTATGTTTTGGAATTCCTCATTTTATACTGAAACTCAAAGGTTCGTTACTTCCAAATAGACTAACATACATCTCTCTGGGAAAACTGGTAGAAGTGCTGTTATTGATGATTTTGAAATGGGTAGCTTATAGACTCCAAATATTTGAAAATGCTGTAGAGGTTGAACAAACCGTTTCTGCTCTCCTCGGTGCATGCGTGAGGTTTGACTGCAAAGGCTTGGGGTAGACTGGCGTGCTGGGATGGATGGAATGACCTGGTTTGGTTCAGGATTTTGGTTCCAGGCATAGACATTAAAGTCATTTACTTTCCCACAGAAAGTTAAAGTAGGGATACCTTCATCTCTTGCATCCTAAGTCTTGTAACCCTGTAGGAAGCAAATGGGGTGTTAGAAGCAAATGTTTCCCCTTATTAGTGACTTTCAATTGAAAAGAAACACTCTCATTCCTGAGTTTCCCAAACCATCTTGAACTATCCAAGGAGTTTCGGGGCGCTGTCCAGCACAACAACAGTTGTTGAGATTGTCTTTAACAACCCAGATACTGTCAGGTGTCTGTGACCTTCCTTGGTGGTAAGGAAAATGACCTGAGCAACCCTTCCCCTATACTGATTGTAAAGTTCCCTTCCCCCCATCCCCCCCAAATAGTGAGAGGACAGGTTAGAGGGAAAAACAGTGAAACAGAGAAAACAGATAGGAGGTTTGTGTTCTGCCACTGACCAGTTTTATGACTTCTGTGTGTTGGTTTGCTCCAGATAGTGAATTTTCCCTGTCCATTTTACAGGGTGTTTGTTACGATTTGTTACGGTCAAATGATATGTGTTGTGTATACCAAAGAGCTCTGGAAAGTTACAGTGCCCTGTGATGCGGAGCAGTTTCTTTGCTGTGATCCTCTTTGGTTTCAGGTGGTGTACAGAACAATCTGTTTTACTCTCTTTAGAAGGCTCATTGCTTGTCTCCTCTATATTTTTTAAGGAACTAGATTAGCTATAGGAGAATCAGAGGAAAAACTCTTGGCATGACTGTGTTTACTTCTCCTTCCTATTTTCTCTTGCCAGTCTCATTCACGATTTTCTGTACCACGGGAAAGTGGCAGGGGCGTAGATTCTAGTGGGGACACAGTCTGAGGCCTGAATACCTCTGGTTTGTGAAGAACGAAGCTTGTTTGACCAGCCTCCTCATGATCTGAACTCAAATTTTGGTTACTTTCTTTTTAAAAAGAACTTTTATTATGGAAAATTTCAGTTATATAGAAACAGATGCCGCATATATTCCATATAAGTGAAATAGAAATGAGTGCCATATACCATCATCAGCTTCAGAAGATACCAACTGGTAGCTGGTTTTTTTTCGCTTAGGACTGCTTGACCAGTTGAGTTACTTTAAAGCAAATTTCAAACACGATAATGTCACCCATAACTATTTCTGTATCTCTATATGTGAAGTAAGGATTCTTTAAAAATATATAAACCCAGGACCTTTAGCACTTTCCCAGTATCATAGACTAGCCAGTTAACATTCAAATCACTCTGAGTGTGTGACAACTCAAACAAGGGTCTGTGCATTGCATTCCAGCGCCTCTTTGGCCTCTCTCTGAAAGTCTCTTGAACTGATAGTTTCTCCTTCTTTTTCTCCTCTCTTTTCATGTAATGTTTGCCCTGTACAGTTGCCCACTGTCTTTATTTTATTTTGTTGATTATATACTATATTCTTCTGTCTCATGATTTCTTAAAATTCACATGTACCTAATAGTTGGTTGCCACTTTCTCTAATTTTAGTCATTGATGATCATTTTCTAGATCAATTCCTTTTTTTTTTTTAAGATTATTTATGCATACAAAAGCTGGGGTACAGGCCAGAGGTGTGGGGGTGGTGAGAGAATCCACCAGAGACAGAGTGGGGAGCAGAACAGGCAAATCAACTGAAGTACGCTGCTGAGGGGAGTAGTGGGGAGACAGGAGAGGTCTGCTGCACCCTTTGGGTCACCTTCCTGGCCGGGGATTGAACTCATGCTGCTGGGCCGTGGATGCTTCACAGTGCGGCGCTTAACCCGCTGGGCCACCAGCGAGGCCCAGGATATACAGTCTTGAAGTCAAATACTACCTCTTGTATGGTTAAATTCAGCACACAGGTTTATATATTTGATTTTGATATTCAGGAACAACCATTACAAATTGTAAATATAGTATATTTAAATTTAAAGTGTGTATGTGATTTCTGTTTCTGTATTCATTCACATTTCCTTGACATAGAGTTGTAATGTTTTCTTTGCATTTTCCACTTGACAGTATATCCTGGATAGTCCATAATGTGTTTTAGATATTTCTCATTAAAAATATGTCTTTTAATTGTGGCAAAATATACATAGCCGAGCTCACTATTCCCGTCATTGTTAAACATACAGTTCAGTGGCATCAAGCATCTTCTCCTTGTGATGCAGTCGTTCCTGCTGCCCATCTCTCCAAGTTTTCATCTTTGAAACGAAACTGTGTCGTAATAATTCCCCGACACCTGGCCCCTCAGCCCCCGGTGGCCACCGTCCAGCTAGCCTTCTTCCTCCCTGAGTCTGACTCCCGAACGTAGGTGGTCTCCATCGCTGCTCGTCCTCTCGGACTGGACTCCAGCTTCGAGTCCCAGGGCTCGGCCCTGTCCTGGGTGCCAGGGTTTTCTGCCTTTTTGAGGCTGATGGGCAGTGCCTGGCGTGTGAGTCCTCGTCTTGTTTACCTCGCCACCCAGGAGCCCCCTGGTGGCCCCACCTTTTCTTGTGACTGATGCTGTGGGAGCAGAGCTTTCCGTTTGGGGGAGTGTAGGCTCTGGACTGGGATTCCTTGGCCAAGTGGTAATTTTGTGTTTAATTTTGTGCCAGCCATCCTGCAGCTGTGCACAGCAGCTGCTTGCTTGCACAGAAGCGTTCTAGTTTCTCCACGTCCTCACCGACGCTTGTTGCTTTCTGCTGTTTCTCCGCTTGTTGCTTTCTGCTGTTTCTCCGGTTAGTCACTTTATTTCTGACCGTAGCATCCCCATGCTGGCGCCACCTGGGGGCTCCGCTCCCACTGATGGACGGTGGTGGTTCTTCTCCTTTGCTGATGAATGCGATGAGCGCGGAGCTGGTCCTGCTGCTGGAGGCCCAGCACCCAGCACCAAGCCTTCCTCGTCGTGGCTGCTAATAAGTGTGTGCATCAGTTAAAGTGTAGGCTCCTGAAGAGGCGGCAGTGGTTCTGGGTGCGGTGCTATGCCTGCTGCCAGGCTTGCACACGGGGGGTGCGTGGTGGGGACGGAGATGGTGGTTCCTGCACTGAGAAGGCCACATTCCGTGTGACTTGACACTGCCAGCAAGGTGTGTGTCCACTTCAAGTGCTGCAGATAAGAGAGTAAGGCAACCCAGCCTTCCTGTCTCTCGACCTTTATTTTCTAAAACATTTATTCATTGATTGATTGATTTATACAAAACTGGGGTGCAGGCAAGAGGTGCAGAGGCCCCCAGAGACAGAGTAGGGAGCAGAACAGGCAGATCTGCTGAAATCCACTGCTGAGGGGAGCAGCGGGAGACAGGAGAGGTCTGCTGCGCCCTGCGGGTTCCCTCCCTGACTGGGGATCGAACTCGTGCTGCAGTGACTGCACACAGCTTCACAGTGCTGCCCTTAACCCCTGCGCCACCAGGGAGGCCCTCTCTGGGCCTTTAAACCTCGTCCTGCCCAAGTGCTCTGCTTGTCATCTTTGTGGTCAGAACTTCAGTTGGACTCAAGACATCATTAAGCAGAAAAAAGGGGAGACAACAAAACAGTGTGTGGCATCATCTTGCTTTCCTCGGAGAGAAGGAGAAGTGTGCTTGTTGTGCACGGTGGGCGCAGGCAGCTTCTGAGGACAAGGCCAGTGGCGCCTGCTCCTGAATCTGTGCCATCTGCGTTTTCTTTGTTCTTCACTTCGTGTTGTTTCTTCTGGTCTGCTAGTAAGGAACACATTGTGCTGTAAAATTAGTATAAAAACTGCATTTTTGGGGTTTAGCTCCCAACTGCAGCACCTAAGCCTTAGTATTTATTAAGTATATTTTGATTGAATGATTGCAATAAAAGGAAGAACTTGCTGAATGCTACCAAAAAGCCATAAAGTGCTGGGAGATCCAGAAGAGAGAAGGGTGACGTGTGGAAGGGTTAGGGATACACATATACATGTGGAATTCAGTTGGAGGTGTTGTACTGAATGCACCTCGAAATTCAAGACAGATACATTTGTTGTTGTTGTTTTAAGAGAACAGCATTACATACGCCTCTGTAGCAATAGTTAACATTCTGTAGATAGGCTTTTTAGGAAATGAAATTTCTTTGATTATATTTACTCTTGGAATGTATGGTTTATAGCTTTAAAATACATGCATTGTCCAGCAGACTTACTGCCCTTGTTTTGTTCAGGTTCATATTAATAAGGCCTATTAATTAGATAGTTTTCCCTAAGCGGACAGTGGCCGAGTGGAGTAGCTCAAGAAGTCTGTGTGACAAGGAAACCAGCCTGGGATTAAGCAGTTTCTAAGCTGAAAAATGTACATACAAGTAGTGGAGAATTATTGCATTTACTTATTTCTGATTTAGAAAATTATCAGCAGCTCTAAACTTTTTGAATGGATTTCTTACGTGACAAATCACTTTAATGGAATACCTTAAAAACACTTCTCAATTAAATTGTTAAGTGGGGTGGGTTTTGCTTTGTAAAGTTTTATGGTGTGAGACAGATTGTAACTTAGAACTGTTCATAATGTTTGAAATATTAAAAGTTTATTTCCTAAAGAAGAGTCAGCTTTTATGAGCTGCACCAGCGGGGAACTTCCCTTTGACTTTCAATAAATCAGCTCCTGTGATGATAGCAAACTTTTGCAAATGAGCTTACTAAAAGACTGTCGGAAAGTATTTAATGTGCTGTTACGGAACATTTTTTTAAATTAAGGTTTGTAAGAGGAAAACAAATGTATGGGATAAAAGTTGTTTAACCTAGAATTTTTTTTGTTCTACAAAATAATTCTTAAAGCTTTAGACTTTCTCGTTAGGAATGCTTTTATTACAGAAGAGGAGTTTTAAAGGAGCTTGATTTGATTCACTTAAAATTATTCTAAAAAGTTGCTTTATAATCACTCCTACTAATGTAGATCTGAAACAGAATGAAGATCACTTTTGAATTTTCAAGGGCATTGCACTTATGGCTTCACAGTTGTGAATTTAGTCATAATATTCCCAAACTCAGTAGGATACAGTTTCTATGGTTACCAAATCCTTTGTAGAAGGACAAAGATTGGAATTCTGATTCTCATGAGTCAAATTTTGGCCTTTGACTCTGTCCCCCTTTCACACCCCTTGCTAAGCTGGGCTGTTGCTATGCTTGAAGGCCTGTCACCCTGCAGGTTCCCATGGTAACAGGAATGGAAATTTGAAAGAAGAAAGAGCATGGGAGCACAAAGGCTTGGTTGATTTGAATTCCAACAAAGAATGGAAGGTTCCAAGTAGTGCACCTTTGTTGTAGAAACCAGAAATTTAATTTTTAGAAAGTTACTTTTCAGTTTGTAAACTTCCTCTACCCTGGTCTTGATTTAGGGAACAAAAGCACCCTGTCCGAGGAGTTTTCGGTAAGTGTCTTTAAGAATCTCATCAGCTGAAGTTCCCTTTTGCTCCTTCACAGAAATTCTGCGTCTCACACGTTTTTCCTCAGCTTTACCGTCTTTGGAATCCTTCGTTTCCTTAAAAGTTGTTAGGGCTAAAATCAAGGCAATTTGTTTACTGGAGAAATATCATAGCAGCTTTATTGGCGCGGGATTTGTATACTGTAAACTGCACCATTTAAAGTATTTGGCTCGATGAGTTTGGACACGGGTATATTTACACCTCTGGGACCATCATCACCAGCTGGGTCTGGAACGGGTGCTCCAAAGCTCCCCACTTTGAGTGCCTGCTTCAGGCAGCCTCTGATTTATCACTGCAGGCTAGTTTTTGTTTTCTAGAATTTTACCTAAATATAATCATGCAGGGTCTTTTTTTCACATCTGGTTTCTGATGAGTTTGAGATTCTTCCATGTTTAGTTTTGCTTTTTAATATTTATTTATTTATGCATACAAGAACTGGGGTGCAGGCCAGAGGTGCGGGGGTTGAGAGGATTCACCAGAGACAGAGTGGGGAGCAGAACAGGCAGATGGACTGAAATACACTGCTGAGGGGAGCAGCTGGCGAGGCAGGAGAGGTCTGCTGCGCCATGTGGGTCACCTCCTGGTCAGCGGTAGGGATCAAGCTTGTGCTGCAGTGCCGTTTGCTTAATAGTGCATTGCTTATCCCGTTGAACCACAAGGGAGGCCCTAATTTTGCTTTTTTAAAAACAGGCCTCCCTGGTGGCGCAGTGGGTTAAGCAACACACTATGAAGCAAACCACAGCCACTGCAGCACCAGTTCGATCCCTACCTCCAGCCAGGGAGGGGACCCGCATGGCGTGGCAAACCTCTCCTGCCTCGCCCGTTGCTGCTCTAGGCAGTGTGTTTCAGTCAGTCTGCCTGTTCTGCTCCCTGCTCTGTCTGGTGAATCCTCTCACCTCCTGCGACTCTGGCCTGTACCCCAGTGCTTGTATGCATAAATAAATAAATCTTTAAAAAAAAAAAAACATCATTCCAGTTGACTTTCCACTTGGGCTCTGTCCATGGGTGCTGCTGTGCGCCGCTGCCCTAGTCCCTGGAAATGGTCACTTCCTGGGCCTGTACGTTGTTTTACACGACATTATTTATGTGGTACCAAGACACAGATGTGGTTCGCTCTGTGACACACTGGCAGGAGCCCTCCTGAGGCTTGGATTTGCATTTCCCTCATGCTCGTGATCTTGAGCAGCTTTCATGTGCCTGTTTGCCGTTCTTATGTTCTCTTTGGTAAAATGTCTGTTCGTCTCCTTTGTTCGTTGTCCAATTGAATTGTCCCTTCTAAGTTTTCATCGTTCTTTATATATTCCAGATACAAATCGCTTGCTAGATCTGTGGTCTGCGAATAGTTTGTCCTCCTGTAGCTTGTCTTTTCATCCCCTTAACAAAGTCTTTAGGAGGGCAGAGTTTTACATTTTAATGAATCCCAGTTTGTTGAATTTTTTTTTTTAGGATTTTATTTATGCATATAAGAGCTGGGGTACAGGCCAGAGTCCAGGGAGGTGAGAGGATTCACCAGAGACAGAGCTGGGAACAGAACAGGCAGACTGACCGAAACACACTGCGGAGGGCAGCAGAGGGCGAGGCAGGAGAGGTCTGCTGCGCCCTGTGGGTCCCTTCTCTGGCCGGTGGCAGGGATCGAACACGTGCTGCAGAGGCTGCCTTCTGCTTCATAGTGCATTGCTTAACCCACTGTGCCACCAAGGAGGCCCAGTTTGTTGATTTTTTTTTTAAAAAATAGGTTTAGTCTTGGTGTTTTTTTTAAGAACCCTTCACCTAACTCTGGGTGTGGAAGATTTTTTTGTCTTTTTTTTTTTTTAATCTTACTGTTTCATGTTTTCCATTTCCGGGATCAGTTTTGAGTGAATTCACATAAGGTGTGTTCATTATTTTTGCATTATATTACATTATTTCGAACTTCACTTCCTAGCACCATTTGTTGAAAAACTGTATTCCATTGAATTGCTTTTTGTTTGTCTGTCAAAACTCAGCAGACTGTGCTTGTGTGGCCTCATTTCTTGTCTCTCTGGCCTGTTCTGTTGACTTTTTGGTAGTTTCTCTACTGTCTCTGCACTGTCTTCATAGCTTCTGCTTAGTAAGTATGAAAACTGGGTAGTGTGAGTTTCCCCGCTTCCTTTTCAACTTCTTCCCACTTCCTTTGCTTGTTCATACACATTTTATTCTAAAGATTTATTTATTTATGCATATAAGAACTGGGGTACAGACCAGAGGTGTGGGGGGTGAAAGGATTTACCAGAGACAATGTGGGGAGCAGAACAGGCAGATGGACTGAAATACACTGCTGAGGGGAGCAGCGGGCGAGGCAAAAGAGGTCTGCTGTGCCACGCGGGTTCCCTCCCCAGGTGGCAGGGATCGAACTCGTGTTGCAGTGGCTGCAGTTTGCTTCGTAGTGTGTTACTTAACCCACTGCGCCACCAGGGAGGACCCATACACATTTTAGAATAAGTTTTTCTTTACTGAGAGTGCTGGATTTTGATAGAGATTTCATTACATCCCGAGATCTAGATTTCTAGATTTTCAGTTTCATCTTAGGTGAGTTTTTGAGAAATTAGTCCACTTTAGCTTGTCCAGTTCCTGTGGGAGAATTGAAATCTTCCATCTAATTCTGGTCTGTGGACAGTGTTGTTACAGGCTGAATCGAGTCCCCTCTAAAATGTGTGTGTTGTCCTTCTTAGCTTGTCTGTTTATCCCCTTAACAAAGTCTGTAGGTGGCACCTCAGAATGTGATCTTATTTGGAAACAGAGTCATTCCAAATGTAATTAAATTGAAGTTAAACTAGAGTAGGGAGGGGCTCTAATCCAGTAGGACATGTCCTTATAAAAGGGAAAGTTAGAGACAGACAGACAGACACACACGCGTGCATACAGGATTTATGTGGCCACAGCCCAAGGAGCTGCCAGAGGAGAGGAGAGGCTGCACCACATCCTCCCAGGGAGGTCCAGGGTTGCTGGGCTCTGCTACCCCTTAGACCCTGGACTTGCAGAACTGTGAGGCCGTGGATTTCTGTGGTTAGAGCTGCTCGACCTGTGGTGCTTTGGGAAGGCAGGCCTAGAAGACCAATAGAGGTCTTACACTCGCCCATTTGTTTGATTCTTCTCAGGACAGAGTCCAGTTTTCTGGTGAAATTCTTCATTTTCTCAAACGTTTGTGTAGTTATATACAGTCTTCTCTGCAACTGTAATAACTAGATAAAAAAATGTGATTTTTCCCCTGGTTTTCCAGTCACATGGTCCTGTCTCTTGGAATGCCCAGTCATGTTTTGCTGAATACTGGATTAGAGATCACAGGCAAGGTTCCCGGTGATGTTACATCACTCTGAAAGCTCTTCTTTCTTCTGCTTAGCTGATAAGTGGGGAAAGATCCCCTTCCTTCAGCCAGTTACTGAGCTGAGTTGAAGCTGGGTTGCAGATTTTTTTTTAAAGGTTTATTTATTCATACAAGAGCTGGGGTACAGGCCAGAGATGTGAGGAGGGGGAGGGTGAGAGGATTCACCAGAGACAGAGTGGGGAGCAGAACAGGCAGACTGACTGAAACACACTGCTGAGGGGAGCAGCAGGGAGGCAGGAGAGGTCTGCTGTGCCATGTAGGTTACCTCCAAGGGCCTGCGGATGCTTCATAGTGTTGTGCTTAACCCCTTGCACCACCAGGGAGGCCCCCGGGTTGCAGTTTTGATAGGCTTCAGTCTCTCTTTGATTTGTTTCAGAACTGGGGTACAGTCATTTAGGGGCTGCCTGCTGAGAATTTCTGTTCATTTGTCCTGGCAGGTTTTGAACTCTAATTCATGTTCCTCAGCTTGTAAAACTGCTCAGATCATCATGCTCATTTCCAGAAGCTTCTTCTTAGCACCTTAGCCTCTTTCCCTGAGCAGCTTCAGAATTTTCAAATATCTTGAAGAGAAAACTCACTCTGTGCCAGGTCCAGCACTGGGCACTTCCCCTTCTTACCTCGGTCCTACTCCTTTGATTTAGAATTTTGTTGGTAGCTTCACAAGACCTCCGACATGCTGCCCTGTCTTGGTTCTCTAGCGCCAGCTTTGGCAAAGCCAGATCTCAGCTCTCATCTTAGGCCTGGACCCAGCAAATGGCCCCCTGGAGCAGTGGCTGCTCCCCCAGGCTCTCCTGCCTGGTTCCTTTGCTTTAGGGGTTCACCAGCAACTTGTGTTTAAAAAGTTTCCTCCTCTGTGTTAGAGTTGGCCTTGACGGAAGCATTGCTTTAACACAAACCGCTCCTTCACCCCGGGAAGGGGGTCCCCCGGGGAAGGGGGTCCCATGTCGTACATTGTATTTCTCTGTCACATGCATTATACAGTCTACTGTGACACCAGTTTCTTTAAGTGGCTCTTGCTTTTCTCATTACATTGTGTAAAAATAGTATATGGGGATGTGGAAATACAGGGAATGATTCTGAACTTCGATCAGTTCAACATCAGCCCCTGACTCTGAAACTATTATATAAACAAGTGGGAAAAAATTGGTAGTCAGAAGCCCACATGCACATTTCTTGAGCTATTTGATCTGTTCCGTGGTTTAATGATTATTTTCGTGTGGTTTTATGCTGGGGCCACTGTTTTTTCTTTGTTTCCTTAATATCAGCTTACATCGTTAGCTCTGTTTACATCATATGCTTTCAAAGATTAAAGAACTGTTTTAAGAAACGCTTTTTCATGTAACAAGAACTAGAAAATAGAAGACAAAGGCAAGAGACCGTGCCTCTCCTGCACCCTTGGAGTAACTGCGGCTGTGTGGAACTCTCCCCTTTCCAGCCCTCTCACCCTCCTTTCACGTTTTATTCACTCTCTCCTGCTATGTTACTTGAAGAAAATGTAAAGATGGAAATTCATTAAAAAAAAAAAAAGATACCTGCACCCCTATGTATATAGCAGCACTGTTTACAATAGGTAAGACCTGGAAACAACCCAGATGCCCAAAAACAGATGACTGGATCAGGAAGATGTGGCACATAGACACAATGGAATACTATTCAGCAATCAAAAAGACAAACTAGAGTCATTCATAGGAACATGGATGGAGCTGGAAGGGATAATGCTCAGTGAAATAAGTCAGAAGGTTAAAAAAAAAAAATACCAGTTTCCCCTCTAGGAGGAATATAAGGGAGCCAAATAAGGATCAAGGAAAAGAATAATAACAACGATTAATAATAACACAGTAAAACCAAAAGGACAAGGACAAATTGGGGACACTTGGTGGGGAAGTGGGGAGAGGGATGAGGGCAGATAAGAGCACAAGAGACTGAAGTGAGGGTGCACTGGTGAAATGGTGATGGGGAATACGTGGGGAGTACAACTATGTCAAATATATAAAAAGAAGGAAAAAAATTAAAAAAATATTAAAAAAAAGAAGAAAATGAAAATCTCCTGTGACCCCATCACCCCTCCGACACCCCTCTCTCCCCGGGCGTCTCTGCGGGCCCAGCCCCCTCTTCATTGACCCCGCCCCTCAGGATGGCCACACCACTGGTCCTGGGACCCGCCCCAGACTTAAACCGGAACATCAGGGGAAGGTTGAGCGATTCTGTTTGATATATGTGTATATGTAAATGCCCCTTCAGAAATTTTTTTTTAATTTTTTGCATACAAGGGCTGGGGTGCAGGCCAGGGGTGCCAGGTGAGAGGACTCCCCAGAGACAGAGTGGGGTGCAGAGCAGGCAGAGCCCCTGAAATCCACTGCTGAGGGAGCAGCGGGGAGACAGGAGCGGTCTGCTGCGCCATGTGGGTCAGCTCCCTGGCTGGGGATTGAACTCGCGCTGCAGTGGCTGCGGCCACCATGTTAGCTTCATAATCTGCAACTTAAACCCTTGTGCCACCAGGGAGGTCCTAACCTTCAAACTTTTTTAAAATTAATTTATTTATACATATTTGATAGAAGTTGTAGTCCCCACGGAGTTCCCAGCACCATTTCACCAGTGCACCGTCACCCCAGTCCCCTGTACTCCCTCTGCCCCCATCCCGGACACACCCCCCCATGGTCCCTTTGAATTGTTTTTGTCTTTTGGTTCTTGCTGTACTTTTTTTTGGATTGTTGTTCTTTTCCTTGAACCCTGTATTTTGCTTGTCTGTTTATATTCCTCCTACTAGTGAAGCCATCCGATATTTATCTCTTGCCTTCTGACTTATTTCGCTGAACATCATCCCTTCCAGTTCCATCCATGTTCCTATGAATGACTCTAGTTTGTCTTTTTGATTGCTGAATAGTATTCCATCGTGTCTATGTGCCACATCTTCCTGATCCAGTCATCTGCTTTTGGGCATCTGGTTTGTTTCCAGGTCTTACCAATTATACACAGTGCTGCAATGAACATAGGGGTGCAGGTGCACTTTTTTTAGTGGGAAAATGGTGGGAACGACAGTGTTGTCTGTGGCTCTGTCTGACGGCTGTCTTCTGCCTCTCTGCAGCCTTTCCACCCCATGGTCAACCTGGACTGCTCGCGCGACTTCCGGCCGTTCCTCTGCGCGCTCTACGCACCCATCTGCATGGAGTACGGCCGCGTGACGCTGCCCTGCCGCCGCCTGTGCCAGCGCGCGCACAGCGAGTGCGCCAAGCTCATGGAGATGTTCGGCGTGGCCTGGCCTGAGGACATGGAGTGCAGCAGGTGCGCGCCGGCCTGGATGCGCTGCTGCGCTGCTGGGCTTCAGGCTGATCGGTGCTGTGAATCTACGTGCGCCGGGCCCGGCCCCGGCCCCGGCTGGAACTTGGGAGCACTAAGACACTTCTAGATAGAGAACTTTTTTTAAATTAAGGAAAACATAAGGTGTTTCGTTGGTTTTATCCGCTACAAGTTTTGGTTTTAGTTTTGTTTTTTTGGTTATAAAAGTTAGGTAATTTATGAAAAATTAGAAAATACAGAAAATAATCACATGTTCCTTCATTACTAGATTTTAAAAAAAGATTTATGCATAATATAAATACATATTTATTTATGCATAATATAAATACGTATAAATAATATAAATACGTATAAATATTATGCATTTATGGAAACTATAAGAGCTGGGATATAGGACAACAGCACGGAAGGTGAGAGGATTCACCAGAGACAGAGTGGGGAACAGAACAGGCACACTGACTGAAACACTGCTGAGGGGAGCAGCGGGAGGCAGGAGAGGTCTGCTGCGCCTGGGGGTCCCTCCCTGGCTGGGGATCGAACTCGTCCTGCAGTGGCTGCGGATGCTCATAGTGCTGTGCTTAACCCACTGCGCCACCAGGGAGGGCCCTCATTACTAGGTATCTTTAATGATGCCTGCATGGGATTTAAATACTGTTATGATTTAAATGTGTAAATGATGAAAATGGTTTGACCAGTTCTTTCTTTCTGTCCTGTGCTAAAACCAGACCCAGGAAATGTCAGCTGCTGTCATGGTCACTTCCAATTCAAACGTTTCCTAAATCTTGATGCTGTTTGTTCCAAGGTTTCACAGGTTTTTAAGAGAGGACACTGTCTTGAGTAATAACATATGCAGTAGGACCATGTTTATTATTTCATAGTGTTGCTTTTTGTATTCTGAATTATGTAAAGGATACGTGTTAAGGTGACTGGATGCCTAGCGCATTATTATCTAGCTTTGTCTAATCCTAACAATTTGTAGTATTTTTTTTTTAAAGATTTATTTTATTTTATGCATACAAGCACTGGGGTACAGGCCAGAGGTGTGGGGAGTGAGAGGATTCACCACAGACAGAGCGGGGAGCAGAACAGGCAGATCAACTGAAGTACACTGCTGAGGGGAGCAGCG
>JAGFMF010012163.1:1606278-1624000 GCA_019455555.1 Galemys pyrenaicus | reverse complement strand
CCATGTGGGTCCCCTCCCTGGCCGGCAGCAGGGATCGAACTCGTGCTGCAGTGGCTGCGGTCTGCTTCATAGTGCGTTGCTTAACCCATTGCGCCACCAGGGAGGCCCGCAACTTGAAATTCTTAAACATCTGCTTCACTTGAGGCTCAGAAGTGTTACGCTTTTGCTCTCACTTGGCGGCGGCCGGCCGAGAGCTAGCCCTCGGAGAGGAGGGGGCCAGGGAAGTAGTTGAGGGGGCTGGTGCTGACTTTGTTACCAGGCTGGGGCTCCTGGCTCTGAGCGTCTCTTCCTTTAACGTGAGTTTGTTGGAGTTGCTGCTCCTAGCTGGCGTCTCATGCATGTCTTGTTCTGGGTTTCCAGCTGCCCCTGCGGCTCCCCAGCCCTGTGTTCCTCTGTACCCCTTATCAAAGTTCTTATGTATTGTAGACAGCTTGTGCGCTTGTCTCGTCTCTCCAACAGTGAACTCTTTGAAAGCAAGAATTTCTTTTTCTTATTTTGTAAGGTATAGTGGGTAGACTCATAAGTCATAGCATTGAGAATGTAGTGTGCAGATTGAAAAGACATTTTGTAAAGATTTGTTTTTTATTTATTTCTGTATATAAAAACTTGGGTGCGGGCCAGAGGTGTGGGGTGAGAGGACTGACCGGTGACAGAGTGGGGATCAGAACAGGTGCATCTACTGAGATACACTGCTGAGGGGAGCAGTGGGGAGGCAGGAGAGGTCTGCTGTGCCATGTGGGTCAGCTCCCTGCCTGGGGATTGAACTTGTGCTGCTGTGTTTCATGACAGCTTGATAGCACTGAGACTTAGCCCTTGAGCCGCCAGCAAGGCCCTGAAAAGACGTTTGAGGACTAGTGATGGTGTCTCTGGGGGCAAGGAATGTGGTGATCAGCACATGCTGAGTACTTATTAATATTTGATGACAGAGAAGGTAAAGCCTCTTTTTATTTTGTAATATAAATAGTCCTATGAAGGTGATGTTTTTATTACATAAATATTAGCTACTAACTTCTAAAAAATAAATCAACTCATAATTAACAGACCAGAAAAATGAATAATTGAAATTGATTTAAATTTCTCAATAGAATTACTTATTAAAAACTCTTAATTATGAGTTTCCAGACCTGAAGCTAAGTAATCAAATTTTGCCTCTAGTGAGGGAAGGAGGTGATTGAGTTTCATCATATGCTTCCCTATATAAAGTATCTTGGATTCCAAATAACAGCAGCTCCTCAAAAAACACCACTTGTTCAGTGTTCTTTCATTATACAGTTGTGGAGGAAAAGCGGTCCTGGCCATCATGGACTTACTCGAGGAGCTGCTTTCACTGAACCTTATTTTGCTGCTTTCAAAGAACCGCTGCAGTGTTACGTGAAGGCTTACTGTATGCGTTATCTTAGGTTACTGAAAAATTAATGTCTTGGGCCTCCCTGATGGCGCAAGGGGTTGAGCACCGCTCTCTGGGGTTCTGCAGCTACTGCAGTGCGAGTTCGATCTCCCGCCAGGGAGGGGACCCACATGGCGCAGCAGACCACTCCTGCCTCCCGCGGCTCCCCTCAGCAGTGTCTTTCGGTGGATCTGCCTGTTCTGCTCCCTGCTCTGTCTCTGGTGAATCCTGAACCCCCCGTGCCTGTGGCCTGTGCCCCAGCTATTGTATGTATAAATAAATAAATTCTTTTAAAAAATGAAAAATTAATGTCTTACTGTGAAATAATGACCTAAGAACGCCAGAGCTCACACAGGTGAGTCAGTGAAGGCAGTTGCAGCCCTGTGTTTTAATACATCACTGGATTCTCTTGGCATCTTAAGAACCAGTGTGAGGTGAACACAGTGTGTTTATGTGTAAGTGTGTGCATCTCTGTACTTGTAGATTGAAAGTGATTTTTACATCTAACATTGAGAAATAGTGTTGGAAATGAAATATTTCCAACATACTGTAAGGACTGGAATGTGACATAATAATAGTAGACAGTAAACTAGGGAGCAGGATTCCTGGATTCATCTCTTACTTCAATTATTTACTAGTTTTATAATCTGGGACCGCTTCACTACTCTCCTACTTCAGTTCCTCTTTTGTAAAATGAGCAATAGATTCTAATTGTAACAGAATGGTAATAGTGTTAGTTAGTATTAGATACAAATAGTGATAGACTGGACCTCCTAGGGTGTAAGATTTTTACAAACACACACAAACAATTCGAAGAGTATGTTCATCACTTCTCGGCCTTTTGGCTAAGATCATGTGGGAAGAGTATGTTCAACATAGTATGTTCTCCAGCATTGGCTGTATGACTTATTGCTGTGGCTGCTGGTATTTATACACGTTTGCATACACATGCATTAATGTGGTGCCTTTTTTTAAAGACTGATTTATTTATGCATACAAGAACTGGGTTACATGCCAGAGGTGTGGGGTGTGAGAGAATTCACCAGAGACAGAGTGGGGTTAGAACAGGAGGGTTTACTGAAACACACTGCTGAGGGGAGCAGCAGGGAGACAGGAAAGGTCTGCTGCGCCCTGTGGGTCAGCTCCCTGGCTGGGGATTGAATTTGTGCTGCAGCGGCTGTGGATAGCTTCATAGTGCATTGCGTAACCCGTTGTGCCACCAGGGAGGCCCCAATCCACGTGGTGGTTTTTCCCAGCTGTCCACTACTAACTAAACCTTAGCAGATGCCATGATTGCTTCAAACTTGTAAAACAAATTCACATTCCAGGTTTGGCCAAAGCTCCGTGTGTATGGTCCCCTGCCCAGGGGAAAGAGTCACCTGCATGTGGAGACTGTCATTCCTGTGCAGTTAGCAATATGTGCATAGCTATGGAAAAATTTGTTTTATGTAATATGCAAATCACGTACTTTTTAAATTCAGTGTTTAATTTTTGAGATGTATTTATCTTAATGCTCTAGTTGTAGTTCATTGAAAAAAATGTGTTTCCTTTCACACCAGCTTCTATTATAAAATATTTCACATGTATGGAAGTATAGGAAATAACACTGACAAACATTCCTGTAGCACAACCCAGCTGTCTTGAAATCTTAGTGTCGTGTCATGTCTACCTGTACATCTGTCTACCTGCCTACCTGCCTATTGACTTTATCCGTCTGTCTGTCTGCCTGTCATTGACAACACAGTTGATGCCCCACTATTTACTCCCATATTCTCATTCCTTTTCCCTCCTCTCGGATAAAACCCTTCTCATAAATATGGTACTTATCATTCTTCCCAATGTTCTATATCATGACTGAATATTTATGTTTTTATTAAACTTCTATAAAAATCCATATAAGAACACAGACATTCTGCAGGGAAGTGGGAGGGACTGGGATCGAGGCCGGGATGGGAGGAACTTGTACAAGGGGCTGTGGTGACGGTGCACGGGGGAGCTGGCGGTGGGAACCCTATGGGGACTGCACCTAGGGAAGAAGGCAACATTGCGAGGAAAACAAATCCACGGAGTGAGCTCATGCCATAGCTTACTTTCCCCCTCAATTTTATCTTCTTGAGAAGGTGCCTGTTGAGAGGGACGGCCCCAGTGGCGCATGTTGGGTGTTGGGTGGAGGCAGCACCTGCACCCCCCTTCTGTTGATGGCTGCGTGTCTGTCTCCTTTGTTCCTCGTGCTGTTATAAAGCATTTATGGTGAACATTCTTGTTTCCGCCTTGATGTTCTCAGGCTTCTAGGTTTCTGCCAACTTTTGACACGATCTGTCAATTCTATAGTGATTTTTATTTTATTTCTATTTATTTTTTTATTTCTGTGTATTACTTGTACAGTGAACATGTTTATTGACTGGAGTTTCTCTTCTGTGATTTGCTTATTTTGTTACTCTTGTTCATTCTCTGCTGCTAGGTTCTGTGCCTTCTATTGTCCTTTATATAGTCTTGGCTATTAACTCTCTACCAGTTAATATGTTGCGGACATCTTGCTCCATAATTGCACATTGCATTTTCTTTGCTTTGTGTATTTTAAGAAATATTCCCTGGCCTATAAAGGCACAGCAGTGTATTTTCTAGCAGTTTTAAAGATTTTGAATTTTTGATTTGTATTGCTAATCCCTTGAAATTAATTTTTGTCTATTTTGTGAGGAACAGAATTTTATCTTTTCATATGAATAACCAGAATGCTCTCTGCATCATTTCTCTGGTAGCCCATCTAAGTTCTAGATTCTGTCATAGGCCAGTCCTGCCTTTAGGCTCTTTATTCTGTTTGTGCAACCCAGGACTAGCCCCACATTACCCTTTTTTTTAAAAAAGATTTATTTATTTATGCATACTAGAGCTGGGGTACAGGCCAGAGATGCAGTTGGTGAAAGGATCCACCAGAGACAGAATGGGGAGAAGAGCAGGCAGATGGACTGTAACGCACTGCTGAGGGGAGCAGCGGGCAAGGCAGGAGAGGTCTGCTGCGCCATGGGGGTCACTCCCTGTCCGGGGATCGAACTCGCGTTGCTGTGCCACAGATGCTTCACAGTGCAGCACTCAACCCGCTGCGCCACCAGGGAGGTCCACATTACCCTTTTCTTGTCCCTCAAAATCATTTATTTATGATACTTTTATGTGAATTTTAAAATCAATTTGCCCACTGAAAACACTGTTGGGGTTTTTACTGAAATTGGTTTTTATTTTAAATGAATCTGGGGAAATTTACCATCTTTGTAATGCAGAGTTTTCATATCTTTGTTTGTTTACATATGTATTTTTAAAATTCTTTTATTCCTAGTGCATTTGTTCCTTACAGTTTTTCTTACAATGGTGAAAAAGGTCTTTTTTTCGGTTACCTTTTTTATAAGAATGTTTTTTTAAATTAGTCTTATATTGAATGTCCCTGCTGAACTCTTACTAGTTTTCATTGTGTGTAGATTGTCTTAGAGATTCTGGAAATCCTGTTGTCTGTGAATAAGGACAAATTATCTCTGCTTCCTTAGGTTTCAGATTTTTACCCCCATTCTCATGAGGGTAGATAGATTATGATCATTTTTTTCTTGTACTGTCTTTTCTGTTTGGTAGTCAAGGCTGTCATAGCTTTATGCAGTGCTTTTTTTTTTTCCTCTGAACACTTTTTATAAGTTGGGGCTGTCTGCTCTTTGAAAAGGCTGGTGTGTATCATTCTGTAAAAATTCTGTCCTAGTATTTTTTTTTTTAAAGATTTATTTTTTATTCATACAAGAACTGGAGTACAGAAGTGTGAGGGGGTGAGAGGATCCACCAGAGACAGAGTGGGGAACAGAACAGGCAGATTTGAATGAAATACACTGCTGAGGGGAGCAGCTGGCACAGCAGGAGAGGTCTGTTGCGCCATGTGGGTCCCCTCCCTGACTGGCGGCAGGGATCGAACTCGTGATGCAGTGGCTGCGGTTTGCTTCATAGTGTGTTGCTTAACCCGCTGCGCCACTAGAGTGGGCCCTGTCCTAGTATTCTTAACATAGGAGAGAGAAGTTGTGTTAGACACGAGGTTTTTAAAATTATTGTGTCACTTTCTTTAATATTTATTGTTTTACCCAGAAGTTTCTCCTTGAGGATCTTTGGTAATTTATATTTTTCTAGAAAATTATGCCGTCTAACTTCAAGTACATTGGGATGTAGTCTCATATTTTTTTCATTTTTAAAATTGTTACTGTTTACTTTTATGATCCTTAATGTATGTTCTCATTTCCCTTTAATCAGTCTTAATTTTGTCAGAGAATTATATTTTTAAAATTCAGTTATTTCTCTTTTTTTTTCCTACTGCATTTCTTTTTTTTAAGATTTATTTATTTATACATGTAAGAGCTGGGGTACAGTCCAGAGTCCAGGGCAGTGAGAGGATTCACCAGAGAGAGAGTGGGGAACAGAACAGGCAGACGACTGAAACACACTGCTAAGGAGAGCAGCGGGTGAGGCAGGAGAGGTCTGCGACGCCATGTGGGTCCCCCTCCCTGGTCAGCAGCAGGGATCGAACTCGTGCTGCAGTGGCTGTGGTTTGCTTCATAGTGCATTGCTTAACCCACTGTGCCACCAGGGAGGCCCACCTACTGCATTTCTTTAGAATTATTTTTTTTTTAGAATCTTGACTAGAAGCCTTAATGAATGTATTGTCACTATATTCTAATTTTTAAAGTGCATCTAAGAGTCATTTAAAATTTAACCCAAAATACTATTGTTAACCAGGTTGGCCTTTCATTCTGCTTCTCATACATGGTTCACATGATTATCTTAGGGGAGAGTTTCACACTGGGGAATCTTTGATCTTTTTTCTTCATATAAAAGTTTTCCCGAACCTCATAGGAGGAGACCTTTCTCACAGCAAAACCTCGTGGGTTAACAGCACTCACACACTGCATCTTCATTCCCTGCAGTGTGAACTTCCCCCAGAATTAGCATTTACCCTTTTCTTCTGCATAACGCCCCAGTCACTTTTCTGGCAATGCAGGTATGATTACAACGTCATTCTGTGCGTGGGACCCCACCCCTGTATTCTCTCTGACCTTCTTGCTTTTCAGTCTTATGTAATTCAAGCTTATATAATACACTGAACTGAACCTTGCTTGTTCGAAAAGATGCAGATCTCTTATGTTTGCATGGACTTCATTGTGGGTAAAATCTTTGGTCTTATTTGATACCCACAGCAGCCTTATGAAGTAGGTAGGATGACTCCATTCCTGCTGTTTGAAAGGGAGGACGTTGCACAGAGGGAATGAATTGGCTGCACAGAACTGGAGCTTGGCACCAGCAAACCATGGTCACCCGAATTACAAGTCGGAGGGCTTTCTAAATAGATGGTGATAAAACACTTCCCATAAATTGTAACACGAGGTTACCATTTTAACCATTTTAATTGTCCAGTTCTCTGCCATTCTGTGCATCTCGTCGCTGTGAGATCCACCACCCACCTCCACAACCTTCATCTTCCGAAACAGAAACTGTCCCTGTGACTAGCCCCCCACTCCTCTCTGTCCCCAGGCCTGCGGCCACCTGCTTGTCCTCATACATGATTGGTCCTATTTTCAGTATTTAAATATTAGGATTTTAATATAGTTTACATCTGAATTTTGCTTTAGGGGACCCTCCTATAGGCTTGTGAATTGAGCGCCAGAGATGTTAAATTCCTATTTAAAGTAATATCCAAATAGAATTGAACATGATTTGCAATCACTGAGCATACCTAAAAGAACACTTAGCAGACTCTGATGATAATTCATAATGAGAAGGTTTACATGTATTAAGCAGTGATGTCCTTGGGGTAGTCTCTTCAGGTGGGTTAGAAAGGAATAGGAGACTTGAATATATTTTCTTAATAAGCAGTGAGGTGGTTTTATAGTCACTTATCATATTACTGAATCTTTCAAACATTTTTTTAAAAGATTTATTTTATTTATGCATATAAGAGCTGGGGTACAGGCTAGAGTCCAGGGAGGTGAGAGGATCCACCAGAGGCAGAGTGGGGAGCAGAACAGGCAGACTGACTGAAACACACTGCTAAGGAGAGCAGCGGGCGAGGCAGGAGAGGTCTGCGACGCCATGTGGGTCCCCTCCCTGGCTGGCGGCAGGGATTGAACTCGTGCTGCAGTAGCTGCGGTTTGCTTCATAGTGCGTTGCTTAACCCACTGCGCCACCAGGGAGGCCCCTTTTTCAAACATTTGAAAAAGAAGTTTGTGAAATTGATTGGTCACATTGTGTCAAAGTGTCAGTTGGACTTAATGCAAATTGATGTTTGTAAGTTCATAATTTCAAGAAAAATGGGCTGGTTTAAAGTATTGTGTGCTTGCCAAAACCATAAATGCTTAGATTTCTGCTTGGATTTTAAAATACTTTACACTGTCTTTAGTAATGTATTAAGCAGTGCTTGAGAAAGTGATGTTTATTGCCTGAGTTTAGAATTAATTATGAAATAGAGCCTGAATTGTCAGAATGATGTTTATTTTACAGTTTAAAGTCAGTAAAGTTTATTCCTGGAATATGTTTCCATCTTATGTTTTATTCAGGTAACATATTAATAATTTTCCAGGTGCTCGGGGTTTTTTTCTTTAAAACTATCTCCCTCTTCTTATTTAGTGCCTTCTAAGAGGCTTTAGCATGTTGGAGTTACAGGTCTCCAGGTGACTGTATTTCTAGAAAAGCGCAGGAATATGACTTACTGGCTGAAAGCAGGGGCTTTAAAGTCAGCTGAGCTGGTTCATGTCCCGACTCTGCCATTCTGAGTCTCGGATTCTTGTGTAAATTGCAGGAAATAGTGCTAGATATATAATATCTACCTCCTCGGTGACCGTGAAGATTACAGGAGATAAACTTCTTTTACAAAGAAAAATTTCAGTACTCACTGTGTTGGTACAAGCACATAATTCTCTCTCTTTTTTTTTAAAGATTATTTATGTATACAAGAGCTGGGGTGCAGACCAGAGGTGTGGGGGGTAAGAGGATTCACCAGCGACAGAGTGGGGAGCAGAACAGGCAGATTGACTGAAATTCACTGCTGAGGGAATCAGCAGGGAGGCAGGAGAGGTCTGCCTGTGCCATGTGGGTCATCTCCCTCACCAGCAGTGGGGATCGAACTCGTGCTGCAGTGACTGTGGTTTGCCTCATAGCGCGGTGCTTAACCCATTGCACCACTAGGGAGGCCCCAAAAGATCATTCTTAGACAAAACAAAAAAATCATTATTTGTGTTCTTTAAGCCAAATGGGGCTCATCTGTGACTTAGCTAGTGTTGATTCAGAAAAAGTAGACATATCACCTCTAACTTGCTGTGCTCTTGCTTCATTTTCTGGTGAGAGTGGAATTCCCTTTCCCAGGCAGTTCTTAAGGGAATCACATTGTCTATGAAAGGCCATGAGGGCGGAGGGTGTCCTGTGCACCTGGCGTTACTGCTGGTGGGTAATTCTTTACATTTAGTCTGCTGCTTTCTTGTCTCTCTTTTCACCTGCCTCTGATTTCCTAGCACCAAGTTAATTTTTCCTCAAAATTGTTTATTGCTTGTTAAAGAGGAAAATAGAAGTCCCTGGAAAACAATATCCTAAATCTCTCGTTTTATAGGAAATATTATAAAATAGTATATTACAGAAATATAGAATATTAAAGAATCTTGTAGACAACAATACGATTATGTGCGGGTTGTGAAATGTTGCCAAGTGGGTAAATATATCAGAACACGAAAGTTGCAGTTAGTCTGGTCTCTGTTAAACAGAACAGCCTGAGCTGTGGCTGCTATTTTAATCTCAGCTGCACATATGTCTCGTATGGAGATGGTTGGAAAGAATCCAACGTACATGCTGTGATCTATAGCAGGGCATGGCAGATTGTCTGTAAAGGTCAGTGCTAAGATTTTTGACCTTGACAGCCAAGTGACTGTATAATCATGACTTAGCTCTGCCAGTGTAAAGCAAAAACTGCAACAGACTAGATGTGAACAAGTGGAAGTATTCCAATAAAGTTTTATTTACAAAAACAGAATCGAGGCAGATTTGTAGTTAGCCAAGCACTGATCTACAGCAAGCATTAAATCACTTACTGCAGGGCCCTCCCTGGTGGCGCAGTGGGTTAAGCAGCGCACTATGAGGTAAACTGCAGCCACTGCAGCACAAGTTCCATCCCTGCTGCCGGCTGGGGAGGGGACCCACATGGCACAGGCAGACCTCTCTTGCCTCGCCCGCTGCTCCCCTCAGCAGTGTGTTTCAGTCCATCTGCCTGTTCTGCCCCTTGCTCTGTCTGGTGGATCCTCTCACCTCCCTGGACTCTGGCCTGTATCCCAGTGCTTGTATGCATAAATAAATCTTTAAAAAAAAAATCACTTACTGCGTAGTGGGACTAAAAACAAAGTCTGTCTATCACTGTCATAAATAAAAGTAAAATCTAGTACATCACTGTCGTAAAGGCATGCCGATATATCTTATTTCCAATAGTCTTTAAAGGTATCACCACATGTTTTAGGAAATATTTCCAATAGTTTATGGACTAGTAAAATAGATGCAACATAATGTAAACATCATAGAAGCTTCTAGGTATTATGGCCACCAGGTCCTGTACCATAGCGATTTATGTACATTATTTCATTCAGTCCTGTATAAATGAGGTTATACTCACTTTTACATATGAGGAAACTGGGTTTTATGAGTACACAACTTATCCAAATTCATATAGCAAGTGAGAGAGCTGGTGTGTGTACTCTCTGAGTGTGAGACTTGTAGTCTTAACATAGTTAAGTAGTCTATAATGTCTTGATGCCTTGTTCGTGTAAAATCACTGGACTAGTTTGGGGAGAGATGTGTTCTTGACTAGTTTTGTGTCTTTACAATAGTCACTCAGGGTATAATTTCTTCACTTCTAAAAATTAGGGGGCTAGGGGCCTCCCTGGTGGTACAGGGGGTTGGATATCACACTGTGAAGCATCTACAGCCACTGCAGCACAAGTTTGATCCCCGGCCAGGGAGGGGACCCACATGGTGCAGCAGATCTCTCCTGCCTCCCCCCTGCTCCCCTCAGCAGTGTGTTCCAGTCAGTCTGCCTGTTCTGCTCCCCACTCTGTCTCTGGTGGATCCTCTCATCCTCCACACCTCTGGTTTGTACTCCAGTTCTTTTATGCATAAATAAACGAATCTTTAAAAAGAATAAAAATTAGGGAATTGGATTGATTAACTGCTGAGGTTCTTCATAGTCTAACATTAAATGACTCTAGAAACTATTCTTTCATAAGACAGTTTTAGTGAGTCATTTTAGTAAAGTTGTTTGGTGAATTTACAAAGATTAATCTGGAAGAAGGCATTTATTTCCTAGCACTTCCAATGAGAATTCTTCATAGCTGTGTTAAAATACATGTCTTGATAAAATGAATAAGAAAAAGTTTCCTGAGTTACTATTTTCAAAGTGACCACGTAATCAATGTTACAGTTTCTCAGATCAATGCTTTGCTTTTATTCTTAAATAAAATATTGTACTTTAATTCCAAAGGGTAACTATGAAAAAAGAAACAATAATATCTTTAAAATGCTCCAAATATAGCAGTATGTGTACAAACTTATGTTCCTACAGACACCAGGGTGTGTTCTGCTTATCCTTGGAAAGGGAATGGTGACTATAGTTTTATGTCTGAATCTTCATCTGATGGCTTATATTGCTCTTTTTTTTTAAAGATTGATTTATTTATGCATACAAGCACTGGGGTACAGGCCAGAAGTATGGGGGTGGGAGGTGAGAGGACTCACCAGAGACAGACTGGGGAGCCGAACAGGCAGATCCACTGAAATCCACTGCTGAGGGGAGTAGCGGGTGAGGCAGGAGAAGTCTGCTGTGCCATGTGGGTCCCTTCCCTGGCTGGGGATCAAACTAGCAGTGCAGTGGCCTGCGGAAGCCCCACAGTGCAGTGCTCAAACTCTTGCGCCACCAGGGAGGCCCTTATATGGCTCTTTGAAAGGACGTGTGTGTGCCCACATGTTTGCTGGTCTAGCAGACTTCCTTTGCTCATTCTCACTAAAGAAAGGCCGACTTTCTGCTCTGTGTCTTTGTCCTGGGTCTGCTCCTCATCCAGCCCACTCAGGTGTGCCACCTCCCTAAGTGGGGGGCAGACAGCCAAGTCTGAAACGTCTCTCAGCCCAAAGCTGAGCCTCCTGGCCCGGCTGTCCATGTCTGGTTCAGAGAGTGCCGCGGCAAAGATGACAACCTGCACTAGATTTCTTGGAATGGACAGTGGGTTTTGAGGAATTAGACTCAAGAAGAAAGCATTTTTCAGGAGCTACTGCTTTCCTCTTGGGTCTGCCACGCTGCCGGAGTGACGATGTTGGCGTCTGCTGCACACCTGTCTCCTGAAGTTCACAGGAGCCCCGGTCACTGCATGAAAAGAGCCTGGGCCCAGCAGCCCCGCCTGGACGGGGGACGACACGTGGCTGAGGTTCTGGCGAGGGCAGGCTGTGTGTCTCTGAGATACTGAGGAGAACCAGGGAGGCCCCAGCTGTGTGGGGCAGAGCGGGGTCAGACCTGTCCCCTCCGTCTCTGGAGATGCCTCTGAGTCTGCACTGGGCCCTCCAGGTGGTGGCCGCCTCATCCCCACTTTGAATTGCAAGAATTCTGTTGCGGGAAAGAGAATAAAGTACAGACAGAACAAATCAGGCTTCTGGAAACAATTTTTGAAATAGTCTCAGCTGATGAAATTTTGAAATTATGGTAGCAATTTGGGTTGCTGTTGGAGGGAAATTTCGCAAAGCAGTACTTGAAAGTGAAATTAAAATTATCCAGAAGGCAGTTAGAGAGACAGGGGACGTGCAGAAGAGATGGTAAGAGAAACAGAGGTGGGAAGGCGAGGAGGAGATCCCAGCATCCCAGAAGGGGGGATATGGGAAACCTGATATTCAGAGAGAGGATGGCCGCAGTTTTCCCAGAACTGCTAGACGTGAATTTGGTGGCCAAGGAGGATAAATAAGATAGTCCCCACTTGTGAACACCAAAGGCAAAAGTCTTGAACGTGGTCTCAAAAAGAGAGCAGATCATCTGCAGAGACAAGTGGGGTGGCTGGAGGATTCTCAAGAGCCGTGAACCCAGAAAACAGTAGAGCGTCTTTGCAGTATTGAGTGGTTCTCATGCTTCACAAGGTGGTATTTGTGAAATAAGTTTGGCTGCGCCTATCTTTTCCAGAATAAGAGGGCTTATCATTTCTAGCTTCATATAAATGTAAGCTCAGTTTTTAAATTTTAACTTGTAAGTCATGAGATGACAGAACAGTGTTGACGTTTCAGAGAAGTTTCTGAAACGTGGCCTGTGTCCTAACGAGTTTCAGGGGGCAAGGGAAGCCGGCGTGCTCTGGTGATGCCTGGCCAGGCCAGATGGTGCTTTCTCCAGGGTCTCCGGGGTTTATACTTCGTAACAAACTCGCTTTTTTTTTTTTTAAGATTTATTTATGCATACAAGAAGTGGGGTACAGGCCAGAGGTGTGTGTTTTGGGGGGGAACGATTCACCAGAGACAGAGTGGGGAGCAGAACAGGCAGATCCACTGAAATCCACTGTTGAGGGGAGCAGCAGGGAGACAGGAGAGGTCTGCTGCGCCGTGTGGGTCCCTCCCTGGCCCGGGATTGAACTCGTGCTGCAGTGGCTGCGGATGCTTCATAGTGCAGTGCTTAAACTAACCCTTGCGCCACCAGGGAGGCCCCCAAACTCACTTATTTTTTCTGGCTATTCTTCATTTCATCCTTAGAGAATAGAACTTTTCAAAGTGATTTACCTTTCATTTGATTTGCTTTGGGAAAAACCCAGTGGTTTATTGTCTTACTCCAAAAAGGGGAATTGCGTTTTTCCCAGTATGCACGAGATCTCCACCTGTGGGTGAAAGG
Source organism: Galemys pyrenaicus (assembly GCA_019455555.1). Lineage (NCBI taxonomy): Eukaryota > Metazoa > Chordata > Mammalia > Eulipotyphla > Talpidae > Galemys > Galemys pyrenaicus. The sequence continues at coordinate 1,610,714 of JAGFMF010012163.1, read as the reverse complement.
TAGAGTTGGGACGTCCATCAAGGCTGAGCATGGACTCTGGCTTCTCACCACATGTCTCCACTGTGACTGCCCCTCTCAGCTTGGGGCGTGGGCAGCGTCTTACATTCCTGGTTCCTGAGACCAAAGTGACATCAGCCTGACAGATTTTATCTCCTCAGTGTAACTGGAAGGAAGCGGCAAGGTGTTCTCCTTGGAGTCACCAAATGTGACTTCTGAAGGAGTGAAACCTTGTAGTCTACAGTGCCATCGAGGCAGAGGGATGGAACAGAGTGGAGGTAGCTGTTGTTGCTGTTTCTGTTCTAAGTCCGTGAGTGAATTTGGCTTTCAGCCACTCCTTGCCTCATTTGTGAGTTTGCAGTGAGGTTAATTGAGTAATGGGCACAGACATCCAGATGTCAAGATAAACCTTGGAGATAATGCTGCTCCCCTGAGCGCTTTCTGCTGGTGCCCGCCAGTTGCTTCCTCCCGGAGCGAGTTCTGCTTCATCTCCCGCCTGTGTGCTCATCAAACCATTTTCTCATCTCTGCTGTCTAGCCAGCCTTCGCTTGGGAAGCTGTGTGTCCTTAAGTAGTGGGATAGAAATGTGCCCCTTAATCTTATGTTGTTTTTATCTCCCTCGAAGTGGCCACCCCCGAGTTTTGCAGCGCTCGCTCAGTTGTTAAGTTTCCCCATTGTCAGTAGCCACCCTGGAACTTAGGAGAAAGAGTTCTTTCAAGAAGGTAGTCTTTGTGTCTGGAAAGGAAAATGAGATTTACAAAATATTTGAAACCTTTGTGTTGTGATTCCTGTGATGGCTGAAGGAACACTTGGGGATTGAACCCCAGCTCGCTATACTTATCTTCACAGGGCTACGGATGGTCTGGTGGGCAAGAGTGAGCACAGAGAGGATGAAGGAGGGCGGATGCGCAGGGACACAGTTACGGGGGGCTTGTTCAGCTGGCTCCCTGCTCTCTTCACTCTGCTCCCTGCAGCTTTAGTCGGAAGCCATTGTCTCTCTGACATGGATGAAGAATATGTAATTATGGGAGCCTGATTTTCTTTTTATTCTTTTAAAAATGATTTTACAAATATCTCTGTATAGAAAATAATATAATGAACACCAGTGGACCCCCTTCACCACAAACAAAACACCAGTTGTTCTCACCGATGAAGACCCCGTTCTCAATGGTTCTCATCTGGAGTATTGAGTCTGTGTGTGTGCGTTATATTTTGGTATTTGTTTATCCTATTTTTACTTGTATGTATCTTTTCCTAAAAAAATTTAGTATTAAGTATATTTAGTATTAGTTTGATACTGATATTTAGTATCAGTTTAAGCGGTTGAAAATTTCAGTGTCAAAACTAGGTATTTTTGCATTTTTGTCTTGTTAATGAGAATTATCAGTGGTGATATGTATGATATTTCATGATATTTCTTTGTTTAATTTGCTTTCTCTGCTGTTCAACACTTCTGGTGTTTATGTATTTGACTTTTAATGGCTATTTATAGGTTATTTCTTGTTTTGTTTTTTTTTCTCATAAATAATGCTTGCTGTCTGTATATCCACATGAGTTTCTTTAGCATATACATACTTCAGCATGGAATTGTTGGTTCTGAGGTATGTGAATCTCCAACTTGACAAGACGTTGCCAAATTGCTCTCCAAAGTGATTATGCCCATGGAGAAGCCCAGGAAAGTTGGGTATAGTTCTGTTGTTTTATATTCTCATTTGATATCTTCAGACTTAAACATTTACCAGTCTTGTTAGTAATCCTTATTGCTATTTCAATTTGTGTTTCCCTAATTGTTGGTAAGGTTGAGCTGCTTTTCTATGTTTATTAGCTGTTTAGGTTTCTTCTTTCATGAATTGCTTGTTTATACACACAAACAAATGTACACGCATATAGTCTGATTTATAGTTCTTTGTCAGTTTATGCATTACAGATCTAATCTGGCTTTTCATTTTTTAATGATACCTGTTGATGAGCAGAAGTTTGAAAGTTTATTGTAGGTTCTGTCCCTTCCTTTCTTCCTTCCTGCCTCCTTCTGTATCTCATTTAAAAAATTTGTACCCCAAGGCCGTAAAACACATTTTTCTGTGTTTTCTTCTAAAGGTTTTAAAGTTTTCTTTTTGGACTTGGATTTTAATCTATAGGGTTTGCTTTTACGTGTGGTATGAGGAATAGGAAGCGTATTTTAAATACATAGGTACCCATTTAGCAGCAACTACTGACTAGTCCTTCCTCTTTCCACTGATCTGAAAGGCTTCCTGTGCCTTTTTTTTTTTTTAAGATTTATTTATGCATACAAGCACTGGGGTACAGGCCAGAGGTGCAGGGGTTGAGAGGATTCACCAGAGACAGAGTAGGGAGCAGAACAGGTAGACTGACTGAAACACACTGCTGAGGGGAGCAGCGGGCGAGGCAAGAGAGATCTGCTACGCCATGGGGTCCCCTCCTCCACCAGCGGCAGGAATCGAACTCGTGCTGCAGTGGCTGCGGTCTGCTTCATAGGGCGTTGCCAAACCCATTGTGGCACCAGGGAGGCCCCTGCTCCCTGTCTTTAGCTTGTTTCCATATATGTGGCTTAGTTTGCTCTTTGATTCCACAGGCCCTTCCTGCCCCAGCCTCAATCATCTGCTCTTCTCTTCATTGCTAGAGTGTTACAATAGGTCTTTCCATCTGAGAGAGGAAGTAGGTGACTTCCAAAGTAGAATAAAAGTAAAGGTAGATAAAGCAGTTAGGTGTAATAAGCGCACAAAACTTGGACACCGAAGACCTCCCTCCTTTCTGCTGTCACCTACCGACACGGCAGATCTGCCTGAGCCCAGCAGAGGCTGGTTTTCATGTGGGCTCTCCCTGACCACAGGCTGAATACAAGCCAACATTTTATAATGAGTCTATTTTTTCTTTAATGAAAGCAAACCTAATGCAATATATGACTCCATTAGTAAACTATAGATTCCATTGATAGGGAAAGAGGCCAAGCATTCTGCCAGCCTGATCCAAAGCCAACGTCTTAGAAACAAGAGTTCAAGTTAGCCGCCACAATTACCATAAATATGCCCTCAGTGCTTTTCTTCTTTTGCCCGGCTTTACCCCCACCCCATGATAATTTGTTGTATTTAATTAAAAAGAATTTAAGCCTCAGGGTCTTTGGTGGATTATAGATTTAAATAGGAAAAACAAAATATGGGAACATATTTTCCATATGATGGTTGGATAAAATCATATTGCAAAATTTTATTGATTAAAATTGCGGTGATGTTAATGGAGATCAGTGGTTCAGGAGATAGTGAATACGGGCTGTGCAAACCAGCCGGCTGTGGAAGGAAAAAGGACTAGGAGAGAGGGCTTTTGGCAGCGCCGACACCTCCCTTCTGCACCACCATCCTTGTTCTGTTCCCAGCAAACAGACCGATAAGCAGGAGCTGCTGCAGCTGTGAAGGTGAGGGGTTACGCTCCTGATGAAGAGCGTAAAGCTTTCCCAAAAAACTGTGTTTCCAAAGGGCAATAACAAAAGAATGAAGTTTCTAATTTGCCTTTTTAAATTATACAAGGAACTGAGATGTTGTGTGGGTATTTAGCTCAAAAAATGTGCTGTAGGCTTTCAGTTCGTCGTAGGACTATTTTGAGATAAAAACTGGACATTGTGTTCCTTTTCCTTCACCTAAGTATTTTTCTAGGTGGACTTCACCTCTCGCCAGGGCATGTTGTGCTTTGCCTACGAACCACCTGCATCGTTTTCCTGTCCCTGGTGTGATCTGTCACCTGTGACAGTGCGTTCTTGCGTCTTCCTCATTTATAAGGCAGAGCTCTGTCCTCACGGCAGGCACCTGGCCCTTCTCCCGGCGCGTGGGTCCCTGGTTCCGCTGCTGCTTGCCTGTGGTGGCACAGGCAGGTGTGGCTGGACCTGCCTTCTTGATGCTTCCTCCCTGGCAGCAGGTGCTGATGGACCTTCCCTGGCTCCTGGCTTTGACCAGAGCCGTGTCACTCACAACGTTCCATGCTGCTGCCCTCTGCCCAGGTCCTGTTGGTGATGGGAGGATTGGGCTATTACTACTCACTTGTTCCTCACAATCCTTCCCTCCAAACCCCAGGGTTTCTCTTCTGTGGCCAGTGCCTCTCATTCAGCAAAGACGACAGTGAAGCTGGGAGGGCTGGCTCCCCTGCCTCGACTCTCTAATTGCCTCTTTCCTGTGTGATCTTACCCAGACCTCTTAGCCAACTTCACCTCCGAGGTCCAGACATGTATCTGTCTGTGTGACATTTCCATCTGGAAGCATTTCCATTTCCACTTAACGTGATTAAAATAGAACTCCTGGGCCTCCCTGGTGGCGCAGTGGGTTAAGAAACGCACTATGAAGCAAATCGCAGCCACTGCAGCACGAGTTCGATCCCTGCTGCCGGCCAGGCGGGGGACCCATATGGCGCAGTGGACCTCTCCTGCTGTGCCC